>CM076569.1:9018172-9330414 GCA_034641835.2 Pinus albicaulis | reverse complement strand
CTTGATCAACTGTATCCTCAATATCAAACCTTGAAACCCCATCTTCAGTTTGGTGCTTGAAAGCACAGTCATCCTTAATATGTAACTCATGAGGTAGTACAATTTCCTCTTGCTTAGGGGGATGAAGATTTTCCAAGAATTCTTTAGGGTCTCGGAAATTATATGACTAAATTTGAGAATTCAAAAGTTCAATATCAGTTTCTTATCTTTCAAAAACTACCTCCATAAAACATGTTTTAGCTTCAGGACTAAATTTTATTGATTTCAAAATAAGAAAGACAACCTCTAGAAAATCTTCATCAAGCTGAAATTCTAATAACTGATTCCTGAATGAATTTAAATCTTCACGAGATAAAATATCTTCCACAAACCTTGTCATCTTGTTTAGTAGAAAATATCACCAGCATGTTGTGGAGTCGCCATGAATGCTCAAAAGCTGGGTTCTTTGAATCATGGAGTCACCAGGTGAATAATTCAACCTTCTTGTGTCTGGTCACTGTCCACCATCAGTAATCAGATCCTAACTTTGATGTTCTTCCCAAGGAAGATAAATTTCTTTGCCAGTATGGTTGCCAGTATGTTAGCTCCCCGTAAATTTCTGAAGGCTAAAGACAGAACTACGGAGGGGAAACATCAAAACGGTTTGGAATCCAGGACCTAGCCTTCCTGGACTCAGAGAGGGCTCTCTCTGTTCGATGTAGCTTTGTTGATGGGGGTATTTTAGGCTAGCTATTAGTGCATAGGGGGTTGTTTGAAGATTTCTGGTTGAGGCAGCAAAAGAGGGCCATTGGTCTATGGAGTCAAACAGGTGGAAACAAATTCAAATGGATGAATAACTAAGGTCAAGTGCAACTAGGCAAGCTAGACATGTCAATGGATCTTAATAGCTTGTGAAATGGAAAGGAGGAGGAGATTAAGGTTCAACGAGAATGAAAAGTAGACCGTCTCTGAATTCCGCATTTCGGTCTCAGACGAAAACATAAAGTACTGTTTCAAGACTGAGCAGAGTACCCCATGGTAAATCCTACACAAAATTTTCTATCTTACACAAAACTGGAAAATGACAGATTACAAGAAAAGGAGCACTTCACCACAGATCATAACATAAGAATCTGGAAAACAACATTATCTTTCATTCATCCAACGAGAGTGTTTACAACCAGCTGGGTCTATTACAATGGTTTTTTCCCTTTCCTAGCCCCTTGATACTGGTAATACATGCAATATTTATACAAAAACTTAAGTCGATTAATCTGTCTATTACAGTGAGTACATTCAAGCAGAAACTGGACAAGTGGAATCATGCAGGTGGTGATAAGATGAGCCTGGTCATAACAGTGGCTTTAGTAGTCCGTTATTTATTACAGAATAAGGAAGGAATTGCCTCTTGGCATCACGAAGAGGCTATGATGGAGTAAAAATTTGACAAGTGGAACCACACAGGTGGTGACAAGATACTTCTGGCCAAGAAGATGGCTGTAGCCGTCTGTTATTAATTATGAACCGATCAGAATTCGACTTTGTCTGATGCTAAAGAGGCAAGGAGGGCTCTGACATTTTGGCTCTTCCTCTTCAGAAAACAGCTGCTGGATTATCAAATTGATGAAGTGCTAGTGTCTTTTGTGGGTCAGTAGCCGTGCCGATGTGTTCACTACCCTTTTTGTTCTTGCAGTTATAACATAATAATCTTTGACAAACACCTTTGCCTGACTTGACCCTTTCTATCTATATCTTCACTAACGTCATGTTCTGCATTACTCTGCCTTTTTTCTCATTTTCAGGTCCTACCCGAGTCCTCCAGCTGTGTTATCTCTTTTTTCATAAAATAATGCACAAACCTCATACACCCGGACATGAAATCCTTTAGACTTTTGCTTTGAACTACATCGCATCTGTCTTAATCATCGCACTTGGCACTCCGTTTTTTTTGAACTATGAACCTTTCACATTTACGTTCTAAAACTTGCGACTTGCGATCGGGTACCACCGATGTCGCACATCGCACTTCAACAATTTTATCGTGATCCCCCTGCACTTCTCTTTAAAACTTGTGGTTTGCGATTTGTGATCAGGAATGGAAGGTGACGTGGTGGGTAAGGTGGGGTTGCTCACGGATCACGAATCACAGGTTTTACATATGGGGAGCGTGAGGTAAGTGCTAAGATTTGCAGAGTGCAAAGAATATTGCACATCAACGATCACAATATTTAAAGGATGGCAGAGACACGGTAAGTTATTTTTTGCGATATGCGATGGTTTTTTTTTTGTGATGTGCGATGAGTTACTTTTTGAGATGTGTGATGAGTTTTAACAGTCAGGCGAGTGCTATTTCTTATTACTGAGTTTGGAACCCCCCCGGGTGATAAGGTTTGAATCGTGAAGGGGGGCCAAAAGGTTGTGCGAGTCGTCAGATGCTGAAGGATGAGAGAAGGACTGTTGGACAGTTAAGGTGGGGCCAACCACATTGCAATCGGGACCGGATAAGTTTGCAATATGATCTAAACAAATAAATTTGCGATGCGATGTGGGGAAAGGGTGACGTGGACTGGTGGTGTGGGGATTTATAACATAAGGCATCAGGGATGATATAAATGATATGGCTTAGGGAGATGAAATGAAAAGGAAAGAATGCGGAGTAATGTATATAAGTTTTGCAACTTAGGATAAGAGTTAAATAACCTAGGATATATTAACATCCTAGGCAACATATAACCCTTTGCATAACCTTTTCCTTTAGTAGCTTCTTCATCGCACTTAATCAACAATACTTTCCTGTTTCAACTGAATTGAAAGGAAGATTGATTATTTTGATGTTCTAGACAGTCAGGATTTCCATTCTTTTTCTAAAAATAAATGATGACCATGGAATATTATTATCAAAATGAGAGATATGAGAAATGATCAGTCACCTTGTGATACTGTGAATTACAGGAGTCTAACATGTTTGAAAATTTGAGCTAAAAAGATCCTCTATATAATCTGCTATAGGGTCAATAAAAGCATCATGTAGGATATTTGCTTCTAGGCCTTCAACGACTAGTTGATAAGCTCTATCCTCAATATCAAACCTTGAAACCCCATCTTCAGTTTGTTGCTTGAAAGCACAATCATCCTCAATATGTAAGTCAAGAGGTAGTACAATTTCCTCTTGCTTAGGGGGAGGAATATTTTCCAAGGATTATTTAGGGTATGAAAAATTGTATGACTGAATTTGAGAATTCAAAAGTTCAATAATAGTTTCGTATCTTTCAACAACTACCTCTAGAAAACACGTTTTAGCTTCAGGACTAAATTTGCTTGATTTCAAAATAAGAAAGACAACCTCTAGAAAATCTTCATCAAGCTGAAATTCTAATTACTGATTCCTGAATGTATTTAAATCTTCACAAGATAAAATATCTGCCACAAACCTTGTCATCTTGTTTAGTAGAAAATGTGGTCAGCATGTTGTGGAGTCGCCATGAATGCTCAAAAGCTGGGTTCTTTGAATCATGGAGTCACTAGGTGAATAATTCAACATTCTTGTGTTTGGTCACTATCCACCATCAATAATCAGATCCGAACTTTGATGTTCTTCCTGAGGAAGATAAATTTCTTCGCCAGTATGGTCGCCAGTATGTTAGCTCCCCGTAAATTTCTGAAGGTTGAAGACAAAAATACGGATGGGCAACATCAAAATGCTTTGGAATTCAGGACCTAGCCTTCCTAGACTCAGAGAGAATTCTCTTTGTTCGATGTAGCTTTGTTGATGGGGGCATTTTAGGCTAGCTATTAGTGCATAGGGGTTTGTTTGAAGATTTTTGGTTGAGGCAGCAGAAGAGGGCCATTGGGCTATGGAGTCAAACAGGTGTAAAAAAATTCAAATGGATGAATAACTGAGGTTAGGTGCAACCAGGAAAGCTAGCCATTTCAATGTATCTTAATATATTGTGAAATGGAAAGGAGGAGGAGATTAAGGTTCAAAAGGTATGCATAGTAGACCGTCTCTGAATTCTGCATTTCAGTCTCGGAGGAAAACATAAAGTACTGTTTCAAGACTGAGCAAGGTACCCCATGGTAAATCCTACACAAAATTTTCTATCCGTAGTAAAGAAAAGAAAACAGTATGTAAAACTGGAAAATGACAGATTACAAGAAAAGGAGCACTTCACCACATATCATAACACAAGAATCTGGAAAACAACATCATCTTTTATTCATCCAACGAGAGTGTTTACAACCAGCTGGGTTTAATACAATGGTTTTTTTCCTTTCCGAGCCCCTTGATACTGGTAATACATGCAGTATTTATACAAAAACTTAAGTCAGTTAATCTGTCTACTATAGTGATTACATTCAAGCAAAAACCAGACAAGTGGAATCATGCAGGCGGTGATAAGATGAGCCCGTTAATAACAATGGCTTTAACAATCCTTTATTTATTATGGAATAAGGAAGGAATTGGCTCTTGGGATCACGAAGAGGCTATGATGGAGTAAAAATTTGACAAGTGGAACCACGCAGGCGGTGAAAAGATACTTTTGGCCAAGAAGATGGTTGTAGCAGGCCGTTATTAATTGTGAACCGATCAGAAATCGGCTTTGTCTAATGCCGAAGAGGCAAGGAGGGCTTTGACATTTTGGCTCTTCCTCTTCAGAAAACAATCGCTCGATTATCAAATTGATGAAGTTCTGGCATATTTTGTGGGTCAGTAGCCGTGTTGATGTGTTTGCTGCCCTTTCTGTTCTTGCAATTATAACATAATAATCTTTGACAAACGCCTTTTCGTGACTTGACCATTTTTTTCTATCTCTTCACTATCGTGACGTTCCACATTACTTTTCCCTTTTGCTCCTTTTCGGGTCCTACCCGAGTCCTCCGACCGTGTTAGTTCTTTCTTCATTAAACAATGCACAAAACTCATATGCCTGGACATGAAATCCTTTATACTTTTGCTTTGAACTACATCGCATTTGTGTTAATCATCACACTTCACACTCCATTATTTTTAACTATGAACATTTCGCATTTATCTTCTAAAACATGCGACTTGTGAGTTTCGATCGGGTCCCACCAACATCGCACATCGCACTTCGACGATTATATCGTGATCCCCAACACTTATCTTTTAAAACTTGCAGTTTGAGATTTGCGATCGGGTATGGAAGGTGACGTGGCAGGGAAGGTGGAGCCGCCCACACATCGCGAATCACATGTTTTACATATGGGGAGCAGGAGGTAAAAGCTAAGATTTGCGCAGTGCGAAGAATATCGCACATAAGCGATCACAATATTTAAAGGTTGGCGGAGACGTGGTAAGTTATTTTTTGTGATGTGCGATGGGTTATTTTTTGCGATGTGCGATGAGTTTTAAAGGTAAGGTGAGCGGTATTGCTTTTTGCTGAGTTCGGACCGCCCCCCGGTGACAAGGTTCGGATCGTGAAGGGGGGCTGAAAGGCTATGAGAGCCGTCAGATGCTGAAGGATGAGGGGAGGAATGTTGGACAGTTAAGGTGGGGCCAACCGCATTGCAAATCGCAATCGGGATCAGATAAGTTTGCAATATGATCTAAACAAATAAATTTGCGATGCGATGCGGGGAAAGGGTGATGTGGACTGGCGGAGTCGGGATTTATAGCATAAGGCGTCGGGGATGATATAAAGGATATGGCTTAGGGAGATGAAATGAAAAGGAAAGAATGCAGAGTAATGCATATAAGTTTTGCAACTTAGGATAAGAGTTAAATAACCTAGGATACATTAACATCCTAGGCAACATATAACCCTTTGAATAACATTTTCCTTTGCTAACTTCTTCATCGCACTTAATCAACAATAATTTCTTGTTTCAATTGAACTGAAAGGCAGATTGATTCATTTGATGTTCTAGACAGTCAGGGTTTCCATTCTTTTCGTGAAAATAAATGACGACCATGGAATATTATTATCAAAATGAGAGATCTTAGAAATGACCTGTCACCTTGTGATACCGTGAATTACAGGAGTCTAACAGAACCCTTGCAAGATCAGCTTCGAAAACCTCAACGAACTCCCATGGCAGAAGAAATGAAAGACGAGGGAGCAGGATATCCTATCAAATTATTGCTCGAGGAGGTCCTCGAGAAACAAAGGAACGCGATTATGGATAAATTTTCCCATATCCTTCAATGATTTATCACTGGCGGTGCATCTGCGTCCATTAGCCACTCCTTCAAGGTACAGGTCAACTTAGACACTCCTATATTTGAAGTTCAGATAGATGCAAATGTCGTAGATAGATGGTTGAATTTGTTGGAAGGGAATTTCTTGGTCCATGATTTCTTCGACTGAGAAAATATTACTTTTGCACTCCTCAACACAAATGAGTATCGAGTCAAACAGTCGCTGGTCGCCAAAATGAAATCATCTGAATCAAATTCATGTCCTGATTATGAGTCAGAATTGGACAAGGGAAATGGAAAATGGAAGAAAATTATCATTGATACGGAACCTAGTGCCACCATTGTTACCACCAAGCTCCGGAGGGAGGATACCGAAGATCCAGAGGAGGGGGAGCACCTCTTCCATTCGCAGATGTGGGTGAAAGGTTATCCAATACAATTCCTTGTCAACAGTGGAAGCCAAAAGAACCTCATTTCAATAGAGGTTGTGAAGAGGCTCGACCTACTGACAACAACAGACCCGCAGCCGTATACCATCGGTTGGCTTCACCAAGGAAGAGATCTCTGTGTCAGCCGACATTGCTGCCTTCCAAAACAACATCAAGCCCTTCACGAATTAGGTAATGTGTGATGTTGTTCCTCTTGATGTGTCTGATGTATTATTGGGCCAACCATACTTGTGGAAGAAACATGTTGTGTATGAGTTTAGGCCTAGTTCTGTTATTATTACTTTGGGAAATAAGTTGTACAGGGTACCAAAGGTAGTACTACCTCCCTCCATCTCTTTGATTACTCCAAAGCAATGTAGTAAGATTATTTCCCAAACCAGGAAATTTGTTTTCATTACAATTCACCCATAGGGCAAGAAGAAAATTATGGCCACAACCTCCAAACAGGGCTCCCCTGCATGACAACAACAGATGGAAAAAGTCGTGGAGGAATACAAGTGCATTTTCTCCTCACCCATAGAGGTTCCTATACACTGTCAGGTCAAGCAAAACATTGATCTAACCCCAGGCGCGTCGTTGCCTGATGTGGCCATAACTCATGTGAAACATAGACATAATCCAAACGTGTATTGTTTAAGGATGATAAAGCAACCAAATTTATTGAACTCATCCAACACATCCACTAGCAGGTCCATGACATCTTGGATAAATCCAATGCCAAGTAAAAGCAACACCATGATCAACATCCAGTGCCACACAAGTTCCAGGTGGGCGACACAGTTTGGCTACATTTGCAAAAGGAGTGCCTTGTTGGGCCCCACTGCAAGCTTCACCTGCTCTGATATTGGCCATACAACATCACCAAGGCAGTAGGGAACAATTCCTTCAAGCTCAACATTCCACCGTTCCTTGGCATGCACCCTATGTTCAATTTGGATCGCCTTCGGCCATACTTTCCACCATTACTGGACACATCCAACATTGCAAAGTAACTCACACCAACAGAGTTAAACCCATAATGCATGGAACAAGTCACAACTGATCAGATCATGGACACATAGATCAACAACACCGAACAACAAAGGATCCAGCTATGTTGAGTTGTCAAAGCGAGCCAACTTCTTCACCAGGGCAAGTGGCTCACCATGGATCAAGTTCAGCAGAATTTTCCTCAACTTATGGAGGAACTCAACGCAATGGTGACCATTTCTTCCTAAGGGGGGAGGAATGATTCAGGTGGATATTGGTTTCCACCCCCCTATTCCACTTGAACCCCACCATTGTTTCTTTCAGTTTTTCAGCTTCCTTATTTATAACACAGTTTAGAGGCATGTAGCTGCTACATCTCTTCCTAGAGATAAGATACATACACCCTAGCTATTTTATTTTCATTCTGTCTATAAGCATATTTCATTTATGTGATACCAATGAAATGAAGTTTTATTTCCACAACATCTCTACGTTTCTGTGTATTTCTGTATTTTATTGCATTCTTTCATAAGTCTGGATCAATAATCCCGGTTGGTGCCTCATTCACCCAATACTTGTGCAAAATATTGCATCCAATGGCCTACGTTGCAAACCACACAACTTGGTTTGGTACTTTCAAGATAAAAAAAAAACCCTCTATTCTCTCGCTTAGTATACTATGTTTTCTTAATCACCGTGACGAAGGAATTTTCATTAAAAAAGGGCCCTGGGTCTTCTCCCTCCACATAAAGACCAATAATCCTATGAGTAAGCTCAACCATGATGCGCACGGGGTGATCCAACCACAAAAATACTACATGCACACAAACTAACAAACATTTTGTAGTGAAGGTTACCTACTCTCGACACCTGAAATGCAAAATCGAGAACAAATTCAGTATGTTTGCAACCTCCAGCTTATCTGCCCATTCTTGTGATTTCAACTCAACCACTTTATGTTCATTTATTGAAAACTGCATATAATCTTGCAATTCCAGGTGCCTAGATGGATCACATAAGTCGTGATCGGAGTAGTTGATTCTATGCATAATGCTTCTTACCTTCCCTGGAAAAGCACCCCATGGGCAAAGGATGGAATCCATAGTGTGTAATTCATTCCCTTGGGAGTCACTATCTCTGTTGCGGGTCCTATCAAAAGTGGTGTGTATTTGGGCCTGTATCGGTAACCAACTTATGCCGAAAAGCTCACTTCTTCTGCACTTAGCTTCAAACTTGTGTCGTTTGCAATTTGTTTTGATGCCTCCTTGTTTGGGGTTACCTTACCCATAACATCCTTCTTTATCGACTTCTCTAGCGAGGATTGGCAACATTTTGTGTGTATTCCTCGCTCCTTTGTTGATAGACTCTCTTCCTTGATTATGACTTGCTTGATTTCTTTGCTCAGCCTCCTCCTTCTCCTTGGATCTCTTCCCCTTGAAACCACTCGGTGATGCGGGAGTTAGCTTTGCATCCCGATCTCATAGCCTCTACCTTGTCTGCCAGTACCATGAACTTCAGTCACACTCCCACTTGCCCATTCTCTGACTCAAAGAGTCACATATTTCCAAAACCACTACCTCTCATGCCCTGTCATCATAACAATCATTCTTCCATGGTTGGTAAATGGAACAAACACCTTTCCTCGTCATAACGACGATTTTTTCAATGGTAACTCCCCCGTACCTGCTAATTTATTCCATTATTTCCAATGATTTTCCTGCAGTACAACCAACAACCAGTTCTCGCACCATCCTCGTTATATCGTCCTTGACCATTATTCAATATCTCCTGAAATTAATTTGACACGATCATACTTTCCTAACTCATGATCCCAACATCGTTACCTAATCATATCACTCCTTCAACGACTCACTCTAGGTACGGGCCCCCCCAACATGACGTACTACTTAAGCTCCCTTTCTACGTCCAAAATGGCTTGCCGCTTTAAAGTAATCGACTATCCTTCAACCTACAGTCTCCTTCCTTCTTTAAATTCCCTATTTCTCCTTCGAGTCAACCTTGTTTATGTACAGTTGGTAGACTAGAGTCTTTCTATCATTTTTATCCCTGGTCCACTAGAGCCGAGCCACCCCTATAGAGCTTGAAGTTTCTCCTATTTCTGTAACCCTTGTGCGACATGCCATCCATATTTCTGAGTTGAATTGTGCCACCATCAATGATGTGCTAAACCACATACAACCCTAACCAATACATTCGAAACTTACCCATATGCTTCAGAAAATTGCTATCATATAACAATAACAAGTCTCCTTGAAAATTTCTTTGTTTAATCATCCAATCATGCCAATGTTTATCTCACGACTTTTGTATTTCCTGCTGAAATCTTGCGAAGAATTGACCTTCTTCCAATTGCAACAAATATTGTAGTTGTTTCTCCACAACCTCTAAGTCTATCATCTAGGTAGCCAACATAATGTGTAAACATGGCACCAAGAACTCCATTAGAATCATGGCTTCCATCTTGTAGACTAGTCGAAAGGGGATTTTTCCGGTCAATATTTTACATGTGGTGTGATAGGCCTATATAATTGCAGGGATTCTCATATCTTAGTCATCACATTGTACATTACACAATTTAGTAAGCATCGTTTCCAAAATTTTATTGAAAGCTTCCACTATCTCGTTTTCCTGGGGATGACACGAGGTACACCTCTGATGGTAAATCTCAAATTCCTCAGTTAGTATTGTAATGGTCTGATTCAAAAATTCATCCCTTGACCACTCATCAGAATTCTAGGACACCCAAACCTAGTCACTACAAGGTCAAACAAAAAACAATGTAGCGGTCTATGCGCTGCAATATTTATCGACGCAACTTCAGCCCATCTTGTCGAAAAATTTGTAGTGGTGATGATATACTACGTGCTAGTCCTCCTGGTCAGGGGATTAATTGGTCTGATAAAATGAATCTGACACTTATCAAACGGTTGCAACGTGTTTTTTGGATTCAGAGGCATCTCATACCATCGTGATGGTCTTCCCACCATTTAGCATACGTTGCAATCCCTGCAATACTCCTTGGCATCGGTATGTATAGTCGGCCACCGTAGCCCAGCTCATATAATATTTTGCACAATAGCCCAACCCGTGTAGTGACCTCTTGCAACTCCAGTGTGAGCTTCACCAAGATCACAGGCCGCTCATGCTCCATAACACATCTCCTTAAGATTCCATCAGCTCCTAGTTTATACAATTGCCCTACTATTAACTGACAGTATGCCACCTTAACTACGAGCTACTTTTTTTGGGTCGCGATATAACCTTCTAGCGTCATTTTTGTACTCAGGAACCACGTAATAATTAAAAAATAATCATCCACCATAGTTACCATGAACGACTGTGTGTCTTAAATAATCTTCCAAGTTTTGTGCTTCCTCACTCGATTTGACCACTATCTGGAAATCATACTCCTAAAAATACAACAACCATAGGCGAATTATCCCTCTGAACATAGGCTTATTCAACAGGTATTTAAAGGCTAAAATATTAGTGTATAACTTGAATTTGTTGCCCAAAAGGTAATTCCTAAAATTTTGGAGGGAATATACCATGGTTAGTCACTCCCTTTTAGTCACAGTGCAATTTTTTTCAACTATTGATAACTTGCGGCTAGCGAAAACAACAGGATGTTCAACCTCTCCTTCACCTGGTTGGGCCAAAATTTCTCCTAACGTGATAGAATAAGCATCAACATGCACATGGAACTCCTTGGTCT
The DNA here is from genome assembly GCA_034641835.2 of Pinus albicaulis. Classification (NCBI taxonomy): domain Eukaryota; kingdom Viridiplantae; phylum Streptophyta; class Pinopsida; order Pinales; family Pinaceae; genus Pinus; species Pinus albicaulis. The sequence continues at coordinate 9,319,121 of CM076569.1, read as the reverse complement.
AGTTCAGGAAAACAAGAATAGGAGCTTAAACCATCTTTTCCTTCAATGTGTCCAAGGCCTGCTAACACAATTCAGTCCATTGAAACTCTACTCCTTTTTTCAATAATATTTCCATCGGGGCAATGATCTTTGCATATCCCTGTATAAACTTCCGGTAGTACCCTATGTGGCCCAAAGTGGCTCTTAGTTTTTGTAATGTAATAGGGGGTGGTAGGTCCACAATGACAACAATATTAGTTGGGTCCACCAACAGTCCCTGTTTACATACGACATGTCCTAGCAGGATACTAAAAGGAGCGCAAAAAATGCATTTTTTTTATGTTTAGATAAATTTTTAATTGCATGCATCCATCCAACATTAGCCACAATACCTCGATGTGCTTTTGAAGGAGGCTAAACATTGTTTAGTCGTCTAAATAAACTTCCAAAAACTTGTGCATGTTTTCCATAAAGGTTGTTACCATTATCCAAGAAAAAATTGTTGGTGCATTTTTAAATCAAATGACATCACCGTATACTGGAAACAACCCCATTCAGTTGCAAAAGTGGTCTTGTGCGATTCTCTTTAGAAATCCACACCTGGTGATATCCTGAGAATCCATTAGTGAACGAGTATCCCTCCTATCCTCTTACATTCTCTAACATCTCATTAGTAAACAGGGTAGGGAAAGGATCATGGGCACAGACATCATTCAATTTACGCAGATCCACACATATTTTGATCTCTCCTATTTTTTTTTTTCTAGACTACCATTGGGATTACCCACTCTGACTCATCCACTGGCTCTATGATTCTTGCCTTTAGCATCTTCTTCAAATATTTTTTGAGTTTTTTTTAATATAACCTTTTTTTAATAGGCTTCACATCATGTGTAAGCGAAAGCTTCATTTCTCCCAGTTCCCCTACAATCCCCTTCATTGAATCTTCAAAAGCATTAGGGAAAAAGCTCTGATACTATCGCAATAATTCCGCGGATTTTTCAATTGTGTTGGTGTCCCAATAATCTCTAATCGCAACCATATTAGATTGTTCCTTGGTAAAAATATTAACCTTCTTGGTTTTGATACGTTGTGTCTATTCCTTAAACTGTATGGGTGGTCCTTCCACTGCGCATTCACCCTCTACCTCTGGGATATGGATATTTCTTAGATGCTCCTCCTCGTCTCCACCCTTATCTGCTACATTATAACACTGAAGGAATTCTTGTACCCTTTGCAAATATTGGAATGAGTTTCATAATGGTACCTCCTTTATTAGAATTGGGACGTCTTCAATAAATAAATTCTGCCACACTAACTTTAAATCTTCTCCCAGTGTAGGTTATTCTACATGGAAACTAAAGGTTTCCTTGAAATTTTGCGCCAACTCGTCCCAATCCTGGGTTTCTCTCCACACCTCTAGCACAAGGTACAAGTTCATCGGTACAACCCCTAAAGTATGATTAATGCGGTATACCCACTCTCGTTGAGATATTTATTTCTAAGCCCAAGTTGTTATGCACTATTCAAGAGAGTTTTAGGACACTCTATTCTTGAATATTTTTCTTTGGGGATCCAAAAATTAAGTCCAAACATAACTTTCAGCAACCCCTTGCATTGTTTCCATCATGTGACCTATCTCTTATGCACAACCCACCACCTAGCTGATGTCACATGTAGTGCAATGTCCAGCGCATGGATTATTTGACAGTCGTGTACCCACTCTTCATATTCTTTCACAAAAGTATCCACCTCCAACAATCCATTGAAGCACGGTGGGTTGTTCACCTCATCCCCAACTGATTGCACCATTCACGCAAGATGTGTGCAACGTCGGGTATTGATCTCATGCAGCCAATTTTTCCAATTCTCTAAAGCCTCTTCCGAGTCGAATGCACAGGACCTGATGTTGCGCCATATCAACATCCCATCGACCGTAGGATTTATGTACTCATCTTTCAGGGTCGTGACATTGTAAATTTTCTCTAGATCCTCCCAAATGAGCTCTCCTTTACCGAATATATGTAAAGATCCGCTTCCTGTGGGTCCAATGGTGCAATCACCCGAATATTCCCCCCTCAAAAATCATTTGTCTTCTTTTTACAATTATACTTACTGGATTTTCAAAGGCCAGTTGATCCCAAGAAGTGATGGATAGGGATAAGAATCATCTGCGATTTTGATGACCTTGAAATCAACCATGCTTAACACCCCATCTACATCCACCAGTACCTCTTACAATTTTACTATTAGAAAAATCTGGTGTTGATTAGCTAGTTTGAGTTAAATTGGAGACCACATCGGCTTAGACCTTCTTAACAATTCCCAAGTGCTCTTTGGTAAGATATTTACATCTGACCCCAAATCCAATATAATATTATCCATTTCATACTCACTTATCTATGTCCTAAATTGGAACTCTTTGTTGGTCCTCCAATGAGCAACTTGGTTCACAACTTTTGGCGAAAATTACGCTGGAGTCTCTTTTGTGATATCAGTACATTGTTCTACCAACCTTCGAAACATCTCCATTACCCGTGGATCCTTTATCAACTCCAAACAGATTTGTATCAAAATTTGGGCTGGAACTATCACATTCCTTCACTTCCCACTCACCTTCGTGTCAAATACCTATGGCATAGAAACTTCATACCTACCTTATGATTTTTCCCATTCTCCTATAATTATCTCTTGCCAAGCCTCTTTATATGTGGCTTTCTTCTTAGCAGGATCAAATTTTAGGGTGATTTGTGTTAATTTTTGAAACTAGAGTCAAATTCAACTCTGGATAGCTCAAATGGTTAAGAATATAATTTCATTAGATTCCTCTTTTCGAGAGGACTAAAATCGACTTATAGATCGCCCCAATCGGTTAAGAAGAAGTTAAAATATGAATTATTTTATTTATTAATGAAATGGAATGGGTCAGCCTCATCACATGTGGATTTGGTCAAAGCCCCAAGCGGTCCCTCACAAAATCTATAAATAGAAGCAACCTCAATATCATTCTCACACGTTCGCTCATGATGTTTTCTTCTTGCACTCTTTCTCGTGGATCGTATTTTCTGTTTTGGTTCGCACAGGTTCGACGGAAGAGGCTTGCATAGTGTTCAAGATCACATGCAAGAGGCTTGCATAGAACTGAAAAATTTGGGCCATAGCTGTAGGCATAGAACTATAGAATTCAAGCTTGAATCGCGGGAAGAGCGTGGCAAGGTAGTGGCTAAGATGCTACAATCGCGGGCTGAGTGTGTTGAGGTTGCAACTAGGGTTTCTGGGCCAGATCATGCTGATCATGACCAAAGCCACAAGGATAGTGTGTCTAGGTCGCAACCAGGGAAGCTTTAGCTGTAAGCGTGTTGAGGTTGTGACTAAATTTTTTTTTGGGAAGATCTGATTTGGGTCACATTCAATCGCTTGCACAGTTCCTTCATACATTTGTCTCTCAATTACAGTTGCTTGCGATTAGTATTTGACAACATCCTGGATTCAAATCTAGGACTTGGTAGTTGATATCATTTTGTTTTAGTGATCTATTGGATATGTGTTCTTGATGTTGTATATCTGTAGATCTATAGATGCGATCTGTATATTTTCCGCTGCATCTGTATTGGGCTCATTGCACTCTATGCTAAATTTTTTTTATGACGATCTATTGAAGAAGAGGATTTGAAAGGGTTTCCCCCATAGTTGGGTTTTCCCTTGGTCTTGGACCAATATGCTGTCTCTTATGGTTGTGCTATTGTCTTCTTTTTCATTGCATGTATTGTTCTATATTAAGTTACAATTTATGATTATTTACATTGCTAATATTTGGATGCATTGTTAATTAATAAGTAATTTGGGCTAAAGTAATTGATACAACATAGAACAATATGAAAATTTAACATGGTATCAGAGCTAAGGTGAAGAACAAGCTCAAAAGGCTGCTGGAGGGCTCTATTATTAAGAATGTTTCTCAATACACAACTCTGGGTTCCAGATCTAGAAAATCCTATAGAGAAAACTCTAAATCTGCAGCACCTGGCTGATCTAAGACCAAAAATATTGACTGATCCACACCCTCAAACGGGCTTTATAGAACTCAGCCAGATCTAGGCCTAGAAACCCCAGATCTGCCCTTGAAAGACATTGCATCAACCTTTGAAGCCCCTCCTGGGCTCTGCGTCAGCCTTGGCTAGCATCCAAATGCTCAACGCTATAACTGGAAGGGACTGCGTTGCCCTAGACTGGGTGACACGGTCTCTACGATGCCCCTAAGGGTCTCTGTGTAACCCCTGAAGGGCTTCCTAAAAAATCACGCTGTCCTTGATGCTGCTATTGCTGCCGTTTGCTACTGCTGTTGTTTGCTGCTGTTACCTTCCTCTGCGCTGTCCTTCCCGATCTCTTCTATTTCTCTTGTGTATTCTATACCCCAGGATCATATCATCCCCTTGGTCTAAATTCCCCTCTCTACGACTGAAACACTTCTGAGAATTATTAGCAACCTTGCCCTAGAATCTCAGCTTAGCTTCAGTGCTCTGCCTCTGTGTGTGTTACAAATGACCCCAATCCTTTCCTTTATACTTTTCTCATTGACAAATCAATGGCCAAGATTAAATCTTTAATCAATGGCTAATATAAAAGAAAGCTTGATCCGTGTGACTTAAGACAATTTCATCACATGTTTAATTAAATTCACTTTAATTATTTTATTTTCCTAAGTTTTAACTTAGGAAATACATTAAAATAATTAATTAATTTAATATCTCCTAAACCAGATGAAATTTCCCAAATCCATTTCTGGGTCTTGTAGATCACGTGAACTCTAGTCCTTCCTCAAAATTTGGGACCTAGAGCACAACTGATGCTACCCCAAATACACAAAATCTCAACACTCCCTCTTAGCATCAAGGGTGTGCTCTAGCAATACATCACACTTATGCATTACATGATTTTGGGCACTAGTTCTGTGCTGCTGAAGCTTGGCCTCCTGCCATTCAAATCTACACTACTGCTGCCATTCTGTACTGCTGCCCATGACTTTGCCGCTGCCACTGCAACTTCTGTACTACAGCTCCCTCTGAATATGCTGCATCTGTGCTGCTCATAGCACTGCCCCTACTGATCTACTACACTACAACTTCAGTTTTTGACAGAAACAACTAAATCTCTTGCCCAATATTTGACAGACAAGTTATATGGGCTGCATCCTTATCACTGAAGCTCCATAGGCTACAGATCTGTGTTGGCATTTAAAGAACGATGCACAACTAAAACTCTGCCTGCGTAATCAGACTCCCTCTGCACTACTGAAGTCACATCAACTCATTTTGCTGAAATATATCACGCTGCTGCTGCACTGCGTTGTCTCTCTGAAGCTCTCTACGCTGCTGAAGCTCTGGACTGCGTAAGTAGTACTGCATTGCGCTACTCCTCCCAGCCTCTAGATCTGCCTCTGCTTATGCCTCATCTATGATCTATGCACCCACGGCTCCACTTGTCCTGCTACTATCTTAAGGCTGCCGTAGCTCGCTTGTGATCCAAGATATGAGCTTCTCAAGGATCCTGCCTTACTTCCATGTAGCTCCTCTACATGTCCATGTCACCCCACCTCCGTGGTTCATGAGAACTCATGGCCACATCATCTTCGAACCCATCATCTGCCACAGCTGCTTTGGAAGAAGGTGCTTCCTTGTCCTTCTTATTTTATGGACAATCGCTGGCAAAATGTCCCATTTCGCCACACTGGAAGCACTTGATCTTAGAAATATCCTTCTTCTTCTTCGACTGCTTATTTGATGTCAAGGCTGCATCTTCCTCCTCTTCCTTCTTAACCTTGCTCAACGCAGGGCTGTGCTGCTTCTTGGTGAACCTTCATAGTTCTTTTTGCCGCAGGATTGACCAAAAGTTGTCCCAATCTGGGAGGTCCGCTCTGCCCAAGATACTTTGGACAAAGTTTTCCCACTCATCTGTGATTGCATTGAGGGCAGTCCTAACTATCATTGCATCATCTACGGTTGCACCTATTGCAGTTAGCTGATCCCTGATTGACTGCAATCTGAAGAGGAAGTGCTCGATGTATTCTCCCTTGGTCATTATAAATGACCTCATTTGGGCCTCCAACAACATCTTTCTTTGGATTGATTTTCCCTCATATAGGGAAGTCAAGGCCTGCCACATCTCATTAGCTGTCCTCTTCTCAGCTATGTGTGGCACAATATGATCCTTGATACTGCCCATTATCAGCCGCTTGGCATGCCAAAAAACTTCTCTATGCTTCCATAGGAGATCTACATCTGTCAGTGTGGCTAGGGTATGCTCTGCATGGTCTCTTAGACTGTATGCCTCAAGGACAACCATGATCCTTTCTTTCCACACCAGAAAGTTTGAGAGGCCCTCCAGTCTATCCCGATCATGTAGTCCATAAGGAGCCATCTGCTTAGAATGTGTCGGAGCTCCTCTTCTCTATGCTAGAGATCTGGATCTAGGGTCCTTTTCGAACTGGGCACCCTCAACTCCCTTTGACACTTGATTTCCCTCGGAAATCTACCAAATCAACTATGATTCAACTTCTTCTTTGATCCTTTGACCAAATTGCAAATTTCCTTTGGCAAGAAACTCTCTAAGAAGGTGATCTCTTCCCAAACTTCGTCACTTTTTGTTGGCCGGATAAATCGATCTTGCGGACAATACCGATCTCCCTAGTACTAAAATTATCTAGCAACAAACAACCAAATAAACTAATCTTTCTCTAAGCATATATGATTCACAAGAAGCTCTATAGAGGTGTAAAAGACTTACCGTATGTCCAGCGCTTGTTTGAAGTCGTTGTTGTCCCTCGTGCACTTGAAGGAGTTATCTTCATAAACCTGCAGTCACAAACAAGAAAAATATTAAATAGCACCTGTATAGAAATCATCATAAATCATGCTTATCATAGTGATCAAGGAATCTATGAAATAAACCATTAACTAACAACTTATTGAGAAAAATGAGTATATTTGTATTAATTTCAAAAGAAGGAAAACCTTACAACCTTAGCCTTGATGTTGAACAGGCCTTCCCGGGGTCCGAAGCAGGAGTCTCCTCTACTTTGATAAGCTTTGCACTCCTCCAACCAAGACAAATAGAGGTATGCGATCTCTCCTCACAAAAATCTTATTTAAATGAGTCTGAATCCCAACAACACTTAACCTCAAATATTCTAAAGCTTGAACTCCCTTTGAGGCTACCCAATGCCTCTTTTTATAGTGGAAAAGAGGAGGTTTTCAGTTCCAACTATGAAGGGATAGAATCCTCCTTCAAAGGGATAAGATCCTCACATCAAGAGGTTAGCTCCATAAGGTAAGGGATACATGAACCTCATAAGAGCAGTTTTTCCACCGCAAGATCTTTTCTAGAGGCTTCTAGAATTTACTGAAAATGAGATTTTATGAGTTTACTTGCGCCTTTTTAATCTTTACAGGGGTCTGCACTTATAACACAGAGAAAGTGCGTTCAGGTACGCAGAAGACCTGAACATTAGGTGTGGGACCGTAGGAAAGATATAGAGAAAGTGCGACACCAAAGTTAAGGAGATTTTTAGGAACTTTTCTCTGATTTTCAAGGCTTGATATGAGGAACTGATATGTTAGACTAACAAAGGAGGAAGTATGAGTAATAATGAGCTCATACACATAGAAGAATGTCAGGATAACAATTTTTAGTGTAACAGATTGCCCCCTAAAGTGCAAAGTCTGGAATAGATGAAGCTGAAGTCTGTCATATATGAAGAGTGTAGTACTTTATCATTTCAAGGATCATCCTGTGGACACCCCAGTCGAAACCTGTAAAAACATTCAATGCAATATATATATATATATATATATATATATCATCGCTGAGATAGGCATTCCCATACTCAGATCAAAACTAACTAGAATCTGATTCAAACTGTTCTGATACAGGAATGATTTTGAATACATCATAGTATAGACATGTGTAGACATAGTATGGACGCAACCATCTGTTTATGAATAGTCCACTGTATAAATGATAACAAAATTCCTCGCAGCTTGGATGGTAGAAACTAGATCCAGGGTCTTGATTTCCGCATCTCGAACTAGTACGATTCTATCCATGTGAATGAATGTGTCGAAGTTGAACATGGTAGAAACCACTTGATTACCAGTCAATGATATAAACTGTTAACAAGTGTGAGAGTAACCACCAGTAATGTAAATGGCTCTCAAAGTACCCAGTACAATCCATGAAATGTGAATGAATGAGCTGAAGTCGAACATTTCACGGAATCATTCGATCGAAGGTCAATGATACAACCTGTCGTCGAAGGCGAGAAACCTGCCATTAAGGCATGTAGATTTCAAGGTACTGACGATTTCTAGATCAAATTCCTAGATAATGAGTTGTCGTCGATAGAAAGTGATCTGTCGTAGGCAAACCCATAACACGAAATCATAGATCAAGTTTTGAAAATATATTGGCAAGGACTGACTCAGGGATGGTCAAAATGGATGACAAATATTTTGCAGATGAATGGTTTATTTGAACTGTCCTCTTGAACACATAATGACATTGCAGATGGCTTGGTGACAATTGACCCAAAGCTAATACCCAGAAACTGGCTGAAAAAATTTCAATGTGGTTTGATTAACTGTTAGGTAAAGGATTTCCCAACCCAGGTGGACAAAAAGTGTCATGTTCAAGAGTGATTAACTGGATTTTCGAAAATCAAAATACAACAAACAAGTCCATTTTTCTCTCTTTTTCCCCACCATTTCTAGCAAGTACCTCTTTATTTTTGACAAGCTTGAGGAGGATAACATTTGCTTGTTTATAAGCTCATCCTTCGGATGAGTCCAACTTAGTTTAAGATTCGAACCCTAAGAAGGAGTGGTTCGTTCATGTTTAGAATTGAACAAGTCCTTTACTGTTAAATTTTAACGAGTCCAGTATAGGAGAAACTTGGTGTTTTTCAATTTTAGGGAGTCAAAAGAAAAACTTAAGAAAACTCCGTGGGTGTAATTTTTCGTAAATTTAGTCTCTCGAGCCCAAAAAAGGATAAAATAATGCGGGAGAGAACTCTATTGACTGAAATTAGTCAATGTATACCTTTTTCGTAAATAGTCCATTTCAGTCCGTAAAAGGGGTAAACTTATACTGAAAGGACGATCATTCATTTACTTTAACGAGTTCGAATAATCAAGTGCTCGACAATCTTTTCATGTTTAGAGAGTCTGAAAAAGGCTTAAAAGAGGACTCCAAGTTTTCGTTTTTCATAAGTTTTTGAAAGAGTTCGAAAAAGTGATAAAAGTATGCTCTTTGTTGAAAAAACGATCAATTCTCTTGAAAAATCCAATTTCTGGACAAAAACTTGAAACATTACACATACCTGTTTAGGATAAATAAAAATTCTTTCAAAAATAACCTTTTTAAAGTGAAAAATAAACAAATTAGAAACTCGTTTATTCGAAAAAACTTATAAAAAGGGCTTTTCTAACTTCATTTTTACCGTTCGAGTTCAGAGTGAAAAGTAAAAGCTTTTGGGTAAAAAATTTCCTATGAAGATTCTGGAAAATCCGTCCGACGAAATCGAGAACCATCAGCTCCAGGTAATCCACGACCTCCTAATCTTTTATTTCATCCGTTTTCATTTCATTTTTAGGCTCTAGATTTCATTTTTTTAGAGAAAAATATGTTTGAGAAACCGCCCACGGGGGTCCGCAGGCACAACACACGGGCCCTGCGGACCCCGACTTTTTTCTATGTAGAAAAAGGTCGTGGGTCCACACTTGTCACACAACGCGCATGTGTTCCTACGCACTGTGTATGAAGACAAAGTGCGGACCCCGCGTATTTGAATTTCAAAATCAAATTTCGCAATTGCCGCCCAAAATTTTTCAAATTAGATGGTTCTAATATATCTTTTTATGCATTGTAGGATAAACAAGATGCTGATTTGGAGAGAACATGAGCATGAAGACGTGGATGACGCCGCAATGCAAGCATTAAGAACATGCGTTTTGTATAAATTCTGGGCCATTCAGGGCATGAGGGCACAAGTAGACCTCCTAACATGGTTGGTGAACAGGTGGAATGTACAGGACGAATGTTTCATTATTGGCGGCCACCAGCTCGAAATTGAGCTGGAGGATATTTATTTTCTGACTGCTTTTTACAAAAGGGGCAAACAAATTTCCTTGTTTGGGACTAGGCTAGGTGGCTAGACTGTCGCTAGTCTTCGACAAGAGTTATGTAATGATCAGAAGACCCTAGGGACAAACGGATTGACATAAAAACTATCATCCGTCTTGAGCTAAAAGTAATTTCATTTACTGTTACCAGGCTGTGTGGGAGTGCAGCGCTGCATGTGGCTACCGATTCCCAGATGCACATTGCTTTAGACTGTTTTCGAGGCACCATTTTCAACTGGTGCGAAGCTGTGTTGGCCAATGTAAAAAAGCCAACTAACCAGAGCGAAAAATGGAAAAATAAATAACTTTGGATATGGATCCATTGTAGTCACCTTCGCTCTAGAGAGGATCCCCATGTTAGCTCCGCAGAACATTCCTGTTGATGTCGGCCGACCTCGAGAACCTAGGATGGTTTGTTGGGTTGCATTGATGGCCTGCCATGGTATTGATGGCGTCGAGATTGTTCGATTTCCTCCTTCATATTTTCGTTGGCTAGAACACCAAATTTTTTTTATAGAGGATTTTCCATACGCTGGGATAGATTTCCACGGCGATCGAGAGATGACTCTCCCAGCAGGGGAACAGTGAGATGAATCAGGTAAAATCATTTTCAACAATTTCTAGTTCTAATTTTTTTGTATTTTGATCATCTTGAAAATTAATAACCAAAAGTTTTGAATGCATATGTGAGCCCACGGTGACCAGCCCATATCCAGCCTTATGAAAGAAGACAACCAATTGCAGCCGCACCAGCCCCAGTAGGCCAATCAGTAGAAATCCTGTCTGATTTAGAGCATCACCTAGAGCGTCCGACTCTAGACATTCTAGATATGGACATAGATGAGATTCCTCTCAGATTACAGAGATACATGATTGGTGTTCCAAGACCTTTTAGGAGGTTCCTGTGTAGGGTGGCTTGGGCAGTGGTCTCTTATCGTGATCACCATGAGTGATGGGATGATCATGTCGTAGACTCATACTTTTGACCTTTTGTATTACCATTTTTGCCAATCATAAGGTGTTTCCAACCTATGATCGAAGACGATGTATATATTTTTTGAAAACACTTCTATCATATGATATATCGCTATTTACCAACTATCTGTGTACATGTTATGAATGTTATTTAATTTACTGTTTTGATTATTGCAAATGTCGATTTATCATACTAGAAGAAACTGCATCTGCTAATGTATTTAAATGTCTTGGAATATGCTGATATTCAATATAATAAAATTCACGTTCCAAGAGACGAACTCTAAAAAATAACCGTAATAACACTGGATTTCTAATGGCATAAACCCTGTTGAGCTGTAATACAAGTTCAAAATCCAACCTAACAATCAAACTCTGAATTCCAAAAGATATGGATTCAGATAATAACTCAATCACTGCACTATACTCTGCAATGTTATTCGTTGTTTGACCAAGGCTTACCCCATGCATGGATACTAACTCGTCAGAGGGTGAATAAATTACCCAAGCTGCGGAAGAAATGTTTCGTGTACTACGACAAGCACCATCAGCAAAACCAACGTAGGTTTGAAGAGACGTCGACATCTGCAATATCAATAGTAAAACTCAGATAAGCAGGAATAGTGACAAAACACACTTCTAAACTAGGCACACTTTTCTAATCTAAGACACACCAGCAGTAAAGAAATCTAATCTAATTAAATATCCACACCACGTTTAAGCATAATATATCCTTAGATAAAGCCCATTTCTAGGTTTATCTAAAGGGACACTGTCAAAATCTATCAACTCATAGACCCCTTTTGCTAGCTTTCGCTTAACAATGAAGGGACCATGCCACATAGGCACGAATTTTCTAGCTCCTAGCTTATCGTTGGCTTGATCATAAACTAAAACTAGGTCTCCTTTTGAAAAATTTCGAGGGGTAACACTTCTATCATACTGAGATTTTATCCGTTTGACATGAGCCTCGTTTGCTATTGCAGCATTTCGTCGATTCTCATCTAACTGAGCCAAGTACAAAAAACTTTTCTCCTCTTCAGACGTAGCTGGAAGTAATTCTATGGCTAACTTCAAAGACAGAATTTCGCATTCAATCGGAAACACAACTTCCAAACCGTAAACCAATTGAAAGGGAGTGAAACCAGTTGATGTTTTTACTGAGGTTCGATATGCCCAAAGTGCTGAAAATAACATGGAATGCCAATTCGACTTATGAATACCAATAATTCGTCTGATCATAGTGACTAAAACTTTATTGATAGCTTCAACCAGACCATTGGCTTGCGGATAATACGGAGTGGAACTATCGTGGCACAGGCCAAGTTGATCTGTTAGTTCAGTCATCATGATATTCTGAAAATGACTTCCATGATCTGTAATAATGGCTTGAGGAACACTGAACCTAGCAATTATGTGATTGAAAATGAAAGTTGCAGCAGTCTTGCCGTCAGCTGAAAATGTAGGCATCGCCTCGGCCCACTTAGTAAAATAATCTACTGCTAAGATAATATACGCATGCCCCCCGGCCGAGTGAGGTTTACATGTAATAAAGTCAATACCCCATTTTACGAAAGGACCGAAAGCAATTATAGGGTGAAGAGGAGCGGGTGGCGCACGTATTTTACGATCAAAGAGTTAACAATTGTGGCATTTTCGGACTGCATAAATACAATCTTTGAATAATGATAGCCATAAATAACCAGCGCGCAATATATTTTGGGCTGTGGCATACCCAGACATATGACCGCCACATGCTCCAGAATGGTAGTCATTTAAAACCTTCTCATCTTCTTCATTAGTAAGACAGCGTCAGAAAATAGAATCTGCTCCATGACGATAGAGTGTATCACCAATAATATTGTATTTTTGGGATTGGAAACGTATTTTCCGTCACTGAGATCGTGAGATTTTAGGCCGAAAATATTGGGTTTGGAGATAAATGATAATATCCCCATACCACGGATCAAGAGTACTGATAAGAAACAAGGATTCGTCCGCAATGGGCTCCTCCGTCATAGTTTCGTTATCAGTAGAGGGAAATCACACATCAGTTCAGCGAAAACCAAAGATTTCTTTGCCTTGGATTTTTCAAACTCCAAGTCAAATTCTTGCAGGATAACTATCCATTTGGAATACTTGCCCCCTAGCAATTGTTTGGTTAAAATGTACATCATAGGGTTACAATCAGAAATTACTGTGGTTTTGCGTAATAAGATGTAGTGTCTAAATCTTTGAACAACTTGAACAGTTGCCAAGGCCAATTTCTCCACATGTGTGTATTTGATCTCAATCGGATGCAGATTTTGACTAAGATAGTAAATCACATGTTCAGTTTTAGATTTGTCTTCCTGAACTAAAACCATCCCAATTGTGGAATGAGAGGTGGCGAGGTAAAAAATGTAGTCCTGGTTGTAGTTGGGAGGATGCAATAACGGTGCATGGGTCAACGCGTGTTTAAGTGCATCAAAAGATTGATCGGCGATCTCGTCCCAAAAGAATGGAATATTCTGTTTCAGCAACCAGGTAAAACCCTTTGTTAGCTCAGCGTAGTTAGGAATGAACCGATGTAAAAAGTTTGCTTTCCCCTGCAAACTTTGGAGTTGGCGCAGAGTCGAAGGAGAAGGTAAATTGACAATAGCTTCGACCTTCGACGGATCAACACGAATGCTTGTTTTCGAAACAACAAATCCTAGTAAGTGACCTGATTCTACACAGAAAACACATTTGTGTGGATTCAACCTAATTCGATAATGCCTACATCTCATAAAAATAGCTCGTAAATTAGTGAGATGGTCGGCCCTACGTGATGAATGAGCAGGTAAATCATCGAGATAAGGCTGCACAATGTGCTTAATGTCATGAAATGCGTAAGACATAGCCCTTTGAAAAGTTGCTCCAACGTTCTTTAGTCCAAAAGGTAGTTTGAAATAAGAAAATGTCCCCCATGGAAAAATGAAAGTTGTTTTTGGCTGATCAACAAGGAGTATGTTTATTTGATTGTAAATGGAAAAACCATCCATAAAGGAAAACATTTCACTGCTGGCACAATCATCAATTATTTGATCGATATAGGGGGTTGGATAGTTGTCTTTAGGACAAGCTCGATTAATATCCCTATAGTCAATACATACTCGTATCGTTCCTTGTTTTTTAGTAACATGAACAATATTTGATACCCAATCCGTTAAAGGAATTGGATAAATGAAACCTGCACGAAGTAATTTTTCAACTTTGGATTTGATAGCAGCAACTTTTCTAGGATGTATTTGACGTAGACGTTGACAGACAGGTTTGGCATCTGGGTAAGTCTGGATTTCATGTCCAACAATTGACGGATCAATTCCTGGCATTTCTTCATAGGACCAGGCAAACACATCACGAAATTATTGAAATAGGGCTTTATAAGTTTGAATTTCATCTTCTGTAAAACAAGCACCTATATGAATGTTTTCAATTATTCCTGGCTTTACTGAAATGTCAATTGGAATCGTTCGAGAGATATTTTCCAAATTTAACTCAGAATCATGATTTTGCAATGGATTCTGCAGTTCTTTGACATATTCAACAGTAAAAATAGAAGCGAAATCATCTTCAAAATGATCTAGCTCAGGTAAAAACGAAGTTCGGTGATGTAGATCTTCCCATGGTAAATCATCAACAGACAATAGTTCACGAATCTTCTCATCAGTATGAACAAGATCAGGAAATGTCGTTGTGGCTGAACTAGATGTAGAAAGTGATTCCTCACGGATCCCATTCATTGGATCAGTTTCGGTTGAAGAGGGGTCGGAAAGTGATTGTACAGCCCGATACACAATTTCAAATGGAATCAAAGGCATCATGCCATCAAATGAATCTAACTCGGAGTCGGAAGGTATGACCCAAGGATCATCAAACATAACAGTGTCTGATGAAATCATATGAATATTTGCGGTAGAAGGTGATACGTTAGGAGGAAAGGAAAAAGTTCCTAGTAAACCAGAATCTTTAATCAAACCTACTCCAACATCCTTGTAAGGGATAACCGCTTTACCAACGTGCTGGATTGTTTCTGTAGAGGCTGGGTCGGAAGAAAAATAAGTTAACTGATCTATTGTAACAATCTTTCCTTGATGTGGAAATTTTATGAGCCGAAAGACCGAAGAAACAACAACAGTCATAGCATAAGACCAACTACGACCTAGAAGAAGGTTGTAATCTAGAGGGGCATCAACCATTTCCACATCTAGATTTACGGTTTTACCTTCGACCCCTATGGGTAAATCCTACAAAATACCAAAAGGGTGGAAACCTCGGCCATCAAAAGCCTTTAGAGTCGTCGGAGACTGATTGAGTGTAGGATAACCAAGAGATTTCCAACACTAGATCGACATAATACACGTTGAAGCTCCCTCATCAATCACAATTCGAAAGATCGGTCTGTTTTTGACTAACACTAGAATTTGGAA
Organism: Pinus albicaulis; assembly: GCA_034641835.2. Classification (NCBI taxonomy): domain Eukaryota; kingdom Viridiplantae; phylum Streptophyta; class Pinopsida; order Pinales; family Pinaceae; genus Pinus; species Pinus albicaulis. Next base: position 9,303,541 of record CM076569.1, on the reverse strand, counting down.
AGCCATTTGATGAGGTAGGCGAGGTGTACTATTCTCTAAATCGAAGATTATAAGGTTCGAATCCTGAACATCGACAGCTCCTATGGCAGACAAAATGAATTTACGCTGTGCTGGGCATGACTGCAGCACTTCCAAAGCCGACATTGCTGAAGGGGAAATAGCTAAGTCTTCAAAAATGTTGTAATTCTGAGCAGCTCTCGCATGTGGATTGAAAGCTGATTTACGAAGAACACCCTTAGCAGGCGGTTTGATTATTAAGTCTGGATTTGGTTTCTCGATCTGTAGCGGACCAGAAACAGGAGGAGGTGTAGTTGATGTGTTTGCATTAGAAGATTCTGCTTCTTTACCATCAACAGGATTTTTACTACCATAATCTTGCGATCGCGTCACAATCCATACATGAGACATCATTAGAATAGGTTCTTCTGAGGCATTCGAGGTAGAACCAACCATCTTACTATCTTGAGTTGGAAAAGGATCCTTCAAGACAGCAGGCTGTTGTGAACCTTTAACGAATTTTGCAACCTCTGCTCGATGTGGGCATTCCTTAGTAAAATGATCCTTGTCACAGATGTAACAAGGATAGCGAGGTTTTCGTTTTTCGTCATTGGATTCGTTTTTATCGGTTTTCTCTTTCAAATTATTTTTGTTTTTATTCTTCCATTTCTTTTTACTGCTAGATTTAGATTTGGCCATAGATGTTTCTACGACATGAACGTCAGCATAAATCTCGAGGGAAGATTCTCCTTTTCGGGAATCAGGTAAAGTTATAATAGGAGAAGAATTCTTTGAAGATTTCTTCTTGCTTTTAGTATTTACTGTACCAATCATACCATGAGCGGCATGAGACCCTAAAGGAGCTGCAGCTATTTGACCTTGTTTTGGAAGATCGGGGATTTTTTCATGTAAAGTACCTGACTGCGTATAAACGAGGTCAAGGTACTGAGCCTGAGCAATTACTTGCTCCTCAGTAACAACGCCAACCTTAGCTACGTCTTCAGTGATTTTGGGTAGCAATTATTTAACAAACCATTCCGCCAAAATTTGATCCGGAATGTAAACTTTCACCAAACGTCTTCTACGTCGCCATTCATGAATATGATCAGAAATATATGTGGACGTGGATTGATTTAGTGAAGTTAATAGTTCCGTGCCATTGTCGTATCTGACAGGCAACTGAAAATGAGTCAAGAAGGCAGTTGCTAACTGACTGAAATTATTGAACGAGCCTCGTAGTAACTCAATGTACCATTTGGCAGCAAGACCAATAAGAGTTCTTTGGAAAAGACGTAAGCGAATTGAATCATCAATTATTGAATTAGACGCACACCAGAGGTGATAAGTCATTACGTGATTTGATGGATCCTCTCCTAACTTACCTTCGAATTTTGGTATATCACTGGGCAACTTATGCGGCATTGGCAGCCAGTACGGATAATTGAAAATTGGATCATTCGTAAGGCGCGTCAAATCAGGTAAATCCAAAGTTGTAATAAATGGTAACTGACGGTTAGGGTCGCGAAAACCTTGAGTAGCCAAAGAAGTTCCATGAGGAAGATACCCAGGATAACTGGGAATCAGATTTGCATTAGGAATTGTGTAACCTCCTCGATAACCAGGATTAACTGGACCAAACTGGGGTTGTTAAGGCTACTGATAAGTATAGCCAGGGTATGGTTGATACTGATAATTTGGATTTTGTGAACCGGGACCGAATTGAGGCTGTCCCGGGTACGGTTGATACATGAATTGGGGTTGACTTGTGACCACCGCACTTGTACCAGCTTGTCCCGCAGGCATCTGGATTGAAGTCTGAACTGAAGGTCCTGAATGGGGTACAGAGACTTGAGGGATTTGCATGGATGCAGGGATAGAAGAACTCAGAGCTACAGATACTCCAGAAATAGGTGTTATAGGTTGAACAGACATTGCAGCAGTTGCAGCAGTTTGAGGCGGAGTCTGAGGTGTACTAGGCCCAGACTACTGAACTGAACTAGGTGCAGGAGTTTGAATAGTAGGCTGGACAGGTTGCTGGGTTGGACCAGAAACCAAAGGCTGTCCAGGTTGAGAAGGCAACTGCACATTAGGCTGCATAGGCTATTGATATTGGGATGGATCCCACACCATATTCATTCTGGGGTATTGTCCCGTAGAAGGTTGAACGCAAGGACCATAGCCTGGTTGAATGTAGGGTTGATAAGTAAGTGGTAAATTTCCGTCTCCTTGAACAGATGATTCACCAAAAGGCTATTGGAAACCTTGAATTGGGTACTGACCTTGAGGTTGATAACCTTGAGGCGCGTACTGAAAATGGGATTGATAAGGACCCTGAGGAGCATATTGAGTTTGGGGTTGACCTTGGGGCATGTACTGTCCTTGAGGTTGATAACCTTGAGGTATGTACTGTCTTGAGGTTGTCCTCCAAAATAATATGATTCCACAGTTTGTCTTGGGAAAAAGCTACCTTGAGGTTTCCCCCCCGGTGGTAACTAACTACCTGAAGGTTGCCCCTCAGGCGGTAATTGAGTACCCTGAGGTTGCCCCCCAGGCGGTAACTGATTTCCCTGAAATTGTCCTCCAGGTGGTAACTGACTGCCTTGAGGTTGAGGATTCGGAATATTACTAGACATCAAAAAGATTTTCTCTGCGTTCGATGTTTCATTTTTAATTCCACTTAAACCAGATGATAATACATGTTCAATTGGTTGAGGAGCTGCTCCAGAGAAAGTACCAGACAAAGCTTGATATCCTGCAGGAACAGAAGGACCACCGTGTAAAAATTCTTCCGGTGTTTGGGAAAACATGGATGAATCTCCTGCCATGATGGATGATGGATAGTAACCTCTAGGTGTAGGATGAAATGGAATTTGAGGTGGAGAAAAATCAAGACCCGGATTCTCTAAAAAGTTTGTTAAAGATAGATACCAAGCGTCAGTTCGAATAGGGCTGTAGAAAATAGATTCACGCTCCCTAAAATTTAAATACTGAGGAGATTCTGGAAAAGATAACTCTTTATCTGGATTAGTAAGTTCTTCAATAGAAATAAGGCCAGATGGAAGATCTTCAGTGAAAATGTTTCTTACCCTAGGTGAACCAGGATCGCTAGAAGTTGGTGTAATAAATCCTGAGGATGTTTCCAAAATAGAAGGTTCAGTTTCAGGCTCAGAAATTTCAGGTTCGTCAGCAAGTTCACTGGAAGGAGAAATACTACCAGTAACTTCCGAAACTGAAATTGGTTCAGAAATATGTTCTGTTATGGGTATTTGATGATCAAGATGAACAACTATAGCTGAAGTTCCAACTTTTGTTGATTTAATTCTACTGCTACCAGATGATACTAGAGCACGCATCCCTTCAAGCTGACCTGGTGTATATTCAGGGGGTTTCCCTTGAAGTCTTCGGGATTGTCTTGGCAATTCTGCCACGATTAAATATTAACTAATCACACGCAAACAAAGAAAATTTCAATAAAAACACCTACAGTCTCTAAAGAAACAAACAACTGAATCACACGCTTAAAAATCTAAGAGTTCAAACCACACACAAACAGTAAACTTCCCGTAATAAAAACACTAGTTGGTGATGAAATCCAACTTAGTAGAAATTCAATACAGAAAGGGCGGTTGGAACAGTTACCTCGACAACCTGCTTAATGAAACAGACTGGCACAGGTTTCTTCACAAAACCATCTCGTGTGAAGAGAACCCCCCCAGAGAGTCCAAGTGATTCTAGTCGACGTCTGCTACAAGTACAGTGAGATCTGGGCCTTCACCGTCACCTTAGGAAATAATCTTAAGTTTTTGGACACTAAGGTTACCAACAATAACAGATACAACTGGGGGAACAGTCTACGATCCGATCCCACACGCAAGGGTAGAGTAACAAAGCTCAATCCCCTTGAAGGCTCCTCGACATGGTTAATCCGAGGTTTACCGACAAGTGACCCCAGGCTCCTCGACAATGGTTAATCTGAGGTTTACTGTTTGTAATGCGCGCAAAATCTTCTATCTTTCCCAATGAAACATAATTGATTATCTCAAAGGTTCAGACATGATCTCGTGATTAAATTCCTTAAGAGAAGCTTCCCAGATTGTACCAATTACGATTGGGTTTATTTCCTACCGCAAGATTCAACTACTTTTTTGTTTTTACTTTCTTGGAGAGTTAATTACTCCCTACTCCAAGATACTAGCCTAAGCTATGTTGGTGATAAGATCCCTAGAAAATAAAAAGATTACTAGATGAGTTTTAATTAAGCGTTACTTTTATGAGTTGTTCCTTAAGTCAATAGGTACGGAAATGAAACTTTGATGGTGTGAAGACTCGACTTCCAAAAACACTAAAAATGCACCTAAAAAATGATAATCAATTCGTTTTCTTTCAATGAAATTCTAGCTAAAGAAAGAGTTCGAGAATGCAATTCTTTTAAGAAAAAATTCTTTCTTCAAACATAAAGAATAACCAAAAGAATTTTTTTTTGTCTTTTCCAACAATAACTCAAATGAGACCAATTATCAAAGGTCACAACAAAATCCTTTCACTTTTAAAAACTTGAAACTACAAAAAACAATTTTCCTTCAAAAGAAATTTGCAATTTTTTTTTTTTAAAAGCACTCAAAACTAAAAAACTAATTTCGAGATCTACAAACTTTAAAAATCTAATTGAAATAAAATCTTTAATATTTTTGAAGAATGTTTTACTTAGTTATTTAGCAAACTAAGGATCTATTTGTCCAGAATAACAAACAGATCAAAAACACTCATATATGTTTTTTTATAAAAAATGAAATTCCAAAAACCTATAACAAAGTTTTTTTCGAAGATTTGCAAAAAAACAAGTAAATCTATTTCTCAATAAAGGATAGATTTCACAATCAGGTCAGACTTAGCAAGAAGGCAAAAAGACCAATGTAATCTGAGGTTCTTCAAACTGCCAATGCTTCGAATCACTACAAATACCAAGCAAAAAACAATCCAAAACACAAAACTTATAGAAAATCATCAAAACACCAATACTGCTGGAATTCATTCACAAAAAGCTTTTGACAGAAACAATCATCAATCTGGGCAGATACTAAAAACTTAAAATAAAAAATAAAGATAAACTGAAAAAAGAAATCTGGAGTTTTTTCAAAATTTGAATAGGGTCCGTAGGCTTCTAGAAGTAACAGGTGCGGTCCCGCACTGTTTACTTAAGGAAAGTGTGAAACTACCCGCACTGTGCAAAAAGACAAAGTACGGTCCCTAGAAAAACTAAGGAAAAACATAAAAGATTTCAAGATTTTCAAAAACAGAGAAAACCTAAGCTACCCAGGAAGATGTCTATCAATAAAAAACCAGGAAAAACTTTTCCTCAAATCAAAATAAAAGAGAACCAAAAACAACAAGTTTCTTTCCCCAATATGGTCGCCAATTTGTTGGCCGGATAAATCGATCTTGCGGACAAGACTGATCTCCCTAGTACTAAAAGTATCTAGCAACAAACATCCAAATAAACTAATCTTTCTCTAAGCATATATGATTCACAATAAGCTCTATAGAGTTGTAAAAGACTTACCGTATGTCCAACACTTGTTTGAAGTCGTTGTTGTCGCTCGTGCACTTGAAGGAGTTATCTTCGTAAACCTGCAGTCACAAACAAGAAAAATATTAAATAGCACCTGTATAGAAATCATCATAAATCATGCTTATCATAGTGATCAAGTAATCTATGAAATAAACCATTAACTAACAGCTTATTGAGACAAATGAGTATATTTGTATTAATTTCAAAATAAGGAAAACCTTACAACCTTAGCCTTGATGTTGAACAGGCCTTCCCGGGGTCCGAAGCAAGAGTCTCCTCTACTTTGATAAGCTCTGCACTCCTCCAACCAAGACAAATATAGGTATGTGATCTCTCCTCACAAAAATATTAGTTAAATGAGTCTGAATCCCAACAGCACTTAACCTCAAATATTATAAAGCTTGAACTCCCTTTGAGGCTACCCAATGCCTCTTTTTATAGTGGAAAAGAGGAGGTTTTTAGTTCCAACTATGAAGGGATAGAATCCTCCTTCAAAGGGATAAGCTCCTCACATCAAGGGGTTAGCTCCATAAGATAAGGGATACATGAACCTCATAAGAGCGGTTTCTCCACCGCAAGATCTTTTCTAGAGGCTTCTATAATTTACTGAAATGAGCTTTTCTGAGTTTACTTTCGCCTTTTTAATATTTACAGGGGTCCGCACTTATAACACAGAGAAAGTTCATTTAGGTACGCAAAAGACGTGAACATTAGGTGCGGGACTGCAGGAAAGATATAGAGAAAGTGCAACACCAAAGTTAAGGAGAATTTTACGAACTTTTATCTGATTTTCAAGGCTTGATATGAGGAACTGATATGTTAGACTTGCAAAGGAGAAAGTATGAGTAATAATGAGCTCATACACATAGCAGAATGGCAGGATGACAATTTTTAGTGTAACACTTGTGCTAAGGTTAAAAATTTGAAAACTTCAGAAGTTTAACCCCAATAGCTCTTCTAAATTTCTGCAAATTTTCTGCAGACTTTATCTAGATTTGACAGATTCAGATCTGAGTCAGACTGGCTGGATTCAGACCTAACCAATGCTATTTCTGACCTACCTCTGCGCAGTAATTGCGTGGGCTTTCTAGGACTCAACGTTGGACAACGTCATCCTTCCTTTTGCGTGAATCTCTTCCTGAAAACTGCGCTATCCCTTCAAATCTACTTTTCTACTGCCTTTCCAGCTGCTTTCTACAGCTAGATCCTTCAGATGCTTCAGCTGGTGACCCTTCTATATCTGCAATCGCTCTGATACCATGTAGAAATGTCTGAATCTCAATTCTTATACATAAATTATTTTTGTTAATCCGGTTAATTTATCCTACTTATACAAGTTATCAAATGAATAAATTCAAGTTAACATCAAAGCAAAACACATAACAGATCTCTACCAATTCAAATCTAGAATAAGCACATGCACACATAGACAAAGTGACATAGTTATTTTTGGACAAACTGTCCCCGGAAAAACCCAATGTGGGAAAACCGGTCTCTAGCTACTGGAGGGCTCTATTATTAAGAATATTTCTGAATACACAACTCTGGGTTCCAGATCTAGAAAACCCTACAGAGAAAAATCTAGATCTGCAGCACCTGGATGATCTAAGACCAAAAATACTGACTGATCCACGCCCTCAAATAGGATTTATAGAACTCAGTTAGATCTAGGCCTAGAAACCCCATATTTGCCCCTAAATACATTGCGTCAGCCTCTGAAGCCCATGCTGGGCTCTGCATCAACCTTGGCTAGCTTCCAAATGCTCAGCGCTGTCATTGGAAGGGACTGCGTTACCCCAGACTAGGTGACGCAGTCTCTACGCTGCCCCTAAGGGTCTCTGCGTAACCCCTGAAGGGCTTCCTGAAAAATCACGCTGTCCTTGTTGCTGCCTTCCTCTGCGTTGTATTTCCCGATCTCTTCTCTGTCTCTTGTGTATTCTAGACCTTGAGATTAGATCATCCCCTTGGTCTAAATTCCCCTCTCTGCAACTGAAACACTTCTAAGAATTCTTAGCAACCCCGCCCTAGAATCTCAACTTAGATTCAGTGCTCTGCCTCTGTGTGTGTTACAAATGACCCCAAGCCTTTCCTTTATTGATCTGAAATTGTGAGAACAAAGTATTTCTCATACATAGATTGACAATAGGGAGCTTTTACTGGTTATTTCACCTTTACTAGAAAGGATGAAACTAGAAGCTTCTGGCCCACAAACTGGCTCTACCTAAAGAAATAAAATGTAAACACTGAAATAGATCCGATCAATGAAAGTATTTGTTTATGTGCAAAGTATTCATTAATCAAAATTTTATGTGTGAATAAGCAAGTTCAAGTATTCTGCAAATGAAATAATGTGGTTTGAAGTTGAACTAATGAGTTTTGTTCACTGTATAAGTCTTCTTGGGAAAAGTGTACTTATGAAAAGTTACTGTTTAATGTAGCAGAATCTGAAATATAACAGCAAAAATGCACAACATAATAGTAAGCATTTGTTTAAGCATTTCACCCCTCTCTTGGGCTACCTCTGCTGGGTCCAAAATCCTCTAATTAGGCTTTTCCCTTTTTCATTAATGCTCAAAATATGAATTACACTGTGTAGAAAGCCTCAAAAGGCAAAATAAGCTGCAAATTTAGAAACAGAAGGCTGAAATCAGTATAAATCGACTATTCATTCACCTCCAATGGATAAGTATAGTCCAACACAGCTGATCTTTCATTAGGCCCTGGTGGCTCCACAACCAAAATCGCTGGTAAAATGACTGATAGAGTGCCTTGATGGCTCTGCAACCTGTCCCAACATCTCCAGAATGCTTCAATACCCAAAAATTAAAAAAAATTCGTCCCAAATGGACTTCCCCAGCCAAAGTTATGGCTAACTAAAGTTTTTCCCAATTAGGGCTAGAAAAGCTCCACTAAATGTGGATCACTGCCAGATAGCCCGACTAATATGGAGACAGGCGCTGAATTTGGGGGTCTGCCGAAACTTCCGCCGAATTGGAGGGGGCTAAAGAGTAGGGCCATGGGGGTCCATAGGACCGCACCCGTCGGCCATATGGTTATCAACTTAGAGTTTAATTCGGCGTTGTTTAATGTTATAACCATATGTAACAATATATAATAGCCCGCAGCCCACAAACCCGTGACCATAACATGTTTCGTTACGCGCCGATTGAAATAGCTCACGATTCTGAGCCGAAGGGTTATATGATGAGGGGGCTGGCCCCGCTCAAACCAACATTCAGGTTTAAATAACTTTTCGTTGCCATGGTTTAACAAGAACCATCTCATGGTCCATTGGTTGGACTGTTGCGTTGTTTTTCGCCCGACCCGGTTTCAAATCATGTCGCGTCCAAAACAAATTTTTGAATGCCATTTCCATGTGACCCTTGGGGCCACGTGGCGGCCTCCGGGTTGGCCACGTGGCGCCCTTTCGTTGGTTGCCTGCGAAATATTCCGCAGAATATTATGTGGAATATTCCTAGAATATTCTGTGGAAAATTATTTTTTTAATAAAAATAAATTTTTTTTTATAAAGTCAAATTTGGGCCATTTTTAAACTGAAATTGGAAAACTTCAAAGCTGAATAACTTTCTCATACAGCGTCAGTTTTCAGTGCCGTTCACAGCTATAGGATCGTTTTGGTGAGCTCTTTCCTGCCGTTTTGGTTTGAACCAATTCTGAGCAACTAAATTTTTGAGCATTTTTCTACAAGAGACTTGATCTCCTGATCATTTATACTTTTCTCGTTGAAAAATCAACGGCCAAGATTAAATCTTCAGTCAATGGCTAATATTAAAATAAAGCTTGATTCGTGTGACTTAAGACAATTTCATCACATGTTTAATTAAATTCACTTTAATTATTTTATTTTCCTAAGTTTTAACTTAGGAAATACATTAAAATAATTAATTAATTTAATATCTCCTAAAGCAGATGAAATTTCCCAAATCCATTTCTGGGTCTTGTAGATCAGGTGAACTCTAGTCCTTCCTCAAAATTTGGGACCTAGAGCACAAATGATGCTACCCCAAATACACAAAATCTCATAAAAACAAATTATTTGTTGATTCACATGAAATAATGCATTCATTGGAGTCCCTAAAGATGCGAAAGACTCTATAAAGTCACCACAAGGCCACTTCTAACATTGGTTCATAACACCAATCATCTGAGTGAATTGTGGCACCGTAGACTGGCTCATTTACACTATGATGCTCTTCTGAAATTGAAGAAGATGGTCTTAGTTATTATCGATGTTGAAGCTCATCATGATGGAGTTTGTCTAGATTGTGTGAGCGAAAAGAAAACAAGGGAACCATTCCCCTCTAGTAAGAAAAGACAACTGGAATCCTCCATCTCATTCATTCAGATATATGTGGTTTGTTGCCTGTGCATTATATTGGTGGTCATCTCTATTACATCACCTTCATTGACGATTTCTCAAGGAAGACATGGTTGTACTCCCTCAAGCATAAGGATGAAGCCTTTGAAAATTTCCAAGAATTCAAAGCTTTGATCGAAAATCAATCAGGGAAAAGAATCACAGTTTTCAGGTCCGAAAATGGAGGAGAATACATGTCAAAATAATTCATAGCATTAGGGATCCAGAAGTAAACTATTATACCTTATACACCTGAACATAATGACTTAGCTGAAAGGAATAACCATTCTATATTAGAAGATGCTCGTGCCATGCTTCATGATAAAAAATTACCAAATTTTCTGTGGGATGAAGCCACACATGTTGTTGTATATGTTCAAAACCGAGTGCCTCATCCAACATTGAAAAACAAGACCCCCGAAGAGATATTCTTAGGTAACAAACCCGACTTTAGCCATCTTCATATATTTGGATGCCCCGTATTCTTTCATGTGCCGAAGGACAAAAGAAACAAGCTAGAAGCTATAGGGAGAAAAGGTATGTTTATGGGTTATTGTGAAAACTCTAAATCATACAAAATATATATTACTGGTCAAAGGAAGGTTTAAATTAGTAGGGACGTAACTTTCAATGAAAATGAAACACTTTGTAAAGTAAGGGACCTCCCTCCGCCTCCCAAGGAAGATGATGATGACATGGATATTCTAGATGGTCCTTTTATGCCCAAGCCAAATGATATTGATTTTCCAATGGAACCCATGGATCCATTAGATCCACCTCCACTGATCCTCCTCCAAATAAAATACCACTCTGGCTTCGCAACACTCTACAAGATAATGAAAGAAGCATTCCCATCCATACACCCTTTAGAGAAAGGAAGGAACCTTGTAGGTATCAGAGATATGTAGCTACTATGAGCACCATTATTCAAGTTGAACCATCCTCATTCAAAGAAGCAGTCAAAGAACAAGTTTGGAAGGATTTTATGGCTGAGGAATACAAATCTATTGCGAAAAATGATGTATGGGATGTTGTGCCAATATTGAATGGGATGTCTATTGTGACTTCAAAGTGGTTATTTAATATCAAACATGGAATCAATGGAAGCATTGATAAATACAAAGCGAGGTTCATAGTCGAGGTTTCTCTCAGAAACAGGGAGAAGATTAGGATGACGTATTTTCTCCTGTGGCTCGATACACAACTATTCATTCAATAGTTTCCCTTGTTGCTAGTCAAGGATGGACCCTTCATCATATGGATGTAAATACTGATTTCCTTCATTATATGTTACAGGAATAAGTGCATGTTGAAAAACCACAGGGATTTGAAGTGGAAGATCACATAACACATGTTTGCAGGTTGAAGAAAGCATTGTATTGTTTGAAGCAAGCTCCTCGAGCTTGGTATGCACGCATTGACAACTATCTAATGAAACTAGGTTTCATAAGAAGAAATGTCGATCCCAACCTCTATTATAAGGTTGTCCAATGTATGCCATTGATTCTGGTTCTATATTTTACGATCTATTCTTAACAGGAAGTGAATCGCTGAAGATCGAATGTAAGAGGAAGTTAGCCTCTGAATTCGAGATGAAAGACCTTGGCCTTATGCATTACTTTTTGGGCCTTGAGGTGTGGAAAACGCTTGGCGAGATCTTTCTCTCACAGGGAAATTATGTAGTAAATCTGTTGTAAAGGTTTGGTATGACTAAGTGCAAATCCATGACTACTCCGATGGAGATGAATTTCAAAAAGTTGCGTGGAAAAGTAGTTGGACCTGATATGGAAAATCCATCTAGGTACAGACAACTAATTGAGGCTCTAATGTTCCTCATGAACACCCATCCATATATATGTTATGCAGTAACACATTGAGTCAATTCATGACTGATCCCCTTCATGCGCATTGGATTTCGGCCAAACATTTAATGAGATACTTACATGGATCGATCACACATACTTGGTCTGAGATATTCTGCTGGAGTTATTCAACTTCATGGATAAAATTTTTGGTCTAATTTATTGAGTTAAATTAGAGCATATGTTTTACTTATCAATTCGGGTTGGTAAACTTAGAAGCACACCAAGGTATATGGATCTTAGATTAAGCTAAGGTAAGAAGTAGTTGTTTTTGTGAAGATAATGGAAATGCATATTACAAATATAAATTTCTGAAAAGAAAACACTAAAATTATGATCTAGAAGCAAGAGTGCAATGAATCTTTGTGGAGAATAGCCAACAAGAAAGAGGCTCTAACTTAGATGCCTTGGTTGTCCTTCCTCATTATCCCTATTCCAACAAGATTAATTCCACCATAAAGCATAACACAATTAAAGTAAGAAAGCAGTAAATATCAAATGCATAAACACAATTTCCAGTTCAATTCTTAATTCATAAGGAAGAGGATCTAACTTTGATTCCTTGGTTTACCTTCCCTACTTTAAACCAATTATTGAAAGGAAATCATTTCAGAAACATAAATAATCATGGCATACAATGAATGTACTCATAAAAGTATTTACAAGAAAAAATAAATGTTCAACAATCTAAGATATTCACAATTATGCACAAAAATACACTGTAGTGTACTTAGGTTATAATGGGGGCCCTCCACCCTTTGCGTGGTACACTTGAATATTATCAGCTACTGTGGATCAACAATCACATCTCACAACAAGAAAAACAAGAAGTAGAAGAAAATTTTCTTCAATTTATATTTTAAAATAGAGAAGTGTGATTTAAACTGCTAATTAAATCATCCCATTAACTAATTTACCAAATACGTGCTTTCATTTCAATAATTAATTTTATCATTATCATAAAAATTACAATTTAGTTATTTCTACTTAGGGTAATTAATCTATTAAAATTGTCATAATTTAATTCAATTATCGTTAATTAATCAACTCACTAAACTAATATATCTAGAAAATTTATGAAATATAGGTCATTAAAAAACAAATTTTTTTCATTAAGATCATAATAACTAAAAAATAAAAATTTTACCTCTTTTAAAATTTCTAAAAAATATAGCGAGAATTAAGTTAATAATTAATTAACTACATTAACCTAGTATAATATAAATTTTTTTATAACATAATGTCACATCAAAATTTTACAATTAATTGAAATACTTAAAATTAATAATTAACTATATTTTATTCAATAATTAACTTATTTCACATCAAATTTTATATTAATCTAATAATTAAAATTAATAATTGATTATTTTGTTTAATAAAAATTCAAATATCTCTCATTTCAAATAAATTTAAGTTATACCAAATATCAAATTAATAATTTAATCCATTAAATAAATAATAATAATAATAATAATGATAAAAAATTAAAAAATGTTAATTAAACTTAAATTTAAATTAAAAACTAGCCGACCCATATTTCCTTTCTTTCTTTACTCACCCTCCCTTATATTTATACTTGGATCTCAGCTCTTAACATCTCATCATTATTCTCAAAAAAGATGACGCTCCCCTGAAGATGGACTCATTTTAGTAGTTCGAAACGTCAGGTTAAAAACTCCTTAATAGGTCATTCCACTATTTACACAACTATTCCACTTGTATGCATTCTCTATTAAATATAATCATAATACTTGTTCATAATTGTTGAATAGTTGTGCTTAAATAAGCCAAAATTATAACAACTTAGCTAAAATATTTGTAACAACCTACAAGATTCCTAATCTATCTAATCAGGTTGAACTCATCCCTTTTGTTTTCCAAAATATGGTAGAATCCCACTAAATCACAAAACTGCCCCTTTATTTATGGATTTTTGGGTGACTGGTCAAGTTTGACTAGCGTTGACAAGGCTTGTTCGAACTCATTTGCACTGTGCCAATAGGAGCTTGTCCATCCTTGGTTTCCATACTTCTCAAATATATATTCAGTTTCCACCCAGGTGTCCTGCACATACGACTTCAATGGAGCCATTACAGGAAATTCTGTTTTGGTCAAAAATAAATTTTAATACCTAATTTTTACTAAAAATTCTAAAATTTAAAAGACATAATTATTTACCTTAAATGTGCAATAAGATACAAAAAGATGGAAAATATGACCATGGTATGATGGTAAAGGATGATGGATAGATGTATTATGCATGGTAAAAAGGGTAAAAAATGGGGGCCAACATCTCCCCATTCTTGAGTCTGAAGCATGTCCTCATGCTTGCCTCTATCCCTTTGATCTTCTGCCTCTCTATGCTGACTTTCCTGATGTTGTACTTGTGGATTTGTCCCCTGATATTGAAGCTTCTTGCTATGCAAAAGGACATCAATGCCCTCATGTCCTTTTCCCTCTTCCTTGTAGATTGCATTTTTCACTTTAGAACATGTTAATGCATCATTGAACCATGAATGCATCATTCCACCTTTGTTCTTCTTTTTATGACACTAACCCATGTCTGTTTTTTTTGTAGAGAATATTTGTAGGCAAAGAGGCATGGCTTGAATAGGTAGTAGGGTGGAAGGTTTTTATGAAAGAGGGATATAGGGTTTTGTTTTGTTGTTGTTGGTTTTTTTTGTTTTGTTAGTATGTACATGGAATGAAGGGTTTGCACTTTTATACATTAAGGTTTAATTAGTCTCCTAAGTTAAGAATTATTTTCAAAATTAAAAAAAGGTATTAAAAATAAATTTATAATTTATAGTACTTTCCTTGATTAAGTAGCTCCCTCAGTTGATGATGATCTTGAATAATGTATCTTGATTGAGTATAGGTCTCTTCTGATGATGAAATTTGAATAATGAATTTGATTGGTTGTTATTTGTATACAGGTCCATCATGACAATTGTTTTTTATGTTGATCCTTAGGTCCCTTTAAGCAATAATCTTTGCCTCATACATGTTCAAGTCTCTCTGTAATGTTGCTCTCGTGATGCTGCTCATAGTCAGGTCCCTTCTGACAGATTTTGATGTCCAATTTTCAGGTCCCTACTGAAGTAAAATTTACAATTTTCACAGGTCCTTTACATTTTGAGTTGCTTCCATATCAAGTTGAGCAGTTTGTTGAGTTGTTCTTCCATGTTGAGTTGCTCAGCTTTTAGAAATAAATGCACTTGTTTTATTCTGTCTTCCCCCTTGCTTATTTTGAGAATTGTCCTAAAGTCTGGAAACTGGAGGATAAAATTTCAACCTGAAACATAAAGTGAACTAAAAACACAATTTTTTTTTGAAGGAATTCATAGTGACTTGGATTTCCAATATGAATTCAGATTTGTACTGTGCTAGAAATCTGGATTTTCACAACCAAATCTCTTTATATATATATATATATATATATATATATATATATATATAGATATTTATTTATTTATTTTATTTATTTTTATTTTTTTTAATGAATTTTTTTATGTACATGGATTGAAGGGTTTGCACTCTTATACATTAAGGTTTAATTAGTCTCCTGAGTTAAGAATTATTTTCAAAATTAAAAAAGGGTATTAAAAATAAATTTATAATTTACAGTACTTTCATTGATTGAGTACAGGTCTCTTCTGATGATGAACTTTGAATAATGAATTTGATTGATGAACTTGATTGGTTGTTATTTGTATACAGGTTCATCATGAAAATTGTTTTTTATGTTGATCCTTAGGTCCCTTTAAGAAATAATATTTGCCTCATACATGTTCAGGTCTCTCTGTAATGTTGCTCATGTGATGCTGCTCATAGTCAGGTCCCTTCTGACAGATTTTGATGTCCAATTTTCAGGTCCCTACTGAAGTAAAATTTGCAATTTTCACAGGTCCTTTACATTCTGAGTTGCTTCCATATCAAGTTGAGCAGTTTGTTGAGTTGTTCTTCCATGTTGAGTTGCTCAGCTTTTAGAAATAAATGCACTTGTTTTATTCTGTCTTCCCCCTTGCTTATTTTGAGACTTGTCCTAAAGTCTGGAAACTGGAGGATAAAATTTCAACCTGAAACATAAAGTGAATTAAAAACACATTTTTTTTTTGAAGGAATTCATAGTGACTTGGCTTTCCAATATGAATTCAGATTTGTGCCATGCCAGAAATCTGGATTTTCAATACCAAATCTCTTTTATATATATATATATATCTATTTTTTTTTCCAAAGAAAAAATCGAACCCATCTATTGATTAAGTAGAAGGTTACATAGTATATGCATAAGCATTCAAAGAACTACATTTTTCCTTTCTTTTTGAACAAAGGAAAAAATGGAGTTGCAACTGATGAGGAGATGTATCTATCAATCCTCCCAGATTTGTGAAAAAACATTTTAAATGATGTCTTTGTTCAGCCTCCAGGCTTCCACTTTATTGACGAAGAACCTGAAACAAGGATGAAAGCAAACTGTGTCTATTTGAAATCATCAAAAAGACAAAAAATTGGGTGGTAGACACCATTCCAATTTTCTAAGTTTTCAAAGGCATAATGTTTTAAGCAGAGAAAAAACCAGTCTCCCGGATCTCGCCAATGAGGAAAACAATCCGAAATAGTGACAAAAAGTATAGACACATTCAGATAGTATCAAACAGGAATCCACAAAAATAGAAATTAAAATATGAACATAAACATCAGGAGCAGTAAGTAAGAGCGGCTGGAACTTAGCGTGCAAAAGGAGGTTGTTCGATCCCTCAGATCTGACCTCCTTCAACTGCTATAGCGACCCAGTGCCCCATATCTTGACAAGAGCCCTCCTCAGATAGGAGGTCTGCTTCACTATTTTGTTCCCTATAAATATGACAATTAGATATCTGGTTAAAATAGGCTTTTACAATATTTAACTCATCAAGTAAAGTAGATAAAATGAAATTTTGGCATCTCTGTGTTCCATTGAACCATTTAATGATGTTCATAGAGTCCCCAAATATTTGGACATCTCTCATCTCAAGAAATGAAAGCCAGCAAAGCAGAATATGTAGAGCTTTTAATTTTGCGAAATTGTTTGTCCCTTGGTCGAGACCAATTGATGCTTTCAGAATTTTCCCTGAGGGCTCATGAATGGTGAGGCCAGCCCTGCATCTGTTTTGTGGGTCAGATGCCCCATAAAAGTAGGCCCATGGAATATCCCCCTTGATGTTCTCTTGAAGGATGGTTCTAGGTTGATGAGAGTCAGCGAGGATCGGGATAAATTCGAAGATGGATGCAATTTCAGCGGCAAGAAGGTTTACAGGGAAAGGGGTATCATGGAAGATGATTCGATTTCTGGCTATCCAAGTACCCCAAGCAACAAGTAGTGGAAGATTCCTGACCCTATCATTAGGAGAGGCTTGCCACCATAGCAACCAAGCTGCCCTCACATCAGCTCCTTCCCATTTATGTGTCATATTAAGGAGCCTTAGTGTTTCTTTCCAGAGCTGAATATTGAAAGGGCAAGTAAGGAAGAGGTGAAGTGGAGACTCCAAATTATCCTTAAATAATGAGCACCATCCAGGCCCTATCGTTCCCCTATGCTAAAGAAAATCCCAAGAGGGGATCTTGTTCTGGAGAATGCACCAAAAAGACAGCTTGATTTTTCCGGTCCCTTTAGGAGCCATAGGGACTTATACCACCACTCCGGCTCCCCAACATTTCTAAGCCATTAACCATTTGCATCCAAACTTTGGGGAGTAATGACCCGATGGAGCATGGACCCATTTTAGTTCATCTCATCTATCTTGAATCCATATGTTGGAATTTTGAATATAATTGATAAACCCCTGCCACTCTTCAAGCTACCTGTCTTTGCGTTGAAGGGCTTCCCCTAACAACCATGCTTGCCTCCAAATCGTTTACTGACCATGATTAGCTATGTGACTTAAAGTTCTGATACCCTTTTGTTCCAGATGGTCAATGAGCTCTCTAGTGAGGGAGAATCTCCTCACGCATCCCACCCAAGGATCACGACCTAATCTTACCTGAGAGCCATCCCCGACGTGCCACGCTAGTGGCTTTCCAGATAATTAATGCATTTTTGGTTTTCTTATTCGGCATGCGCATCCATTCCAGAATTGGCATTGGATCAATATATTTTCTCTTGATTACTGTCGTCCAGAGATTGTCCAGAGTGATAAGGCGCCAGCCCAATTTAGCTACAAGAGAGGTCGTGAAAGAGGGAAGCTCCTTGATGCCCCATCCTCCCCAAGTTTTGGGGTGGGAAATCTTTTCCCCAGCCACCCAAGGCATAACATGTTCCTCCTTTGATCCAACCCATAAGAACCGACTACAGATTTTATTAATTGTAGATAGAGTGCTTCTAGAAACCCATGAAAGAGCAGACAAATTTACTAGAATTTCCAAGGCTACAAATTTGATCAGCACCAGCATCCCTACTCTAGAGAGCCATTTATAGCTCCAGTGTTTCATCCAAGACTCAATCTTGGCGACTAGCCAGTGCCAATCTTGTATGCGATAAGAGTCTGGCTTTAGAAAGAAGCCCAGATATTTGAAGGGGTCTTGTAGAGTTTTTGCTTCGAGCTGTAGTGACCGTGGATTTTTGACGGTTAATGCAAAGAACTGTCGCCTTCATGAAAAGATCCAAGACCTCCTTAAGACGACTAATATCTTCCAAGCTACCATTGCTAAAGAGAAGAATGCCATCGACGAAAAGTAAGTGGGTGACTATTTGGTTTACAAAAACTTCAATACCTTTTAGAGCCCCCCTTCATTGTTCCTCATGTATCATCAAGCTAAGTCCTTCCACTGCCAGAAGGAAAAATAGAAGAGAGAGGGGGCATCCCTGACGAAGTCCTCTTTGAACATTGAAGAAATTTGACGCTGCCTCATTGATTAGGACTGTGTTGATGGGAAAAAATGTACTATCGACAATAAGGGGGGTCTCCTTAGTGAAAGGTCCCAATTAGACCTCACACCGTTTGGGATAGGAGCCCCATCCGGTATGTGGGCCCGGCTGCCGCCATAATTGTTTCCACTCTTGGTTGTCGGATGAGAAGATGATGGAGCAGAGGCAAAGGTGAAATGACCAATCAACGAAGCAAAATCAACCCAAGATTAACAAACCATAAACAAAGATACCAACAAGCCTAAGAAGCAAAAATAAAAGGGGGTATACCGTGACTAGGATCAGTGAGCCGAAAACCAGTCAAACATACATGAAAGAAAAAACGTCGGAAGTTAACTACAAAGTAGTTCACAATAGATCACTGTCGTGGCAAGGACAAATAAACACTAATCCAAAATCAAACATACATACAACCACTGAGAAATAGTTCATAACCGATGGCATGCATGAAAGCAGACGTACAACATAGTGAAGTACTAGACAGCTAGTACTATCACCACAAACAAGCACGTGAATCAGTGCCGGGAAGGAGAATATATTATTAATGCTGCTGCAACGTCAAATACATGTTTACAACTCGTCAAAACCCAATAGTGGAACATGGGCTATTCATCTCAATACATGATACAAAACCCTAGCCTCACTACCTCTCTTTCTACTTGATACCAAGAGCTAAGTGCCTTTAGCTCTCTAGCAAAAATTCCTCTATCATACTAGCTTTCATTGTCGAGCTAAAAGTCCTTTCTCCTTTTCCCGAATTTGTATGTATAGGATGAGATGACTCTTGAGTTGCCCTTGACTCGTGGTCTTCCTGACTGTTGGGCTGGTTTGCGACTTAGGGAAATCTATGACCTGCGACCTTGAGCAATCCGCGACCTGCAACCTCGAGCAATCCGTGACTTGCGACCTAAAGAAATTAGTGACCTGCGACCTCGAGCAATCCGTGACCTGCGACCTCGAGAAATCTGCGACCAACGACCTCGAGCAATCAATGACCTATGACCTTGAGCAATCCGCGATCTGTGACCTCGAGCAATCTGCGACCTGCGACCTCGAGCAATCCGCGACTTGCGACCTCGAGCAATCCGCAACCTGCGACCTAGACCAATATGTGACTTGCGACTTGAAGTTTTGTCCCTTCTACATTCTTCTTTCGGTGATCTCTGGATTTCACGGCAAGATGCCTTTTCTTGCATATCAGTCTTGTGCACGTGACTGGGTTCCTTTGAGCTTAAAGTGAAGTTCTCGGGAACCTTGTAAGGATCCACCTTCCTCGCTGGAGCACACCCCAGATCTTTCCATGCAAGTCAC
This sequence comes from Pinus albicaulis, assembly GCA_034641835.2. Classification (NCBI taxonomy): domain Eukaryota; kingdom Viridiplantae; phylum Streptophyta; class Pinopsida; order Pinales; family Pinaceae; genus Pinus; species Pinus albicaulis. The sequence goes on along the minus strand of CM076569.1, from coordinate 9,283,514 downwards.
CAGCTTATACCTTTAAACAATTTAGCATGGGTCACATTTACTTAAAATAAAATTGATGTTGGAAACACATGTAATTAACCAAAAGTGGTTTTAACAAATAGTAAATTTAGACCCCTGTGTGGTCTTGTTTTGCACGCTGAAATGTTGCGTGTGCAACTTGTAAATGGTATCATTAGTCCGAATACTTCTCAGAAGATATTCGAAGATGGACATTGTTGCTCTTTATTTAGGTGCTTCCTTCAGTTTATGATAGCCTCCCGCATTACATGATTAACCTTTGGTGGTTCTCGATGCGTGCCTAAATTTGCCTGTATCTTCGAAAAAAAACAATCCCCTGATCTACCATCATATGTTTGATTGCTTCTCGTAGAGACTCCTTCTGGGTATTTATGAAAACCCATGGCCTGTGTCAAGTTTAACCCAACACGGGAACCTCTTCTTGGACCAAGGAATAACCATTCCTTTACACGGTTCTCCCCACCGTAATGCCTCCTTCCACTTTCATTTGGCTAAAGAGTAGCGATGGAAACAACATATGTAACACCTTCAAGGGGCTAGCCTTTTTACCCATAAATGAATAACGCATGCGCTGTGGGTCATGCTACATAGTTTTCAATGTATTTGGTGTACTGTAACCACGCTCTTCCAAAATAATTTATTACACACTAGAGGTAACCATCCGATGGTGTCCAACCACAAGGATACGTCCTCAAAGCGAGGCTCCATGCTCTTGAAATGATCCATCTTTTAGGGATGCGTGAGGTCGCAACCTTGGCGTAAAGGTCGCATAGTTGGAGAGTCATGCCAGGTGTGGATTCTCTTGAGTGTGACCCTACGACTTGGCGACTTGGGAGAGGTCGCAGAGTCGCAGTGATGGTTAAGTCACATTCCCATGAGTCCTAATAAGAGTTGCGACTACGCGAACAAAGAGAGGTTGCGACTGGGAGGAAGGCTGCGACTTGAGTGGGTCGCAAGGTCGCATTCTCATGTTTCTGACCCTATTTGAAGCGTGCAACTTGGTGATATGAGGCCATAACACCCACGACTGCACGACTGAGGAGGAGAAATGTGACCGTCCAAAATACATTGGGACCGCCGATTTTAAATCCACGAGCTGGGTACCTTTATGAATATATTTTGATTTCACCAGCCCAAAAAAAACCAGACAACAACGCATAATGTGCTTGAAGAAGTTCGGAACATGAGCTAATATTGAAAATATATTCGACGCTTCTTTTTAATGCTGCGTTTGGAGGGATTCCTAACACAAGTTTGTGGCTGCAGCTAACATGTCGTGTCCTCTTAGATCTTCCTGAACACATGAGCTTCTATTGTTAACTCGTTCCGGGGTTAAAACTGATGTTGTTTTCATGCGACGTCGATGGCCTGCGGCTGAATGTATTTTTATTCTGGTCTCATTTCCTAGATGGGGTCGCATGGACGTAGTCCCGGCATTGCGACTTGACAAGGTCGCTGAGTGGCAGCCTCCACGAGATGTGTTCCAGGTCACCCTATTAGCAGATGTGACTTTACAAATGTCGCATTCTTCCTTTCAGGCTGTCTGCAAATGGTGTTCGTCAGGATACGCTCTCTCTTCTTTGCATGGCCTCGAGTAACGCTACATTAAGATGTTGTGGATGTGTTTTGTATTAGCCCTTTACGGTCTTCCCTAGGTTTACATCCACCATATAAAACTTTTGATCCAAGCTTGACACGTACGCGCCCATGCCGTGAAGCAGTTTCTTAGATCTCCACGAGAGATGGCCTTTTGAGTAGTCAAATAAAAGTGCGCATTTTATGGAACCTGGATTTAGGCCCATGATGGCCCATGACTTGATTTCATAACACCCAAGCATTCGAATTGTTCTTCGTCTTTTACATATTTACATACCTCTTTGAAAGGCACGGTCTCCTTGTAATGGTCACCCTGCGAATGTTGAGGATTTTGAATGTGATGGACTATTGGAATTTCATCTTTGTAGAGTATTTTAGTGATGTTGCTGATGGACTCTTTAATGAAACAGATGAGTTGTTCAATGTATACCGATGGCGTCTTTAAACAATTTCCTGAAAGGAATAGTATGAGAATGGGTCATCTCTCAATAATAATGAGAAAGAGAACAAATTATTATATAAATAACTAGTTCGAGGGGGCGCCACATCGAAATATTCAAACTAATATAGTGTAAATTTAAGTCAATTATTTGGGCATTCCTAAGTCTGGGGACCAGCTTAAAATTATATTTCCATAAAACCATCAACCGTAGTAGAACTTGACACTTCATGATTCTAGAAGGGAACGATTCATTCACATAGGAGGCCTTTTTTAAATAACCGGGACCATGCTCCAAGAGGGTGCGGTGACAGGGTTAGGCCGAAAAGGTCAAAGGGATATTACCATTTGAAATCCGCATTGAAAACTTAAAGGGTTGTGCGAGCGGAGGGGGACCTGAAATTTGAATACACCCAAAATTTTGGGTGGTGTTGTAGCGGCTACAACAAATGGCGAACCACTGGTAGAATCCAACATCTCTATCAACGTCCCAATAATAGTCTAAGTCCAGATAGTGATGCAAGGGAATATTGAACAAGTTTTGCGGGTAACCTTTGTATTACTTTGACCTTTACAGATATGCCCAATCCTTGTGCCTCAGGTTGGTCTCGTTAATCAGAGCACGTCAAAGCGGAAGTTCATGGACGCCAGTAGTTTTTTGATGATGTAGAGAGAAACACAGTGGGCTTATTATATTCAAAATTAAAAAAAAAAGTTTCCAGTGTTGCTCCACTGCCAGCAGGATTGGTCAGTACCCCAGCGGAGTCACCTCAAGAAATCACAAACGTTGCTCCCCTGCCGGCAAGCCTGGTCAGTACCCCGGCGGAGTCGTTGCGTTACCTCTCTGCGCAGGAAGCCTTTCTCAATCCTTTACCCTTATTTGTTTCTTGTGCTTTTAGCACTTATTTTTATGTGCTCGTGGCACTTATTTAGCATGGGCGGATGAGGGATCCCGACTTATTTCATGGGAAAGAGAGGTTGTTTCTTGTTTGACAGAAACTGAAAGATATTATGATTTGGATTTTCCCTCATGCCAGGCCTTCACATCCCGTCTACCACCCACAGAAGAATCGTGAAAAATAGATCATTAAGATGTTTGAGACAATGCTGGGCACAAGGCTCAGGTTACAGGTATAGGCCATTCAAACACGTTAAGGTTCCCCACAAGAAACCGACTCGTATCTCCCTGGCTAATGAATTTAAACTCATGGGAAATATGTTGAGAACGTGAATTTGATGACCTGTCCTGAGATAAGCTGCCTCTTGAGGTAACTATCGCAACTTCACACAAACAATGGACCTAGGGTTTCAACACTCAGGGCCAAACAAGTAAGAAAGATCATCGGGATTTCGATGCGTGCACAGAGGTAAAATCAATCCATACGGCTTTGAACTCATGCAAGGGGGAGTAAGAAGGCTAGTCTGGGTATTGAGGGTTTCAAGGCTCCGGGTTTAATGAGGGCTCATGCAGTGGTATGCAATGCATGGAAAATCTCACAGTTATCTCAAAAAATAGTGTAAATGATGTGAGGAAGAATGTGTACAACACGATGCAACAGACGAGGCTTATGACGCAATGCAATGCTATGTGTGAGAAAGATCAACTAGTTACAGGCGGAAAACAAGGCAAAGCACATGCAGTGATTATCTGAACATTATGAAATAATAAGGAAACTGAAAAACCTGAGTGCAAAATAAATGTAAAATGATGATGCATAAGATATTAACCGTAAGCAAAGATAATAGACATAATGTTAAACTATAAAGCAAAACTTTCACAGGTAAACCTAATCAACAACTTGAACTAACAAACTTTTATTAACAGATCATAGCTAGCCTAAACCTAAAACCCTAGTTTAACCAAAGAGGCGGTCAGGTTATGTGAAATCAGCTTTCTAGTGCAGCCATCACATTAGTTCTCGTCCTACAAGAACAACACTGTTCGGAATCAGAGCTAGCATACAAAATTGTGCACCAACAACATGACTTACCTGAAGAGCTTGTGTAACAACAACAAGGTCATGGCTACTTACCAGAGAACATGCTAGGATTGTGCAAGCTGGATTTCACTCTCATCCTGATACACAAAAATATGTTCTTGAAACCTATAATTATTTAAAAATGACACACATCCATTCATGCACAACCCTAGGTCTGACGGGAGAGGGGTAAACCATTGCCTATTTGCAGGTATATTCATCAGATAGGATCCATCGAACCAACCAGAAACCTCATCATGGTGTTGAAGATGATCAATTTGATGGGATGGAAAAAATAAGCATCTGCCAGGCGAATTATAGATGCTTGCGAATCCAAGTGCAAAAACCCTAATTTTGAAAACCCTAGTTTAGAGTTGTCTCAGGGTTTTGTTGAGGATGTGAGGATCCGAATCAACCTTTAGTGGAGGCTAAAATTCCTCACCGTCCTGAACAAACTCCGGACCTTCGAGCGGGGGGCTTCCCAACTTTGATGGTTTGGCAAGATCAACTGGTGAATGGATGTGATCATTAATTGTGGTGATTGGAAAAATGTCAGTTAGCTTTATATCAATTCGACCAAATGTTTGCGCACTGACAAATTGACAATCCAATGTATCAGATTCTTTAGATTTCCCATGATGGGGTGAATTGACCTGAAGATTTTCGGGCAGTAGAGAGGTTTGTCAAACATCACACGCTTGTGCTTGAATGCAACTGGGATTGACTGGGAAAAAACCGAAAAGATTAGAGACAACGGTCGGTATTTTCCTCCCAGTGAATAAATTAGGGTATATCAGTTGTTGCATATCAGTTGTTAGGGGATAGAAAGATTTTTTCAGAGAAGCATCACTTGAATGGTAGGCTTGCCCAGATGAGCTGAAATCAGACATCATTGTGCTGAGAGGAGTATGACATATGGGAATCGTCATTTCAAAATCCTCACTTCGATAATCCCTAGTTTGACTTGTTTCAGGGGCATCACCATGATCGTAAGAACTTGAGGCAACAACCAGCAGAAGCTGAATTGCTTCAATTTCCTGACGGGTCCTTGAATCATCACAAAGCGGATCATCAAATTTCAGTGGCTTCTTATGGTCAACAGATAGACATGAATGACGATTCTCAGAGGCGTGAGTGAAAATGTTTTTAGATAAGTAGTGATTATTGGAGCCATCAATTTGGGCATCTAGTATGATACACTCCTTAAGGGCTAGTAATGTGGGCGAATCGACAATAGAAACATCTTGGGGTTGCTGAGACAGGAAGTCATTCCTTTGGTTATTTACAGATTTCAGATGAAAAATATAAGACATAAGGGATTCATCAAGTTTTTAGTGTGATTATGAAACACCACCAGTGTGCTCATGATTTCCGCCAATACCAGTATAAGAAAATTTTGAATGACTTGAAGAAATTACTGGTGTGGCAGACTCATGAAATAAATCAGGTAATAATGGATGAAACGATTCAAATGCGAGGGTATCAACCTTATACAGACTTCCATCTCACACATTAGTGTCATCCGGAGAGGTCAATGATTTCATATGCCCATCACCGTCCAATGATTTTGTAGGGACATCAACTTTGCTCGGGACAAGACTCAATTTATTATCAGTATGAGAATGAGATTTAGAATCGTACCCAAGAAAAAATTCAGTGGACTCGAGATAGGTTTCATTGACAGGGAGAGATGTTAGGCCAGTATGCTTTTCAAGCTCCGATTTAACAGAGTGTGTGAAATATTTCAGGACAAAATTTGAACAACTGGCAACTTGAAGATCATCATAACAGTCACTAGGATAATGCTTGGTTGTCGATTGAAATTGTTCTAGGGAACCGAAAACCATGTGTCGAAACTGTTCAATTAAATATGTCCAATCGACATCCCTTTCAGGGAACTCAAGACAAAAATTAACAAACCTGATAGAAAACTCCTCTAAAGATTCTTGAGGTTCCATTCTGAGCTCATTTAACTTCATTAATACATTTTGAAAATCGTACCTGTGAAAATCTTGTTGTAATTCACCGGAAATCTGTTCGAACGAATGGATGGAAGTTGTCGGCAATGTGTGGCACCATTTCTCAGCGCGACTTTCGAGAGTGAGGGAGAAAAGCACGCAAGACAATTCCTCATTGTCAATTTTGTAACATTCAAAAAACTCACAGAAATCTGAAAGGTGCTCGGTTATGGAAACTCCGTTTTCACCATCGAATTTTAACTGGGACAAGTGATACATAGGTTCATCGGGGATTGAGCATCGAGAACCAGATAAATTCGATAAACAACTCGGGAGAATGATTTGGGGATGAGCCATTACAGATATGAGACTAACTACAAGCTCTGAGGGCTCAAATTCTCATCTGGCCCTCCTTCTAGCGCCAATTTGTTGACAAGAAAAAATGTACTGCCGACAACAAGGGGGGTCTCCCTGGTGAAAGGTCCCAATTAGACCTCACACCGTTTGGGATAGGAGCCCCATCTGGTATGTGGGCCCGGCTGCTGCCATAATTGTTTCCACTCTTGGTTGTCGGATGAGAAGATGATGGAGCAGAGGCAAAGGTGAAATGACCAATCAACGAAGCAAAATCAACCCAAGATTAACAAACCATAAACAAAGATACCAACAAGCCTAAGAAGCAAAAATAAAAGGGGGTATACCGTGACTAGGATCAGTGAGCCGAAAACCAGTCAAACATACATGAAAGAAAAAACGTCGGAAGTTAACTACAAAGTAGTTCACAATAGATCACTGTCGTGGCAAGGACAAATAAACACTAATCCAAAATCAAACATACATACAACCACTGAGAAATAGTTCATAACCGATGGCATGCATGAAAGCAGACGTACAACATAGTGAAGTACTAGACAGCTAGTACTATCACCACAAACAAGCACGTGAATCAGTGCCGGGAAGGAGAATATATTATTAATGCTGCTGCAACGTCAAATACATGTTTACAACTCGTCAAAACCCAATAGTGGAACATGGGCTATTCATCTCAATACATGATACAAAACCCTAGCCTCACTACCTCTCTTTCTACTTGATACCAAGAGCTAAGTGCCTTTAGCTCTCTAGCAAAAATTCCTCTATCATACTAGCTTTCATTGTCGAGCTAAAAGTCCTTTCTCCTTTTCCCGAATTTGTATGTATAGGATGAGATGACTCTTGAGTTGCCCTTGACTCGTGGTCTTCCTGACTGTTGGGCTGGTTTGCGACTTAGGGAAATCTATGACCTGCGACCTTGAGCAATCCGCGACCTGCAACCTCGAGCAATCCGTGACTTGCGACCTAAAGAAATTAGTGACCTGCGACCTCGAGCAATCCGTGACCTGCGACCTCGAGAAATCTGCGACCAACGACCTCGAGCAATCAATGACCTATGACCTTGAGCAATCCGCGATCTGTGACCTCGAGCAATCTGCGACCTGCGACCTCGAGCAATCCGCGACTTGCGACCTCGAGCAATCCGCAACCTGCGACCTAGACCAATATGTGACTTGCGACTTGAAGTTTTGTCCCTTCTACATTCTTCTTTCGGTGATCTCTGGATTTCACGGCAAGATGCCTTTTCTTGCATATCAGTCTTGTGCACGTGACTGGGTTCCTTTGAGCTTAAAGTGAAGTTCTCGGGAACCTTGTAAGGATCCACCTTCCTCGCTGGACCAAACCCGAGATCTTACCATGCAAGTCACCAACTTCTACCTGTAAACAATTTAGCATGGGTCACATTTACTTAAAATAAAATTGATCTTGGAAACACATGTAATTAGCCAAAAGTGGTTTTAACAAATAGTATATTTAGACCCCTGTGTGGTCTTGTTTTGCACGCTGAAATGTTGTGTGTGCAACTTGTAAATGGTATCATTAGTCCGAATCCTTCTTAGAAGATCTTCGAAGATGGACATTGATGCTCTTTATTTAGGTTCTTCCTTTAGTTTATGATAGCCTCCCGCATTACATGATTAACCTTTGGTGGTTCTCGATGCATGCCTAAATCTACCTGTATCTTCAAAAAAACGTGATCCCCTTATCTACCATCATATGTTTGATTGCTTCTCGTAGAGACTCCTTCTGGGTATTTATGAAAACTCATGGCTTGTGTCATGTTTAACCCAACACAGGAACCTCTTCTTGGACCAAGGAATAGCCATTCCTTTACACGGTTCTCCCCACCGTAATTCCTCCTTCTACTTTCATTTGGCTAAAGAGTAGCGATGAAAACAACATATGCAACACCTTCAAGGGGCTGGCCTTTTTACCCATAAATTAATAACGTATGCACTGGGGGTCATGCTATGTAGTTTGCAATGTATTTGGTGTACCGTAACCACGCTCTTCCAAAATAAATTATTACACACTAGAGGTAATCATCCGATGGTGTCCAACCACAAGGATACGTCCTCAAAGCGAGGGTCGATGCTCTTGAAATGATCCATATTTTAGGGACGCGTGAGGTCGCAACCATGGCATGGAGGTCGTGTAGTCGAAGAGTCGCGCCGGGTGTGGATTCTCTTGTGTGCGACCTTGCGACTCAGGAGAGGTCGCAGAGTTGCAGTGACAGTTAAGTCGCATTCCCATGAGTCCTAATAAGAGTTGCGACTATGCGACCAAAGAGAGGTTGCGACTAGGAGGAAGGCTGCGACTTGAGCGGGTTGCAAGGTCGCATTCTCATGTTTTTGACCCTCTTTGAAGTGTGAAACTTGGCGATATGAGGCCATAACACCCATGACTGCGTGATTGAGGAGGAGAAATGTGACCGTCCTAAACACATTGGGACCGCCGATTTTAAATCCACGAGCTGGGTACCTTTGTGAATATATTTTGATTTCACCGGCCCAAAACAAACTAGACAACAACGCATAATGTGCTTGAAGAAGTTCGGAACATGAGCTAATATTGAAAATATATTCGACGCTTCTTTTTAATGCTACATTTGGAGGGATGCCTCACGCAAGTTCATGGCTGCAGCTAACATGTCGTGTCCTCTTAGATCTTCCTTAACACATGAGCTTCTATCGTTGACTCATTCCGGGGTTAAAACTGATGTTGTTTCCATGCGACGTGGATGGCTTGCGGTTGAATGTATTTTTATTCTGGTCTCATTTCCTAGATGGGGTCGCATGGACGTAGCACTGGCATTGCGACTCGACGAGGTTGCTGAGTGGAAGCCTCCACGAGATGTGTTCTAGGTCACCCTATTAACATATGCGACTTTACGACTGGTCGCATTCTTCCTTTCAGGTTGGCCGCAAATGGTCTTTGTCAGGCTACGCTCTCTCTTCCTTGCATGGCCTCGAGTAACGCTAAATTAAGATGCCGTGGATGTTTTTTGTATTAGCCCTTTAAGGTCTTCCCTAGGTTTATGTCCACCATATAAAACTTTTGATCCAAGCTTGACACGTCTGCGCCCATGCTGTGAAGCAGTTTCTTAGATCTCCACAGGAGATGGCCTTTTGAGTAGTCAAATAAAAGTGCGCATTTTATGGAACCTAAATTTAGGCCCATGCTGGCCCATGACTTGATTTCATAACACCCAAGCATTCAAATCCTTCTTCGTCTTTTACATCTTTACATACCTCTTTGAAAGGCACGGTCTCCTTGCAATGGTCACCGTGTGAATGCTGAGGCTTTTGAATGTGATGGACTATTGGAATTTCATCTTTGTAGAGTATTTTATTGATGTTGCCGATGGAATCTTTAATGAAACAGATGAGTTGTTCAATGTATACCGATGGCGTCTTTAAACAATTTCCTGAAAGGAATAGTATGAGCATGGGTCATCTCTCGGTAATAATGAGAAAGAGAACAAATGATTATAGAAATAGCTAGTTCAAGGGGCAAACACATCGAAATATCAAAACTAATATAGTGTAACTTTAAGTCAATTATTTGAGCATTCCTAAGTATGGGGACTATCTTAAACTTATATTGCCACACAACCATCAACCGTAGTAGAACTTGACACTTCATGATTCTAGAAGGGAACGATTCATTCACACAGGAGGCCTTTTTTAAATAACTGGGACCATGCTCCAAGAGGGTGTGGTGACAGGGTTGGGCCGAAATGGTCAAAGGGATATTACCGTTTGAAAGCTACATTAAAAACTTAAAGGGTTGTGCGAGCGGAGGGGGACCCGAAATTTGAATACACCCGAAATTTTGGGTGGTGTTGTAGCAGCTACAACAGACTGCTATGATTGAAGAAGTTATGCACCCCATTACCCAGATGATGAAATAAATCCGGAAGCCCAGATGGGCTAGCAGGAGCCGGATATACATCCAACTGATTCTGTCATAAGCCTTAGAGAGATCAATTTTGATTATAGCTCCTTTTTTATTGCTATTTTTTAAACTGTGGAGTGTTTCTTGGGAAACCCCCATTGCCTCATGTATTTGTCTTCCATCCAGAAATCCAAACTGCTCTAGAGAAATATTTCGAGTGAGGAAAGGCTTAAGACGATTTGAAATCACTTTTGCAATGATTTTATAGATGCAGGTGTAGAGTGAAATAAGCTTTATATCATCAAAAGACTTCGAGTGTTCCTTTTTAGGAATAAGAGCCAGGAAAGTAGAGTTGAAGGGTGCATAGATGGATCCTGGTCTTCTTGATCCTTCCACCACCTCTAATAAGTCACCCCCCAAGAACTTGAAGAAATGTTGGAATAATTCCACTGTCTAACCGTTTGGGCTAGGGCTCTTATCCTTCTACATTGCCTTAAGGATGTTGTCCACTTCTTCCTTAGAAACATGTTCTATGATGTTGTCATTTCCTTCTTCGTCTATGTAGTTGGGGAAGAATTGGGCCATCTTGATAACGTCAACAATGGATGCCTCCATAAGGGCTCTGAACAAATATTTGAAATGATTCACTCCAAGGTCAGAGAGAGCCTCAAAGGAGCGAGCCTGCTCTCCTTCTTCCATCCTCATACCCTAAATTGTATTGATGTTTTTCCTCCCTTTGGCATAATTCTGATTTTTTTTTGTATTTCCATCTCCAAATTGTAGCCAGATAGCCCTACTCTTGAGGCGCCAGCACTCATCTCTAACCAATAGAATTTTCTTCCTTGATTCTTCCAGGCACTTTATGCGGTCCCTTGCTTAAATGGATACATATCCAGCCCCCTCCGAACTTTCAAGAAAGTCTGGTTATTCATTAATCCTCTGAAGTTCTTCCTCCTCTTTAATTTTCTTAGCCTTAGCCCATTCCAGCATGGATTTTTTCATTTCCTTAAGATTCTCCATTAAATTCTTGCATTGATTCCCTAGTTTCCTTGGCCAATATTTTCTCCAGGTGGCATGGAACAAAGAGATAAACGATTAATATTTAAGCCAAGTGGGATTAAACTTGAAGGGAGCTCTAGAATTCTTATTGGGACCTTTGATTTTGAGAAGGATGGGCAGGTGATCGAAAGCCCTCCTTCTCCTACCCACTGCCTGAAAACCATGGTTCTAGCCACCAGATATTCTTGAAGGAGAAAATAGTCCAACTTCTTGGCTACCCTGTCCACCCTCGCTCATCTGTTTCGCCACGTTGGTCGAGGCTTTATCAAGGTTGAATCCACCAAATTAGTGGAGGACAACTGGTTGGTGAAGTAATCAGTGACCGGATCGATGCGAGCAAATGGACCCCATGACTCCGACACACCCAAGGAGAAATTTAGGTCTCCCCCGAAAATGAGATTAGGGTTTTTCATACAAGACTTTGCAAAAATGTTATTCCATTACTGCATTCTCTCCAAGCAGGGACCATATACATTAAGAACAAGGATAGAGTGAAAAATCTCATTTGAATAGACTTCCATGGCCAGGGCGTTTTCAAAGCCCCAAGAGGAAATTTCCTTCAACCGCCTAAACTTGATGCCCAGTGCCAAACCCCCAGATCTTCCATGGGCATCCATCGTCTGGAAACCCCACCCAGGAACATCCTTGATAGATATTCTACCACTTCAGACCCTGATCCCAAGGTTTCCTAAAGCATAAGGACATTAGGTGAATAGGATTTCATCAGCTCCCGCAAAGCTATTTTTTTGGGTTAACTAGCTAAACCCCTATAGTTGTACGAGAGAATAATCATCAAGGACCCAGTGAAGGGGTCTGCGCTGCTATAAACACCCCAGAGAGGGAAAGCTGCTTCCCATCAGCAATATCTAATTTGGCCTTGACTTGTGCCTTGGAGAGGTTGGACTTCATGCCTCTCAACTTTCTAGGACCAACCGAGATGGGGATAGACTCTAAACCCCCAATGATCTCCCCTTTCCATTGTTTTTTCATTAAGAATTGAAGGTTGTAAGGAGGTTTCTCAGGGATAGGAGGAAAATGGGAGGGAAAATTGAGGGCAGCCTCAGGGAGGGGGTCAATATATTGGTGAGGGACCAATGTTATTATGCTATCAAGGGACTCTATGACATCGTGCATTTGCATATATTCCATTTGAGGAGGCCTGGAAGGACCAGGCTTTGTATAAGAAAAAACAGAAGTACATAAAGAGGAAAAAAGGGAGGGAGCAGAGACCAGAAGCATAGCCTCCTGAGAAGCTGCAATGGTACCAGTGTTAGGTGGAGGATCAACTTCAAGAGGCAAGTCGTGAGCATGAGCCAAAACTTCAGTAGCAGGTTGAGCATCCTGTTGAGTCACAAAATGGATTGCATTTTCAGTGGCGCCTGGACCTTCAGCCCCTTCCATCAAATCCCCTTTAGAAAGCCTGGCCTCTTCAACCCCCGAAGGTTGCATAGGCCCTCAAGTTATCCTTTTTTGTTTTCTTCTTTGGTGCTCGAGCGGGCAATCCTTTGCAAGATGGCCATACTTGTGGCAGCGATGGCATCAGAACGACATGTGTTCATAATCCAGAACTTGAGAGTATTCATAGTCTTTGTATTTTAGTCGCATTTCCTCTACTAACCCTTCCTTAGGATTCAAGTTTACCAGGATTCTTGCTACACTTAGGTCCTTGGTCTGCTGGAACGACATGTCTGCTTCTAGATAGTGACCCAAGGTGTTTCCAATAGAGCGAAAGGTAGAGTCCTTCTAGAATGGAATAGGAAGGCCTGGTAACTTAACCCAAACCAGGGTGTCTTCTATTTTATCTCTATGCGCATAAAAAAGAGGAGTCCATTTCCTAAATAGGAGGAGTCTCTTCCCAAAATTCCAATTATTTTCTAACACCCATGCTAGGTGTTCACTCTTCTCAAATTTTATCATGAACCACCCCTTGGCAAGGGTTTGGATATCGATGGGGTGTCATGGGGCATCAGACCATTCTGAGGCTGTCTAATCAGAGATATAGTTTGCAGAGTATTTTCTGCTCCTGACTCTACCAACAATAATTGTTTTTGTCGCTTCCATAACTTCGTTGATGTGAATATCCACATCGAAAACACAACATGGGTACTCTTCCAACCTTCCAATCACCTTGGCTTTTTTCCTTTTTGTTCCTGAAACCCTACCTCTTCCACCTTCCTCGCCTTCCAGCGGCCTTTCAGTCGCGTTTGGAAAATCAAGCTTTGGCGACCTAGGTCGCCCTTCCTCAAGGTTGTTCGGACCCTCCCAGGCAGATCCTTTAGTTTCTTTAGGGCCTTGTTGAGTTTTGATAGACCCAACACTACAAGGAAAAGACCCTCTAGCAGAGGTTATAAAGGAGGTTTTTAGTGTTATAAAATTGGCCAAAATTGTCAAAAAAACATATGCTACCACATCCGTTTATGGTAACGGAGGTTTTGGCAGAGCTTTTAATGGAAATTGAACACAACTAAAAAAAAAAGGGCGGCCGAAGGTTATTACGGATGTTTTTCCATCGATGCTCTTATCAGGTTTAAACGCACCAGTGCGTATTGGTAGATAGCACACCGGGGCGGTAAAAGGAGAATGCACCGGGTCGTTAAGGAAAACAACAACACCGAGCCTGGTGTTGGTGATACAACGCATGGGGTTGTTTTAATTGGTCTTGGGATTTGAGTGGTGCCCATAGGTCGTATAAGCGCACCGGTGCGTGTATCTTTATGAGGCATTGTTGCTCCGTATCACAGAAAGGACCCGAGATATATAATTGGTATCGGTATTCATGTAGTGCACATGGAATCTACAAATGCACTGGTGCTTATAGATACATAAATGCCCCGGTGCGCAGTATCACACAAACGCACCAATATTTATAATTGGAATCGGTATTAATGTGGTGCCCATAGAATCATAAACGCACCGGTGTGTATAGACACATAAACACACCGGTGTGTATAGACACATAACCGCACCGGGTTTCATTTTGTTTTTTTTAGAAACATGCACCTCTGACGGTCCAATTATTGTGATTGTTTTAAATTCATTATTCATCAAAAGTCGACACATATTATAACAATATTCATATTAATTACATTTTTATCAATGCATTTGAATGTGTTGTTTGGATTAATTTGTTATATCATATCATAATTATTGTGGTTTTTTAAAATACATTATTCATCAAAAGTCGACACATATATATAATATTATAACAATATTCATGTGAATTAAATTTTTATTAGTGCATTTGAGAACGACAATTTAGAACGCAATAGCGACAATGGAGAACACAATAGAATAAATTAAAACAAATATTATGATTATATAGATATATATATATATATATATATATAAGACAATCTTTATCATACAAAATCCCTTTGTCTTACAATTGGGACACTGTGTCCATTACATTAAACAAAATGTCTGATTTCACATACATATTTCAAAAAATAAAACGCCTTGCTTTGATATCCAAATTACATAGTGATCATCATTCTTCGCTTCAACTGCTGTCACTGCCAGAGCTACTTCCATGACTTGGGTTATTTTCAGGAATGTTGTGTTCATGGCGTTGATTGTTTTCTTCTTCTTCTTTTTCCATCTACAAACATAAAAATAAACTGAAATGAGTGTATATACATTGGTGAGAATAATGAAAATTCCAGTATTAAATAATATACATCAATGTAAATCGAAAAGAAAAATGACGTACCATAGCAACAATTGACTCATAAACTATACACATTCTTTCAAAACCATGTACCATGCCATTTTTCAAAATTTCATCTATTGGCGCAGTTCCATACTTTGTTTCCTGCAAGTTTTATACCCCATAACAAATCATATATTTAATATAAAAGATGTTTTTGTTCTGTTAATTATAGATAGAGCTAATTAAAACAAGATCGATAGATGCTTACAAATTCCACCATTAAATTCTGATATGCCAACATATACTCACAACCCATATTTAACCCAATTTCAATCAATTTGTCTGATGATTCTTCTTTGTATGTTAGCACCTGTTTGAAGACATTCAATGATGATTTTTGTAAAACAACTTAAAAATACAAAAATAAAATCTAGTTAAGTTGTTATAAGGAAGTAACAATTACTCACAAACTTAGAGATCAACCATTTTCTTCCTTGTCGTCTTGTTTTATGTGCTGAATGGGTTCCATTTTCTTTTCTTTTCTACAAGAAAATTATTGAAAATTAATATTTAATGCTAAATTGTTTATTTATTGTACCTAATGATCGAAAAATTCAATGATTACATATTACATTTGAAGCACGTTGTTCTATTCGATCCACTAGATCCCTCAAACTTTTGTAAAAAATTTTCCCCCTTTTGTTAACTTCCAGCACCACTCCAAATGAGCCAAGGAGCAATTCATTTTCATTTGCATGTTCTATTTTTTTTCTTTTCTTAGAACAACATTCATTTTCTGAGTTGTTGGTCCCTGTAGAAAATTAAACATATGTGAATTAGTAGAGTGTTTGACATATGTTATCTAATAATTTTAAGTATATTATTAATGATAATTAAAAAAATAAACTCATATTGGATCAATAGTATTGTTTCATTCACCTGATTCATCTTTTTGAAAATTTTCCATTAAAATTTTGCGCTCTTCTGGTCGTAGATCAAAAATAATAATATTTAGCTTCGTCATTTTGTGGCTCTGCATGATACACAGTAAACAATACATATTAGCTAAAGTTACATATAGTTCAAAAATTATATTTTTTATAAAGAATTTACAAAGAACTTGTCTTTTTTGCTTTTCTTGATGTGTTAATAGTATTTTTGTTACTTGATGTATTGTCAGTAATTTCTTTATCAATCTGAAACCTGTAGCATATCATTCATTAATATATTTATAAATAAATTCTCAACTTTTCAGTTAGAAAATAAATCTCGAGACACCAGTGCGCCTTTCATGAAACCCGCATCACCGCCGGTGCGTGTATACATTAACAATGCACCGCCAAATAGTATAATACACCGTACGGTGCGTTCGGTATTATAAATGCACTGCAAAAACAGTGTAATAAACCTAACGGTACGTGGGGTATTATAAACACACCGCAAAATTGGTGTAATACGCCGTACGATGCTTTCCTAGTTAAAGAGAGCACCGGTGCCCTATTTCAGATATGGCGCATGGATTTAAAAAAATATTTTCAATTTTTTACGACAAAGAACTTGCGTGGTGCGCTGTAACAATACAAAGCACCGGTGCGATGGAGTACGCAGGGCGCACCGATAAAGAAAAATCCATTTTTTCAAAAATTCACGCAATTGCCGAATGGATTGGGATCCGACTATGCAAATTGTCTCGTGGGCTGGACGTCAATCTAAAATGAAAAACCCTAATTTTGAAATCAGATAAAAAGGGAGAAGAAAGGGAAAAAAACAAACAAATAAAGGGTTCAGGGTAAAAATGGATAAAACTGCAGGAAAAAAATAAAAAAACTGTAGAAAAAAGTAAAAAAAAGAATTAAATTTAATCACGAAATGGTTTAAAATTCTATGATAAAGGACTTGAATCACCAGAGTTTTGGTTTCTGATTGTCTAAGTACTTCTGTTGGAACGTATTTCGCCATCCATAGTGCCCACGTGCTCTCTTGCTCCAAGTCTATCTCCTGCCAAAATCTGACTGAATTTTTTTTTGCAAAAATAGTGAAATAATGAAAAGTCTTTAGTATTTAAAGAATTATTTTATCAAATTAGATTTTTGAAAATATTTTTCTGCCCATTTTTCAAATTGTCGGGTTTTTTTTTTTTTATAACTAAAACAAAATAGAGTTGCATTTTTTTATTTGCATTTATTCGTTTCCGATGCGCGTAAATGTGACGCACCGGTGCGTTTTATTAATACGATGCACCGAGGCCTGTTAGGATAATAAGCGCACCTGACTTTTAATTTTTTTTTATTTTTTTTTGTATGTAAGATCATAAAAAATAATGATAATTATAAAGTACATGAATTATTTTCATTATTTTCTAAACTTTATATATGTAAGATCATAATAAAATAATGATAATTATAAAGTACAAGAATTTATTTTCATTATTTTCTAAACTTTATGTTACAAAAATTCGTATGATTTTTTATTTTACAATTATTTGCAAATTTACAAATTTAAATATTTTAATAAAATCATTTCACGTTAATACAATTAAAATTTTCACATTAATAGAATTAAAATTTTACAAATTAAAATTTTAAATACAATTACATTAATTAAAATTACAATTACAATTTTACATTAAATTCACATACATGAATTACGATTAGAATTAGAATTAGAATTTTAATTTTACATACAATTACATTTACAATTTTACATATAATTACATTTACAATTACAATTACAATTTTATAAATATTTTACGGACAATTGAATTAAAATTACAGTTACAAATACAATTACATTTACTATTTTACATAGAATTACATTTACAATTACAATTACAATTTTACAATTTTTCATATATACAATTACAATCATTTCACAATAAATTAAATATTACAATTACAATTAAAATGTTACATTAATAAATATTTTACATACAATTACAGTTAAAATCACAATTAGTACAAATACAAATACAATTTTACAATTTTACATAGAACTAAAATTTAAATTACAATTACATTCACGACATAATATTTAATAAATATCATGGTCATTAATAATATTAAATTAATTAATAAACATCATCACGATCATGATAACCATTGTACAAACATCATATTCGACTAATAAACGCATTCAATTAACATCAAATTAACATTATATATTAACATCATCACAACACAAACATCAAATATACATCTCAATATAATGTCAAATAACTCATGCGCCTATCACATATACACATCTGCAAGCTAAATATTAAATGAACATATCTAACATGACTAACAATATGCGCCACATCATGATGATCATCAACATGAAAATTAAGTACAACTGCAACATGAACATAAAATACATGGACCATATGTGTATATATATATATATATAACTGAATATTGTTAAAAATATACAACTATAATATAAATCATGTCATGGATCAAGCTCTGGTGGTAGTAAAACAACATCAATAACCTAGTAGAAGTGGATGCGGCCTGCTCAGTAATGCTAGGTGCAGCTTCGACAGTCGTGGTCAACTAGCCTGCTCATGATCATGATGATCACTAGTACTGATGGATGCATCCGCTGGTGGTAGTACAACATGATCAATATGAGGCGCAGTAGTAGTGGAGGCAGCCTGCTCAGTTAATAGTACTGCAACCTCGGCGGTCGATGGTCCAACCTGCTCATGATGATCGTGACTAGTACTCATGGTGGATGCTGCAGGCTGCTGACTAGACGTGGCCGATGGTCCAACCTCATCTCCATGATGAATAGTGTTAGATGCTGGCAGTGGAGCCTCATGCTGATCATCAGGCGCGCCGTGAGGTGAACGATCATGAGATGCATCTGAGTGGCTGCTGGCAGACTGTCCATCACATGCCGCAGATTGACTACGCCTATAGCTACGGACAATCCTCCTCAATCGTGTAACAACTGTCGTAACTCCTACGACATGCCGCATCAGGCCGTACATGTCACGCGGCATGCCTCTCCACATCTATATCAATCTATCATCGCCCTGTATATCTCTATAATGAGCGGGCCTGATGCTTGCATCTGAAATCAATACACAGAGTTGGCTGCCCAAATCCATCCGATATCTTGTCTCTGGTCAACCACACATAGCAAAAGGCGGAATCGGTGCACCATGAGGTGCATGAGGATCATCCCGATCATCTGGCGCATCAGCCATCTCCTGATCGAAATCATCAGGATCGACACCTGGATCATGTGGTGGATCCGACATCTCATCGCCATCAAAAGACCTAATGTCTGCAAAATATATACGAGTACACAACAATAATTAGACAATTTCATTACATAATTTAATCAAAACAAGTTAAAGAACATGTTAGAATAAATATAAATAAAACCGTAATATTACCTCTATCATTTGGCAGCTCATCAGGAGTGAAGAGGATGTTGGGACACCCTCACCAATCTAGTCCAACATAAGGACATGGGACCATAATGAAGGGATGTAGCCCGCCAACGCTAGCTAGTAAGTCCAGCGAATCATGTGATATCCTCGCTGGAAACATAGTGTCTCCCCTCTTAGGCATCATCTTCCCCCACATGCGCATCCGGGCCTCCAACATCGACCTACGAGGCTGTCGAAAAAAACTCAGTCTCATCTCTGGAAACATCTCAAAAAATAAACAAAACAGCTTTGAAGCAAAAGGAAATTTGACCCTCCCTTGTGCATGAGCACGGCATCTATCTAAGGCCGTACAAAACTATCGCAAAAAAATGGCAGACCACCTGACAAGTCGTGGCTGTTTTACTAAAGAATCAACGTAATATAAAAGCGAGCAACTAATGCGTTGCTCGTCACTGGTGTTGTGCGAAATGATCGAAGCAATAATAGAGAGGCACTGCACGTCCTGTCTACCAAAAGCACCTATACGTAACTAACCTCCAGCTACCTGAAACTCTGAAGGAGACAGTACATGTGCTCCAATGTATCTCTGGGAGTAAACTAACTGACTCCCTGCTACACAACCAGGTGGCACGTCTGGGAATGAGGGAAAATCCACCCCTCTCCTCGATAGTCCTGTAATAAAATAAATGTCCTCCTCAGTGGGTGTGTACCACTGGTCAGGACCAACCTGAAAAAGCCTGTCGGTGGACATTCCACCTGCCGATAAGATGTCTTAAAAGCACACTGTGGGCCTTTAGGCCGGAAATAGCCTCCTCATAGAACTTGAGGAGGCCTACCTGCCTAAGGATCTCCTGGGTATCTGCAGTAATAGGGTGAGGGCATCCATCTCTCTCCCTCTCTCTCGCCTCCCATTGGCGAATCATGTCATACTGTTCTACTTGTTGTTGTTGTTGTTGCTCCTGTTCTCTCTGAATCATTGCCCTATTAAATAATTTTTTATTTTTATTTTTATTTTTAAATATTAAAACAAAAATGTATTTATAAATATACATATATAATTTTTTTTGAAAAAAAAACATATATACAAGTCGGTGCTCCATAAAAACAGTGACGCACCGGTGCCGGTGCATTATAATATTTTAGTGCACCGTCATCGGGGCCGCTAAAGAAACAGACTGCACTGACTTCGGTGCCGATGTCTATTTTTCAAGCACCGTGGACTGTATATAATTCATAATAGCGGTGCGCTGACTGAAATATACGCCCCGGCGCATATAGTCTTGTCAGCGCACCGACTTCATGACAATGACATAGTTGACGGTGTAGTCTTTTACCTGGCCACATCGTTGACCCTCTCGGAATGCAAAATGCGGTGCGCTGACATAAACCGGGGTGGAAAATTCAGTCAACGCACCACACTGTGATTGTTGGGGTCAACGGTGTGCCTAGATAAATGAGTGCACCACCTTTTTTTATTTTCTTTATTTAAAATTATGCGGGGCACCTTCCGGAACTGCCTCGGACACGGTGCGGTTACCGTTACCACTGGTAGCGGTGCTGCTTGTAAATTTTACAGGTAGCACCATGACCGGTGCGAGCCGAACAGCTCGAGCACATCGTGCGACAATTTTTTTTTTTAAATGGCTATTTTTAAGTTTATTTCAATATTAATCCGGTAAAAGGCTTAATTATAGAAAAACTAGAAAAATACCTGTACATTTCGCGGTCGAGGAGGTATATTGGTTGTAAAATTAGGAAAATAAAATTTTCCCACTGTTTTTCAAAATGCAAGCTGCAGATTGGTTGGCAATGCAGAGCAGCAGTGCGTGCAATGGATGCAATGAGAGCACCGATGGCAGGGAGGCTCAGAAATAAGGAAATAGCACCGGGGCTTGAGAGCTCTGGAGCACTGAGGAAAGTGAATAATGAAATTTTTTGGCCGTAATTTTTTTTTTTTAATTAACCCTGTTTCGGTGCGCGGGGTTTTAGAAGCGCACCGGGGCGGTTAGGAAAACCGCACCGGGCGGTATCAATTTTGGCGCATTGCCTTAACCGCGTACCGGGATGTTTCAGTTTCAGCGTGAAAATTTCATGATGCACCGGGGCGGCGTAATGGTAAAGCACCGGTGCATAATAGTCGCAAAGCACCAGTTTTTTGGCCTTAATTATTATTATTATTATTATTATTATTTTTTTTATTTTTTATTTTTAATAACGCTATTCCAGTGCGTGTTGTTTCTGGCACACCAGTGCTCTTAGAGAAGAACGCACCAGTTCGTTTCTATTTTGGCACGGTGTTTTATGATGCACCAGTGTGGAAGAGTATTGACGCTTCGACGGTGTGTACTTTGCGCACTGAGAAAAGTGAATAATGAAGTTTTTTGGCCGTAATTTTTTTTTTTTTATTAACCCTGTTCCAGAGCGCAGAGTTTTATAAGCGCACCGGTGTGGTTAGGAAAACCACACTGGGTGGTATCAATTTTGGCGCGTTGTTTATAACGCGCCAGGGCATTGCCCTAACCGCGCACCGGGATGTTTCGGTTTCGGCACAAAAATTTTATGATGCACCGGGGCGGCGTAATGGTAAAGCACCGGTTATTTGGCCTTCATTTTTTTATTTTTTTATATAACGTTATTCCAGTGCGTGTTGTTTCTGGTACACCGGTGCTCTTGGAGAAGAACACACCGGTTCGTTTCTATTTTGGCGCGGTGTTTTATGATGCACCGGCGCGGAAGAGTATTGATGCCCCGGTGCGTTACAGTAATTGGATGCCCCGGCGATGTGTGTACTTCGCGCACGCTGTTCGGTGTGCCAATCCCCGGTGTGTTATTTATAGGCGCACCGGTACTGTTTGCTGCAAACGCACCGTTCGGTTTGTGTTTTGGCGCGTTTTTTATGATGCAGCGGTGCGGTTTCTATCTACCGCACCGCGTGGTTTTGGTGTTGGCATTGTGTTTTATAATGCACCGGCGCGAATGAGTTGTGAGGCACCAGTGCTCTATTATATTATGATGCACCGGGCTTGTGTGTACGGAGTGCACAGTGTCCAGTGTGCCAATGGTTTAGGCCGCACCAGTGCTTTATTTTTTTAGGAGCACCGGGGTGAGTTTTAACGATAAAAGCACTGATAGGAAAACATCCACAAAACCTCCACCCGCCAATCTCCTCTAGTAACCTCTGCTAGAAACGAATGTATGGGGTATTTTTCTTTGTGGTTCCTCAAAAACATCCGCTAGAGGGTCTTTTCCTTGTAGTGCAAAGACCTCCTTATGGCTGTCTTATTTCTCAGAGCCTGAAACCCCCCCTTGTTTTCCTTCAGAGTGTACAGAATGACAAACTCTCGTTTGTCTCAACACCAACTGTCTCGGCCCTCTAGGGTTTCTAGTCAAACCCTTGGCTACTTCTGACCCCGAGCTTGTCGCTTCACTACCTGAGAGAGGAGGAACTTTTCCAGAGAGGTGATGCCCTGCCACTGAGGTGGCTGTCGTTGCACAATACAAACTTCGCGGGGATAGCCCCTACCCCAATTTGCCTCTATGTGGATTTCTCCCAGGAAGGCTTTGAGCCCAGCAGAGCCAAACAAACCACAACTAGCTACTATATCTTCCAAACCTTCGGAACGAAAGGGGGTTGACGAATTACTTGGTACAAATGCGATTTGCTGAGGGATCTGGAGCAGGTCACCTCCGATCTTTTTTGGATTTGACGAAGGCTGAGAAAAACCGTGGGCTACCCCTTCCTTCCACATGCAATTTAACGTATTCTGCAGACTCTCCTCAAGCAACACAACACCGTTTGACAAAGCCTAGGCATGCACTGGAGCCTTGTCTTTATGACCAGAACTATCCAGAACTGGGAAAAAATGGTCCAAATTTTTTTCCGACACCTCCTGACCCCAAACAAGCATTTATTCCGGAGATGGTTATTATATATATCTTCATTCATTTTTATTCTGCAAGTAAGGAAGGCATATGCCTATGCTTTTCCAAAACTTGCATGTCTTCTTCTCTTGAGAGTTTCTTCAAAAAATATTCCTTATTTATTGGTTTATTGTACACTTTCAATTAGTGCTCATTGATTAAAAATGATGTTGGTGCTTTTTCTATGGTCTTGATTCTCATAGATACATTATCAAAGTTTTCTTCTATTTCATATGGGCCTAGCCAATGAGTGGTAAATTTTGAATCAAATAGAAGCACCCAGTCCACTATATGAAAAATCTTCTTCTTAATAAATTTGTCATGCCATTTCATTCTTTTCTACTACACTAGTGATGTATGTTCTACAACTTCCTTTCTGATCTCATCTAGTTCATTTAGCTGTATAATTCTTTGTTCTTGTGCTTCTGACAAATTCAGTCCTAGTTTGGCTGCAAGTCTGTATGTATGGATCTGGAATTCAATTGGCAGTAGAACTTCTTTTCCATAGAAAAGTTGATAGGGGCTAAATCCAGTGTTATTCTTCCATGTTATTCTATAAGCCCATAATGCTTCATTCAGTTTCCTTGACCAATCCTTTCTATGCATATTTACTGTATTTGTCATGATGTTTTCAAGGAGTTTGTTTGTTGATTCCACTTGTCCATTTTCCTGAGGGTGATATGGAATTGACTTCATGTGCTTGATTTTGTATTTATGTGTAAGGTATCTAAAAATCTTGGAAGTGAGTTGTGCTCCTTGGTCTGTGACAATATAGCTTGGAACTCCAAATATTACAAATATCTCTTCAAAAGAAAAGATACCACTACATTTTATGTTGCCTTTGACATTTCTTTTGCCTCTACCCACTTTGTTACATAGTAAGTAAATATTAGGATGTACTTCTTACCATTATAGGGTGGATTGATAAGACCCACAAAGTCAAGCGCCCATTGTTCAAATGGCTCTATAAGTACTTGTGGTTTCAATGGCATTTCATCAAAAACTACAAGCCTGCCTAACCTTTGGAAATTGTCACACTTTTTAACATAAGTCTTCGAGTCTTTGAATATGGATGGTCAATAATAGCTCAGATTCAAGACCTTGTATGTTGTTATTTTGTCTACAACATGGCCACCACATGGCTCATCATGACATGCTTTTAAGATATCAAATATTTCATCTTCTCTTACACATTTTCTAATTAATAGATCAGGCCCAGTATAGAAGAGGTCTCCATTAACCCAACTATATCTAGCACTATCTCTAATTATTTTATTTTTATGTTTCTTTGTAAAATGAGAAGGTAATGTTCCAAATGATAAATAATTAGCAATATCAAAAAACCATGGAGTTTTGACTGTTATGGAAAATAAGTGTTCGTCTAGAAAGTTATCACAAATGAAGATGAAACCTTGAAAGGAAATATTCCACTTGATTTTATTTTCTTGGTCGATCCAATACAATAATGTTGAATTCCTGAATTAATGAGAACCATCTAGTAATCCTGCATTTAGTGATGGGTTTATTCATTAGATACTTATTGGATGAATGACCAGTATGGATGACCAATTCATATCCTATTATGTAATGTCTGAATTTATTTAATGCATGTAATACAACAAGCATTTCTTTTTCAGTAACTGTGTAATTAAACTTAGCTGGGGTTAAATTCTTCCTAATGAAATATATGGCATAATGTAGTTGATTCTCTTTTTGGCCTAATGATGCTCCTACTACAGTATCTAATGCATGTGGACATGTGAAATGGAAATGACCAATTTGGTTCCCTAAGAATTGGTGTCGTGGACAATTTTTGTTTTAGTTTCTCAAATGCATTTTGGCAATCAATATTCCATTGAAAATATATGTCCTTTGTAAGCAGTTTAAACAAGGGCAAGGAAATTTTACTGAAATTTTCAATGAATCTCCGATAATAGCCTAGATAACCCTGAAAACTACTTACTTTTTTTTGAGTTGTTGGTGGTAATAAGTTTACAATGATTTGTATTTTTGCGGGATCCACCTTTATTCCAGAAGATGAAATATGGTGTCCTAACACTATCCCTTTAGTTAGCATCGTAAAACATTTCTCATTGCTAAGAGATAGATTTGTCACAATGCATATTTGTAAAACTTTTTCCAAATTGTTTAAACAATCATCAAATGTATTTCCATAAACAGTGAAATCATCCATGTAAACCTCTACACATTCATGTATAAGATCGACAAATATGGCGATGATAGCTCTTTGAAAAGTAGTTGGTGCATTACATAATCCAAAAGGTAACACATTGTAAGCATATGTACCCCAAGGGCAAGTAAATTTAGTTTTATCTTGATCCTCTAATGTTATCTTAGTTTGATTATAGCCACTAAATCCATCAAGAAAATAAAAACAAATTTTTCCTTGCTAATGAATCTAGGACTTGATCGATGAATGATAGTGAGAAATGATCCTTAAGTGTTTCTTTGTTTAATTACCTATATTCTACACAGATTCTCCATTTTCCATTTTTCTTGGGAACCACAACTAAGGGGGAAACCCATTCACTGTTCGAGATAGGGTAGATAAATCCTACCTGCAATAGTTTTTGCAATTATTCTTTTACTATCTCTTTCATCATTGGATTCATTCTTCTTTGTTGTTGTCTTACAGGTTTGATATTTTCATCTATGTAAGTATGGTTAAAGCATATTTTTGGTTGAATTCCCTACATATCTGTATAATCCCAAGCAAAATCTTATGAGTATTTCTTTAATAGTGCAATTACTTGTTCTTCAAGTGATGATTGTAAATTGTTACCAATATTAAGATTCCTTCCGGGGTTGATTTGAATTACTTTACTCTGAGAATTTTTAATTGAGTTAACATGAAAGATAGTTTTAAATGATGTTTGCAATGAATCAATAATACATTTTTCCTGAAAACATTGTTCTAAGACCTGGAATCCAACATTGTATTGAAATTATCTTAATTTCTCTAATATATTTGGTTCAGAAATAAATAATTCCGTTAAATCCTCATGATTTTCTTCCCTAAAATCAAAACCTTGATTGATGCTTAGAATAGGTTGAATTTATTCTTTTTGTTCATCAGGCCATGATAGTAAAGAAGGAGATTGAGCGGGAGGATAGCCTCATGTCAAAAAATACTACAATTGAAAAATATGTTGATCCTGGAATACCTATGGTAACAATTTCAATCAACAAATTTTCAGTTTCTAAAACTCTAATTGACTTAGGAGTTGTTATCAATGTCATGACAACAAAAACCATGAAATGTTTGAACTTGCCAAATATTTGACCTACAACTACAATTTTGGAACTAGCAAATAGATCCAAGGTAGTACTAGAAGGAATACTTGAAGACATCATAGTTTCTTCGGATTCTTGGGAATATCAGGTATACTTCCTAGTCTTACAACCAAATTCAAACTTAGGAGGCCATCCCTTGATTCTTGGCAGACCATGGTTTGCCACAGTTTATGTCTTTATTGGATGTAGATCAGGAAGTATGATCACAGCACACGGAAATGAAAGAAAGCACATTCTACCAAATGACTGATGAGAGTCATTGATGGGAACATCGGTAGGTAGTAGGATTGGGTTGATATTTTCTCCCCTTTTGTGATTCTGGGTTGAGAATGTGCTCCCCGATGAGATTTCAGGGTCAGATATTTGCTCCCTTGTATGATGAATTATCTTGTTGCTCAGTACGAGTGGAAGTTATTGCTCCCTGATTCTTCTTCTTCTAAATTCTAGAAATTTTCAGCAGATGGAGTTGAGTCGTGACGACACCATAATGTGAAAATCTACATGCAGAGATTACCAAGTGGAATTCTTCCTAGTTGAGAGGAAGTGTTAATTTTTTCAATTAGAGTCAAATTACACTTTGAACAATTCAGATGGTTAAGAATATAATTGCACTAGATTCCTATTTTCGAGAGGACCAAAATCAACCTATAGATCGCTCAAATCAGTTAAGCAGAAGTTAAAAAAAGAATTATTTTATTTATTAATGAAATTCCATGGGTTGACCTCATCACATGTGGATTTAGTCAAAGCCCCAAGCGGTCCCTAACAAAAGCTATAACTAGAAGCGACCTCAAGCTCATTCTGACACATTCGCTCATGATATTTTCTTCTTGCACTCTTTGTCTTGGATCGTATTTTCTGTTTTGGTTCGCACAGGTTTGACAGAAGAAGCTCGTGCAGTGTTTAGGATCACAGGGAAGAGGCTCACAAAAAATTGTAGAATTTGGGCCATAACTGCGGGTATAGAATTGAAAAATTCATGCCAGAGTCACGGGCAGAGCATGGTAAGGTAGCGCCTAAGTTGCTATATCCGTGGGCTGAGTGTGTTGAGGTCGCGGCTAGGGTTTCTGGGCCAGATCAGGCTGATCAAGACCAGAGCCGCGGGCACAATGTGTCTAGGTCACGACCAGGGAATCTTCAGCCATGGATTGAGCATGTTGAGGTCATGGCTAAGGGTTATTCTGGGGAGATTTGAGTTGGGTCATATTCAGTTTCTTGCGCAATGCCTTCATACATTTGTCGCTCAGTCACAGTTGCTTGCGATCAGTCTTTGACACATCCTAGATTCAGATCTAGGACTTGGAAGTTGAGATCACTTGGTTTTAGTGATCTATTGGATTCGTTCTCTTGATGTTGTAGATCTCCAGATCTATAGATCTGATCTGTATATATTCCGTAGCATATGTATTGGGCTCATTGTACTCTTTGCTAAAAAAAATTATGACGATGTATTGAAGAAGAATATTTGAAAGGGTTTCTCCCATTGTGGGGTTTTCTGACCCTGGTCTTTGACCAATCTGCTATCTCTTATGGTTGTGCTATTGTCTTCTTTGTCACTACATGTATTTTCTTATCTTCAGTCACAGTTTATGCTTCTTTACACTACTAATATTTGGATGCATTGTTAATGAATAAGTAATTTGGGCTAAAGTTATTGATACAACATAGAACAATCTGAAAATTTAACAATTTGGTTTCCCTTATTACCCATTGAGGTTGTTTTTCCCAAGCCCTAACAGCGTTGGATACCATTTTGTCACCTCCTCGAGTTACCGCGCCAACTTGTTATTGAGTCTT
The DNA here is from genome assembly GCA_034641835.2 of Pinus albicaulis. NCBI lineage: Eukaryota > Viridiplantae > Streptophyta > Pinopsida > Pinales > Pinaceae > Pinus > Pinus albicaulis. The sequence continues at coordinate 9,255,133 of CM076569.1, read as the reverse complement.
GTGCGGCTCGATGGTTATCATTTGAACATTAGGCCCCTTCTTTTCCTGCCATTTGGTGATAAAATAAGAGAAATTCTATGTGGGGTGGTCCAAGGACTTATAATAAATACATGTGTAACATGGATTTGTGCAGACACGAGAAAATGTCCCTGTTGTATATAATTATAACAAATTATGGTGCTCTGCGCTCAACCAAAGCCTCCTCTTCCTCTACCAGGCCCTCCACGTCTTCTAGCTCCCATTACATATCCTCAACCTTGTTGATTATACTGTTCACCCTGTGCATACTCTAGATAGTTAATCCCCTTGGTGATGACCTCTTCTCCTTACAGCCCTCGTACTCTAAAGGAGTGAAAAGTTTGTTTGTGAATTAACTCCAATGTGCGAAACTAGTGAATGTTGTGCCTGAATGACTTGTAGAAGTCACAAAAAAAAGTCTACACAGTGGCCTCATATTTTTGAATCATCAAGAAATTGGAGGGTATATGACCCCATGCCCTACAAATTTCATACCAAATTCCCTTTCCCTATGAGATGGGTTTTGTTGCGCCAATCACCATATAATCAATTAACAATTTGCATTCACTCTTGTGATGACTTATGTTCTACAAATAGCACACCATACCTCCTCTCACTTTTTATTCCACTTTGATAGCTATTGAATTTGAGAAGCTAGTGTAGCTAGCCGAGACAATACCAGTACCATGTTGTTTCTCTGGCTTACTTTTTTCGGCGTCGCTTCTAGCTTCAGTGCCAGTTATAAGGCTTTTGACTGTGTACCAATTCTTTGTTGTGTCATTGGTACTCTGATGTCTGGCGACAACCCGAAAATAAACCACTTTTGTCTTGCGCATCCATAATTTCGAACGCCAGCCTATCCTTCAACACCTTAAATTGGTGTTCAAAGTCCCATATTGATTCTCTAGGACTCTGCTTAATCTCCTTGAGTTTCATGATAAATTGTGACTATGATTTAGGCTTTGGAATTCCGTGATCAAAGGTTGCTTAATATCCACCTGATTTGTGTTATGTCTAGCTAGCTTCACACCCTTATACTTCATATACCACGTCAGCGTAAGATACCTGAATGTGGATTCCAATTATGCAATCTTTGTGGTATCATCCTAGACCTGCATAGTGGTCCAAACAAATTCACACACAAATACATTTTGTTTTGGGTCCTCGATCCCAACATCGTGAAATATGGGAATTCTAAAATCTACACTTTTCATGGTGTTATGTGCAGTACTCCCAAATGAAGTACTTCCTCCTGTGCTTTCCATACTACTTGATATCTATGCATCTGTCTGCGCATGGATCTGTGTTTGAATGTGTTGTGTGGTCCCTCCTGCAATCGATCCAACACCACTACTATTACTATTCCCTCCCCCTCAACTATGATTATCTCCTATGCTAGTTGAATGAGTGTGTTGAGTGCTTACCTCTTGATCTGTATATGCTCGCGGGGTGGTGGGTTTGACTCTGGTGATGATCTTATCTAGTTTCTCTGACTCTAAATCCTCTGTGGTGTGCAGAATCAGTTGTGCTGCTCCCCCTACCTACCTCCGTATATGGCGTACCAAACCGTGTCCCTTCATAACTCTCACTGTTGGCACTACTTCACGTCCTCTGATGACCTCTCCTAGCCCCTCCCTCTTTCATCCGGTACTAACGTTGACCATCCTCCTCCCACATCACCTTGACAATACCCTATTCCACTCCTTAACGTGCCACCCTCATAAATTTCCTACTCTATCCTCTCTCCTTCCTTTATTATGTAAAATTCAGGATCCACTGACAGCTTCCACCACCACTCGTCTCTCTCTTTCGTTTTTCGTTCCTCATACCACCTCTCGGGTCTCCTCCATTCCCCCACCCACGCAGGCTTCTTAGCATCTCATGGTGTAAAATTCCAATGTAAAAACATCATTATCGTACATCATCGTATTAATCAACAACAACAATGATCTTATAAATCTACCCGTGGGCCCCTTGAGAAAATTTCACTTCGTTTTAGTACAAGACATTGTCGATTCTATCACAAGCTCCACAATATATCCTTATAATACACTATCAAACCAATAATCAATAGCACGGGAAACCTTGTTGCTTACCCTTTCCAGCTGACGCACTTCTGTCAGTGTCCACCTCCTTGGCCCATCATATCGATATGTGGGATTATTGTCCTTCAACCGTTGAACCTAGTTTGTCAAAATATTTGGAAATTCTCCAAAGAACTCTTTGTGAAAATCAATATACAAATATTTATGCAACCATATTTCTGTGCTCTGATCTTTGTCTCTGATTTCTTTCACAACAAACTCATGCTCTTTCTGCTCTAACCAAGGAGTGTTATCGTTTCTATCAGGATTGCATGGTTTCCATATCTTTAGAAGACATTATCACCATGCAGCCATCCTAGTCTCGATAATGAAACCATTTGTTAGTGCGGGGGATACTAATTACAAAGCTAGGATTTGCAACACGGTGGACAAAAAAGACCCAGTTAACATTGAATCTTTTGGAAACACCCACAAAATGAGTGAATTTTCACCCGAGATGTTAATGGGTGACTGTCAAAACTAGATTTCTGTAGTCATATGAGATTTTCTTAAAGGTATGACGCCTGAATTCTATTTGACACGAACCAAAACACTCTACTTATAGCCTTCCCTTCGCTCCGTGCCAATCATCTAATCCCTTAGCTATTACGAAAACCTATAACGACTACGCATAACACAACAAGACTCTATGAACCTTTAGAATACTGACCAATGTTCGGTAGTCATGCGACTGGTACTGACAGGTCCCATCGAAAGACTCTACTAAAAATATCACGTGCTGACAATTATACCTACTCGACTTGGCTTGATAACCATAACACTACTGGACCGTACAAAAACATGTCATCGTTGTAGGTTACCATGATAAAGAAAAACAACAAAAGAAGCATCAGAATAAATCAATAGACCCGAAATCATTTAACAGTAATATCATCTAACCTAGAGTTACAGACAAAACCCACATTCAATGTGAAAATATTCCAATAACATCTACAGGGTGAGGAAATCCATAGATACACACACAATTATGATGAAAAGGAAAAAGAACACACAACTGATACATTAAAAATCACAACCATTACAGAAACATATTAATCTCCTCAATACGAGTCCATATATATATTAGTAGAAAGGACATAAATATCCAATAGTACATATGACATATTATTGGGCCCTACGAAAATCTGCAATATTATCCAAACCAAAAACAAAGAGAAACATTTAGATATATATATCATATAAAATATTTTTTACATTGACGTTATTAAATAACGATCGACCCAACCATGATAACCGGACACTTAATACAAAATACTTACTTCGACTCACTGGACATGATCTAACAACCTACTGATGGTCCACAATACATCATCCAACTGATGATCCTTAAACTAACCCTCTTTTGGTATTAGACAAAACATTTTATAATGCTCGAAGGTTCTTCTCGAAGGCTTGCTTCTTCCTGCTCATTCAGCTTAGCCGACTCTCCGACGTTGAGATATTTCCCTGCTACTTGCTGAGTTATCCCATGTGATGTCTAACCACCTCAAAATATCCTTAGCCCGACGTCAGCTCCACTTCGCCTGCTGTCTTATTCCTTAGAATATAGGTAACTACTTGATGGCCACGAACTCCTTAGTCAGCTTCCTCCTCCTGCAATTTCCTAATAATTATCATCCTCTTTCGACATCCCTTTATTTCCATCTCTATTGTCAAATTGTGGCATGACGTCCATCTACGCCATGTCCCAAACCTTTTGCGAGCTCCATGCCATGATATCTTGTCTTGCCTTCCTCGTGCCAACCCTCTGTTTTGCATATGCATCCTATGCTAGCCCTCTGCTATGCACTATCTCATCCTTTCTAACGCTCCTCGCTCCTATTGCGCAATCCTACCTATACCATTTGTTTTCAAAAACATTTTTTTGGTCCCAGCAAGTACATAGACTCTGGAGGCCTTTGAATCTTCATTGTAGCCAACAAAAATTCCTTTCTTCCCAGAAGGTTACAATTTTGTCCTTTTCTACTTGGGCACATGAATATAAACAAGACAACCAAAAATTCTTAAATGCTCAACATTTGTTCTCTCACCTATAAAGAATTCTTCAAGAGTCTTGTAGTGAATATTCGATGTGGGCATCGATTTTGAACATAGACATATGTTCTCATGGCTTCTCCCCAAAGAAACACAAGAAACTCTTGACCATGAAGCATGTCCTTGGCAACTTCCATAATAGTCATGTTCTTTCTCTCGACAATTCAATTTTGTTGAGGATAGTGGGGAACTATCAACTCCCTCTTAATTCCAGCATCCCTGCAAAAGGTAATCAATTCCCATGATACATATTCTCCTCCATTTCCAGACCTCAAGGTCTTGATCCATCTTCTTGTAACATTTTCAACTTGATATTTGAATTCATAAAACTTCTCAAATACTTGATCTTTGGAATTTAGAAGATAAATCCATGTTTTGTGTGAATAATCATCAATAAAAGAGACATAATACAAGTTTCAACCTAAGGTTTTTTTTAGACATAGGCCCACAAACATTAGAGTGCACAAGATCCAAGATTCCTTTGGATATACTATAACTGCTAGTACATCTCCCTTTCACATTTTCCCCAAGCGCACATCCCTTGTAAACTCCATCATGATCAACCTTGATTTATGGTACACCTTGAAAAAAATATCTCATTCTAGTGAATATGAGCATACCTTCGATGTCATAGCTCACAAATATCAATGGTGTTAAGTAGAAAAGATTGAATGGAATGTCCAAGGGGATGATATATGCCCCCAATTCACACACCAATGACCTTGGCATATTAAAAAGAGGCATCCTTCTTCCATACTAGAACTTGTCCATCAACAAAAGCAATTCTATATCCTTTGTCTTTAAGAGATGATATGGACAACAAATTATTCTTCAAACCAAGAAAATATAAAATATTGTTAATGGATACATTACCTCTTAAATCCAATTGGAAGGATGATGATCCAATCCCTTTGAATTTTTGTTTTCCATTTTCCGCAAGTTCAACCCTTTGAGCAATCTTCTTTTCAAACAATTTGGAGAGATGGTCATGATTTCTAGTTATGTGCTTAGAGGCACCACTTTCCACCAACCATATTTCATCATGACCTGCAATGGTACTTGTAAAAGAAGAATAAAATTTCAAGTATTCATCATTAGAATCGTTATTTTTTATGACAGGATTCATCAAGGTCAGCAACAAAGGCATGATGTTTCCATTTTATCTTTAGATCTCCATTCCTTTCATAGTCATCCTTTTGATTTCTTTGAGGTTAATGATCTTGATAATGAGCATATGCCTGGAAACGAAAGCATTAAAAATTTTCCATATCTCTTCTTCTATCTATTATATCTGAAGAGGAAGGAGTAGGTCCTCTTTTTAATGTAGGTTCCCTTCTTGGAGAAAATCTTAAATTAATTCTTTTACCATAACTTCTTTTAAATTTCCCAAAACTAAGTCTTCTTTTATAACTCTTATAATGAGCTCCAACAACCTCTTCACTTGCATCTTCAATCAGGTCTCTAGAATGGGGTCCTGATTCTTCTTTAGTGTAGGAAGCCCATAGTTTATTAAATGAAGGTGCATTTTATCTTGCACTAATTCTTGTTGCAAAAGGATCCCAAGATCTAGGCAAACCACCCAAACCCACAACTACCAATTATTTGTCAGATACTTATTCACCAACGGCCTTGAGTTGATCTCTTATTTGAGATATCCTTACAAAATATGATGCCACTGTATCATTCTTTGTCTTCTTGATATTGCAAATTTTATCTCTCAAACTTATAGATTGATTGGTGTTGTTAATAATGTATAATCCAATGATGGCATCATACATTCCTTTGTAAGTTTGATGATAAAAAATATACAAAATTAAATGATCCCTAAAAAACTCTATAATGATGCTTCTTTCTAACATGTCATCTTCTTGAAATTTTTCTTTCCATGTTTGGTTAGCTAGTTTTGTAACTTTTCCCATAACAATTCTCAAAACATTGTTCCTTGCAAGTACTAAGTCAATCCTAACGTTCCATGCCCTGTATCTAGTAGCTCCTTCGAGCTTGTTCTCTGCCTTCATGAATGAATTCATAATGAAAATAATGAATATGACCAACCAAAATCAAAATATGAAGAAACCCAAACTCTTCAAGGTGCTCTCAATGCTTCTTCAAGGTGATCTCATAACTCTTTCCATTCACTAAAGCTCTGATTCCATGTTGATTTTCTAGTGTATTCAAGACTAGTATAGTTTTTGAAAATTGATAACCAGTTCCAATGATATATTCAATATTCCTTTAGCATTCCAATCATTAAGCAGTTATACATGAAAAACTTCAACCATTCAATTTCATCAATAGAGAAGTAGAGATCACACTTAACAATAAAACAAGAGATAATACACATCAGAAATTAGGCTCATAGCCATGGAAAAACCCACAAGGGGAAAACCCAACCAATATTTCCTTATGAGAGAGAAATCATGTTCATCAATAGTACATCAAAATATTCCAACAAGAATCCAAATATGACCTCATTTTATTCAAGTCAAAACCAGTTAACGATGAGAGAGAAAATTAAATTGAGAGAGAAAATTAAATTATGGTCAAAGTATAGGTCTGTAACAACAGGGCCGAATTTTGGCTTGTGGAAGCTTTAAACAAGAGGCTGAAATTTGGTCAAAGCCTTAGTCAAACAATCCTTTGAAATATTTGGTCAAAGCCTCAGTCAAGCCTATGGCAAACCCAAGTAAACGAGCCTAGAAATAGAGAGGAGGATACGATAAAAAAGAGTTGAATGATTCCTGGAATATTCAACCTTTCAAGATAGTCAAGAGCTCGATTAAAAAAAAAAAAACAATCTCTCCAAGTCAATGCTGGTCAAATAGAAGAATGCAAGCTAGTTAATTCAGGAAAAAAAAAAAAAAAAACCCTCTTTTGACTCTTTCACACATGTGGATGATCTTTGTGATTTTCAGATCAAATTGTGTTGTGATGAGATGGTTCAAATGAAGTCCAATGATGCCTAACCCATTACCTTAGGGGAAATAGTTGAAATAATGAGATAGAATAATGTCATAATCAAAACAAAAGATAGTCATCGTTGTTGAACTAAATGCTCTAGTATTATCAATTGTAACCTTGCTTGGCACCCCAAATCTCCTGAAAAATATTTTCTTCTAGGAACCCTATCACCACTGAGTCAATTGCCTTCTTTGTGGGGATTGCTTCTACCCACTTGGAAATATAATATACAATTTTTAAGATCCATTGATGACCATTACTTAATTTTTTCTTGAATTCTTTGATGAAGTCTAAGTCCCGTTGTTGGAAAGGAACTTCCACTACAACTGGAAAATGGGTAGTGCTACCAACTTCTTCTTTATTGTGAAAAACTGACACAGACAACGCTCTATAATAAACTTATGCACATCTAAAAATACAATAAGCCAATAATAACTTGCTCTAAGAATTTTTTGTGTGGTTCTCTTTGATGAATAATATCATCCACACAATCCTTCATGAAATTATTTTGTTAACTTGGAAGCTTCATCCTGGTTGACACATTTGAGGACCAATCCATCAGGATTCTTCCAACCAAGACCTTGCTTAATAAAAAATACTCAATTGCACTCAATCTTAGTGACCTTTTCTTATGTAGTGGACAATTTTATTGTTGATTCAAGGTTCTTGAGATACAAAATGATGTTGTTGTACCAATCACATCCTTCCAATTCATTAGTAGTGGCACATACTAAGGCACATGCATCATTCTTTAAATCCAATGCTTCTTCATTTCCTTATTTCATAAGTTGTGCTAACCCAGGGCCTTGATGAGTTTATTGGGTTTTATTTCCTAATAATATTCTTGTATCTTTGATACCCACTTACGTCAGGTTCTCAAAAAATCTTACTGAGATAAAATATCTTCGGCATTTCGATGTGCAACATAGAAAATCACTTTGTTTTAATCAATGTGTTATGAAATTATTAAGCAGTTTGACCAAGGTATAAGCTTTTTTTTCCACAATAACATAAGATTTGCGTCTCTAAGCATATTTTTCATGAAGGCTATGGGTTTTTCTTTACCATGTTCATTCCTTTGGAGAAGGATACCTACAATAGTCTCATTAGAAGCAAAATAAAACACAATGATATCTTTAAAATAATTAGGAATTACCAATATCAGTGACCTTACAATAACGTATTTGATGTTTCCAATGTTAATTTGGCATCAAAATTTTGATAAGAAGGCTTCAAATTTCAAATTTCCTTGTAACCATGACTAGTATTTGAAAAAATTCAAAGGATACCACATACTTCCCAAAAAATACTTTCAAGCCACAAAAATTTTCATAGCTTCGGATCTCCTCATGGTAGATGATCATGTACCAAAACAGAGTATGAAATTTCTCCTTCTTAGGTCTCCAAAATTTCAGAGAGATTAATGCTTGTTCTCCTAAATTGATTCCCTAGTAAAGGTTGAAACCCTTCTCCCTACAAACAGACCATCAAATCCCAAAACCATTAAGATTGAGCTCCCAAAAACCACTATTTTTCATAGTTCACAAAATATCTTAGGCCTATCGTAGGATGAGACTCTTCTCCACAAGGCCGAAGTGATAATTTCATAACTCTAATCATTTGAAAATGATATACGTTGATTCCATACTAAGGATGTGGGGTTTAATGCTATTTTATATTTTTTGGAGGGGCTCTTAAGAGAAATCCAAATGCCTATTTTGGAGGGAGACCCTTAATTTTAAATTCAAACGTGTGGAGGGAAAAAACCTATTGTGGGTTTTTTAATTTTGAACTACAAAACCCTCACATATCCTTGATTTGAAAATAAATAGTCACAATTGTCCTTTTTCCACGAGAAATAATATTTTAAGTCTTGGTGAAGAGCCTCATGGCATGAGAATTTGTCTTGGGCAAGGAATATATGCCACTTCATCATGCTTTGGGGTTTTTTCCCACAATTTTGGTGCTTCATCTTCAAACATGCATAAATTCCAAACCGTGAAGGCTCTCGAGACGTGCCACATACCACCAGAATTGACTTGATGAGGAGATCAACTGATGATGGTCACAGAGAAAAATTCACCAAAATTTGTTCTAAAAAATATTCAACAAGTATCTGTCTTGTAGGGTTTCCAACCATCCTTCCATTTGAGTTTCAATTCATGAAAAATGAAAAAAATATTAAGAGTGTTCAATAACGTATGTTGGCATCAATGATAACAACATTCAGCACCCTTGTACTCCAATATTAGTGAGTGCCTAATCCATTTGGATGACATTAAAGTAAATCCCAATCTTTACTATTTGTTTGAAAAATCTGATTTACTTGTTTTTGTTATGCATGTAAATTAATTTATATGTACTAAAAATTTATGAGAAACCCATATCATGGTGTAATACAAAGTTGGCACACAAATTAAACATGAAGGACAATGACTTAGGGCACTGTGTTTTGGATATTAAGGTTTGAATTAGGGCACTATTTTTTAAATATAAAATTTTTATCACATAGGTGATCTCTTCCTCGAATTTTTGAAAAGTGGGGCAGGTACGAGACGAATTTCCCCATAGCCCCAAATGAAACCCATTGTACCCCAAAAGAGAATTTATAACGCTGAAAGGAGAATTCAAATTAATTAAAAAAATATTATTTATTTGATGTGATAAGATTATTTGGGCCACTTACTTGGTAATTATATTTAAAAAGAATTTTGTTAATATATTGTGAAAACTAATAATAACAAAAAGGTAAAGTCGACTTAATTAAGGAATGCCCTTGAAAGGGATAGTCGTTGCATCTCAACGTTGTATAAATAAAGGTTCTATTGTTCAACACATCGCATAACCTTATGGTTGGAAACAAATATTTGAGGCTCATATTATTGTTTCCTAAGTTTGATCATATAAAGTCTGAGGCACTTATTTTTCCTATGGTTCGTATTATGTATGAAGCTCAAATTCCTTTTGTTTACATTCTTCTAGTACTCGTATTGGTTCGTTGACATTATTATAGCACTCGCATTGATTCGTTGTCAATGTTTTGGAACTCACATTAGTTTGTCAACATTCTTCTGAAGCTCGCGCTATAACCCTATGGCTCACACTGTGACTCACACATGCTCTTGTAGGTCGTGTCAACTGCAGTGAATTCTCTATGAATTGCTCACACTATGTCTCTTTCTCCATGGCATATCTGATATCACTCGTTACCCCATGGATCACAAAATATCTTGCACTCAATTATACTATCTACAAGATCTCGCTTGGTGGCATCGTCTCATCTAGGATCGCACTTGTGGCTCATCTACATCTTCACAATACTTTGGAGTGGTCCACACTCCTTGTTACAATGGCATCAAATTGTGTGTTACAATGGAATATAATAACTAAGACATGCAAATGAATCTCAGTGTCATGACGTGTTTCTTTGCAGCTCAATGAAAGCTCAAATTTTATTCTATGTTCTATGTGCAACATCATAATTTTTATTGACAACAACATCAGTCTCTATGTCTTGATTATATAATCTCTCAATCACATTCATCACATTCTTTCAGTGGTCCATTTTACTATTCACTACCATTCTTACATTGGTTATTTAAAAGAAATTCACATTCTCTATGTGAGTCACTATTTTCTACACTGTGATTCGAATTATATATATATTTGTATGAATTTTTGTATGGATTGTGTTCTAGTAACCTAGAAAATTGAACTTGAATTTTTTTTTTCTATGATGTGTATGACAAAGACCGTGATGTATAAACAAATATCTTGATAAGGCAATAGATGAAAACTACAATATTTGATATATGGATGTGAAAAGTAACCCTAAATGTGACAGTGACTCTGATATATGGATGTCACAAAGTTACACTGAATGTGATAGTGACTCTGACATATGGATGTCACAAAGTATCCCTGAATGTGGTAGCGACAATTGATATGGAAAAAACCTTGTATAACAAGTAACCTTGAATAGGGAAATAACCCAAGATGACAAAGATTGCAATGACCTTAATGAATGAAGTGGTATAAATCATACTGACCTTGATGAATGACATGGAGGAGATAAAAATGACCTTGACAGATGACATAACAATGAATTTGATCTTCACAATAGTAACAATGTTTCTATGACAGATGTATGACAGTGATATGATATCAACTCTCTTGGACTTGATTTATTATTGGATGGCAGATTGTTCAGTTCACAAATGAAGTTGGGAACTGACTTGGGTTGGCCCTAGGAGGCATGATGTGATTGGTGTATCTCATTCTTATTGTAATTTGTAACTCAATTGAGAAATTGATGAATATGTAATAGAAGAAGGATATGGTTGGGTTTTCCCCCTTGTAGGGTTTTGTCCTAGTCTTTGACCTAAATCCTGGTGTCTCTATTGTGCATGATTTTCTTCTATTGTTCCTTTATTGTTCCATTGTATTATTTATGTTATTGTTCTCTCTACATAATTTATAATGATGAAATGATGTTATGGGATAAATGTTATATGACAATGTTGAAAATTTTAAAACTACAATTATCTACAAAAACGAACAATCTAGCCCTAAAAATTAACATAAATGGGGTATGTAATCTAGATCCTGAAGAGATTTCCAATGATGGATTGTAACCTTATCACTAATTAGAAAATTCAAGTTCAAATTCAAAATCAAATATTGTAGATGCATAATTGATTGGTTCTCTTATGTTCAGTTAATATTGGCTTTGATAACTTCTTTTGTACAAATTATGATGTAGATTTGCAATTTTTCATGAAATTTTAATCAAAATGACAAGACACAAACCTACTCTACAGCTCTACGGAATTCAATTCACAATTTAGAACATCAATCACAAACATGCAATGATAAATAACACACTTGCACACAATATTTTTTTATTCTGGGGAAAGCAATATGCTAAAAACCCCAATGCTTGCTTGCATTAATTTGATGAATAGAGATGTATTACAATTTATTTTCTCAACTAAGCACAACCTGCAAGTGAATAACCTATCTCTCTTCTCACTAAGAAGCTCTGGCCCAGACTTAGTCAATTTCTGCCTCAAATTGAGCCCCTATTTCCTTATGCAATTCCTTGAGAAATTAGGCCCCTGTCATTTATGAAATTTCTCAAATTTATTGCGTAAATCCCAAGGTTGATCATCAGAATGCATGCATCACCTGTACACTCAAGACTAGTCTACAACTTATGTTACATTGAATTGGAATATCCGCCACAATTGGGGAACTTGATTTATCTGCATGCACTAGATATTTTGTGTTGATTGATCAGTTAACTGGATGATCATTGAGTTTGACTAAAGTCACACTACACAACTGACCTTCCACTAGTTCCTCCAACAGTTAGAACTAGTTTAACTCAAAACAACTTGAAATAAATGACCTTGATTTCTAAAAATTAGAAATCACACATACTTAACTGAACTTTGACTCCTCTAACTCGAATTTAATGAGCTAACTTAGTATCAAGAGCTATGCTACCTTAGTTAATTGCATCCAAGTTGTTCGTTGATGTGGAAATTCAAATTTTCTCAATTTAATCAAGGCAAAATCAAATTGATAATTTCTTGCTACATTTTTCAACAATCCCTCTCAACAAGAAAGGGATTATCAACCACCCCTATCTTGTACCTATGGAACTTGAACCTACCCCTTGACAAGTCCTTTGTCAAAATGTGAGCATCTTGTTCCTCTGTCGGAATGTATTGAAGAAACATTATCTACATCTGCACACGGTACTGTAAATGGTGATACTAGATATCTATATGCTTCGATCAATTGTGAAAAACAAGATTATCATAGAGCTTGATGCAACTCTGATTATCATAGTAGATCACGGTTGGATCCATTATTTGACAAAACAGTACCACATGTATCTTTCTGATCCATATCGCCTCACATGTTGTTTGACTTGCAGCCATGTATTCTACTGATGTTGAGATGAGCGCCATAGATCTTTGCTTCCAGTTGTACCAAGAAACTGATGTGGATCAAACACTAAAGATTCCACTTGATGTAATATTTTGGTCTCATGGACTCCCTGCCCAATCTGCATCTGTGAAGCCACACAACTTCACTTCCTTTATCTATATGTAACATAGTCCAAATTGGCTAGTGACTTTGAGGTACCATAAAACATGCTTAGTTGCATTCCAAAATAATTTGGTTGGCCTAACCATAACTTATAGCACATATTTGGTTATGTGTTCGCAAGATACATCAGGGAACCCACTAGTTGTCGATAAATGGTAGCATCCACTTCTTCACCTGAAGTGGCATGTTCTTTCCTCCAATTGGTCACTAGAGGTGTCTCCATGGGTTTGAAAATCTCCATGAATAATCTTTGCAGTATCTCATTTTCATATTTTAATTGAGACACAAATACTTCCCCATTGCCTTGCCATACTTCCAACCCGATGAAGTAGTGTATGAGACCCATGTCCTTCATTTAAAATTCCCTTGCAAGGTCCTCCTTACAAGATATAACCAGATTCTCATCACAAATTACAATCAAATCATCAACATATAAGACAATAATAAGCAATTTACCTTTTACCAAGATATGATAGAGGTTTGCATATGCTTCACTTTTGGTGAAGCCCAAACTAGTGAGATAGTTTTCGATTTTAGTGTACCAAGCACGGTGTGCTTGTTTGAGACCGTAAAATGCTTGCTTGATTCTGCACACATGAGGCTCCTAATAAATTTCTCAAAACCCTTTGTTTGCTTGATGTGCACCTCCTCCTCAATAACCCTATTGAGAAATGTTGTTTGTACATCCATCTCTTGGATCTTCCACCCCATATGCGCAGCCAGAGCAAGAATTGATCTAATGAATGAGTACCTTGATACAAGAGAGAAGGTATCCTCATAGTCAATTTCCTCAACTTAAGATTACCCCTTGGACACAAACTTGAGCTTGTAATTCTCTATGCTTCCATCTGTTTCCTGGTTAAACTTGACGATCCATATCGAACCCACAATTGATTTATCTATTGGTCTTGGGACTATTAGGGTCCTATAAATTATAGTGATCAATTGATTCTTATCTACTTATTTATTTTGGGAATCTGATGGTAAAGTTTAGGCTATGACATTTGGCCTATGAATCACTAGGTTTCATAGCCTAAAGGTTCACTTAGCCAAGGAGCCATTTAGTTCTTGAAGTCCTGCAGCCAAGACAAGTCTAAATATTTGGGAGATTTTTTTTTATATAAAATATGGGCCAGATCATGTTGCAGGTGTTTTCATGGTAAAGTTCTTAGAAGTAGTTTTCCAATGGCATATTTGGTGCTTCTAACCAACTTCTGGATCAAAAGACATAACAGGTTGAAGTTTGCTCCTCAAAACCACAAAACAAAGAAAAAATGCCTAATTATGAAATTATTTATTTGAAATATTAAAATTAATTCAAAAATCATTTAGCAATCCAATCTCTAAACCATTACAGCTTATTTTCATTGACTGCAATTGATGAATTTCCGGGGGTGGGGGGTCTCCTTTTCTACCTTTAACCTAGCCCCCCCCCACCCCTCGAAAAAAAGTTTTAATTTTTACAGGTAGAAATACATGTTTTTTACTATGATATAAAGAGGAGAAATGCATGGTACATGAAATTTGGATAAATTCTTATCCAAAGGATTTTATAGTAGTAAAAGGGGAAAGTAAAAAATACTTTACCAACCATATCCAAACAAGACAGGGTTTTTAGAATCCATGGAAAGGGAAAAAATACATAGATTTTGAAAACAACACATGGATTTAAAAACGAGAGGGTGATTTATAAAATCATGTACATAACTATTTTGAGATTTTATTTAATTCATTTACAGGTTTTAATTAAAAATATTTGGAAATATTATTCAAAATATATTTTTCTTCCCCAAATATTTTGTGACAATAATGAAGTATTCAAAAGATGATGAAAGGGAAAAAATGACAGAAATAGATTTCAAAGGGACAACTAGCTGATACAGGTGGCATAATTATTAAGGCTGAAAGGGTACCTAACAGGTTTGTGAAGACAAATTCAACCTCTCCAGACTCCAAGGCAGAGGATCAACATTAGTTGACCAATTTCCAGAAATGAAGGTTGAAGATTTTCTAATAGTTCCATATTTCCTGCAAATTTCCAGTGATTGATGCTATCTTTAGTTTATTATTCAGATTTTTTTCCAACAATTGTTAGAGATTATTTTGTAATCAGTTCCTTTTTGGAATCTGAAGTTAGTTCAATAGGATCTATGTAAATACTTTATCAAAGGACTTAGTAAGGGTTGGAACTTGTATGAAGAAAGGGTCTGCTTTTTGATGTAAAGTTGTGCACTATACTAAAGTGATCATTTCATTAATACATAAAGTTTGTTCCAGGATTCTTGTGTCAAGAGATTGGTGAAGTTTCCTCCCATGTAAAGTTGTTATTTTCCCAGTTTTCATATTTTTTTCTCTCTCTATTGTTTAAATAAGATAAAGGGTTGAATTTTTTTAAGTACACTTTGCTCTGGCTTATAAACAATATTCATGTTTTCAATCTCATGTTAAGTATAGAATTCATCTCAGCATGCTCTATATTTAATTGATTCCTAATCATTTTCATCTTATTCATCCAATGAATGCTCAAAAGATCCAAAATCTTGCCTATCTTGACCTGTCACTTCTAAGTTGTTATTTTTGCATTTGAACATCCTAAGATTTATGACTTCATTGCTCAATGGACTTTCCTTGCAATTTCAACCAAATATTTGAAAAAAACCAACCTCTGAAATTCATAGCTAGCCTAATATCTCAAGAAAAAAACCTAAATCAAATAGAGAGATCCATCTCTAAAGATGGAAGGGCTAGATCCCAACTTTACAAGTGGTTTGGTGGTTACCTCTGCAATTTCCTCCCAACCTAGGAAAATTATGGGGTGATAACATTCTAGCGACCATACTGGGGAACGAAAGCTTTCATATTCCCAGAAAAAAACTATCAAGTTTCAGATCTGATTGTTGATGGTGGACAATGATTAGACACAATAAGGCTGAAACATTCACCTGGCGACTCCAAATAGTTTCAAACTGATCTTAAAACTCCACTAGCATCGGGATCGAGAAATCAAGATGATTTCTCAATCTAGAATGTATGTGCCCATGAATCGATATCATATTGTAGGATTTCCAAATAGAAATCCTTGCATAGGTTGGAAAACTCATTTACCAAAATTTAAATATCAGGAAAGATAGGATGTTGCACTTCATTTGATAAGATTTCATATGCATATGCGTAAGTTAAAGGTTCGTTTTCATTAAGACTACATGATGAAGATGTTTATGATCACTTTAGAAGGAAAATTCCAGTCTTGGTATGGAGGATTGTCTCCTACTAACATTCATTCTCTTAAAGACTTCTACATAATGTTCTGTAAGAACTACAAAGATAGTTACTCTTCTATAATGCTGGTTGAAACCTTCTGTGGAGATTTTGACAGTCTTCTGCAAAATTTGGGAATTGATGGTGATGATGAGGATTTGATAGATGAATAAATTAAGGAAGCTTTGTATGAAAACCATTTTCATCATCAAGAAGAAAAGTTATAGGATATTGGTCATGATATTAAAGAAAAATTTTAGCAGACTGTAGATTCTTCTTTGGCTAAAGATGAAAGAGAACTGAAATTTAATGATGACAGTCACGTTCTATCCCCTGAAATTGATGAAAATTTGCAACAGCCTTGCAAGTTTTATGTGATCATGATATGGATGAAGATAGTCAAGATATTGATGTGGAAACTCGTGTTTTACCCATTGGGTCTAATGAAAAATTTTAAGATTTTAAAAAACAAACATATGGATGAGGATTTTCATTCGAGTTTTTCTTCAGACTTTTCATTTTTTGAATTTTCATTTCAAAAAGAAGCTTGTCAAGTTCATATTTATGAAGTTGTATGTATGAAAAATTTATATAGTAAAGCCTGCACAGGAAAATATTCAAATAAAGTCACATGAGGATAAGCATAATAGCCAACAAATTTTTCCAATCAACTCTTCAATACAAGAGAATTTTTTCATTGAGTTCCAAGGAGATGTTGAAGAAGAGAAAGTTATTTTAGATCCTTCGGATGATGAACACAATATTTATAATCTTACATCCCTTGAAAACACAAAGCCAGAATATTCAAAAAAGCACAAAGAAATTTTTATTGAAGCATATGAGAATTCATTTTCATGTGTTCAAATATCAGTTGTCCTATTTGAATTTTTTCATCAACATCCAAATTCTTGTCTTTGGAATGATATGAAAACATATTTTATTAAGCAAACTGGTGTTTTTCCTCTTGATATTGAACCATGAGTTTTCTAGTGAAAAGTTTGCAGGCATTGAACAACAAAGGGAAATTATCCATGATTTTGACAATATTTTAGAAAACCTATTGGAATCTTCAACAAAACTAAATTTTGTGTTGGTTATGGATTATGAAGAGGGTTTCAGTGGGAAGTTTGAGTTGTCATTTTCTGATTTTATTTTTCTGCCCAGAGGAGTGGAATGAAAGCTTCAGTTAAGTATCCATTTACTCGAATGGTTGCATTGGAAGTTTTTTATTACTTGATATTGCAATCATTTCAACATATTAAAGTGAGTAGGTGTGATGAATAAGCTCCACTCTTTGAGTATTCTTTTCAGTTTCAGTTTGCAGCAAAGTTTTCAGTTTTTAGTATACAATTCAAATTTCAATTTAAAGAATGGATTTGATACAATTTGAAGATTCAAACATATTATCAATTGGTTTTCAGTTGCAGTGGTTTCATGGCAGATAATGTTGTAGGCTTGGGATCAGCCCAATGGATCATGCTACTAGTTTGTTGTGTTCTTGGCACCTCACAGGGAGGATGTCATCCCCTTTGGAGCTGATGTTAGGGTCTTATAAATTATAATGATCAATTGATGATTATTTAGTTATTTATTTTGGGAATATGTTGGTAAAGTTTATCCTATGAATCACTAGGTGTCATAGCGTAAAGGTGTGCTTGTCTAAGGAGCCATTTAATTCTTGAAGTCTCGTGGCCAAGACAAGTATGAATATTTGGGAGATTTTTTATATATAAAATCTGGGTCAAATCATGTTGTAAATTTTTTCATGGTAAAGTGCTCAGAAGCAGATTTCCAACGGTATATATGGTGCTTCAAACCGACTTCCAGATCAAAAGATAGAGCAAGTTGAATTTTTCTCCTCAAAACCAAAAAACCAAGAAAAATGCCTAAGTGTGAAATTATTTATTTGAATTATTAAAATTAATTAAAAAATAACTGAGCAATCCAATCTCTAAACAATTAGAACTACATTTGTTTTCACGCATCAGCTAATAACGAATTTTGAAGTCAAATCAATAGTTAAATAAGGTGGTGGCCCCACCTCGCCCGCACTTCATGTATTAAAATTCCCTAATGTTAAAAGCCTCGAGATCATCGACGACAATTGGTGAATTTCGAGGGGGGTGTAGGGGTTATATGATATGAATTAAGTTTACGAGTGAAGGAGGCTAAGTAAAATGTGACTAAGGAAAATGAGGAAGGTGAAAGGAGATTTTTACAAGTCATATACTTATGAAACTAATGTACAAGTGAAAGAAAAAATGAGGTTAAGTGAAAATAAAAATTTTACAGATAAGAAAGACATGTTTTGTACTATGATTTAAAGAGGAGAAATGACGCTGAGTGAAAACAAAATTTTACAGAGAAGAAATACATGTTTTTTACTATGATATGAAGAGGAGAAATGGAATTTGGATAAATACTTATCCAAAGGATTTTACAGGAGTAAAAGGGGAAAGTATAAAATATTTTACCAACCATAGAAAAACAAGACATGGTTTTTAGAATCCATGGGAAGGAGAAACAAGTCATGGTTTTTAAAATCCATGGGAAGGGAAAAAAAGACATGGATTTAGAAAACAACACATGGATTTGAAAATGAGAGGATGATTTATTAAATCATGTACATAAATATTTTGAGATTTTATTCAATTCATTTACAAGTTTTAAGCAAAAATATTTAAAAATATTATTCAAAATGTATTTTTCTTCCCCAAATATTTTGTGACAATAATGAAGTATTCAAAAGATGATGAAAGGAAAAAAATGACAAAAATAGAACTCAAAGAGACAACTAGCTAAAAGAGATGGCATAATTATTTAGGTTGAAAGGGCATATAACAAGTTTGTGAAGACAACTTCAACCTCTCTAGTACTCCAAGGCAGAGGATTTGCATTAGCTGACCAATTTCCAGATATGAAGGTTGAATATTTTCCAGCAGTTCCAGATTTCCTGCAAATTTCCAGTGATTGATGTTATCTTTAGTTTTTTATTTAGATTTTTTCTAGAAATTGTTAGAGATTATTTTATAATCAGTTCCTTTTTGGAATTTTAAGTTAGTTCAATAAGATCTTTATAAATAGTTTGTAAAATGACTTAGTATGGGTTGGAACTTGTATGAAGAAAGGGTCTACATTTTGATGTAAAGTTGTGCACTGTATTGAACTGATCATTTCATTAATACATAAATTTTGTTCAGGACTTCTGTGTCAAAAAATTGGTGAAGTTTCCTCTCATGTAAAGTTGTTATTTTCCCAGTTTTCATATGTTTTTCTATCTCTATTGTTTAAAGAAAATAAAGGGTTGAATTTTTTTAAGTATACTTTACTCTGGCTTATAAACAATATTCATGTTTTCACTCTGATGTTAAGTATAGAATTCATCTCAGAATGCTCTATATTTAATTGATTCCTAATCATCTTCATCTTATTCATCCCACGAATGCTCAAAATATCTAAAAGCTTTCCTATCTTGCCCTGTTACTTCTAAGCTGTTATTTTTTCATTTGATCATCCTAAAATTTATGACTCCATTTCCCAATGGACTTTTCTTGCAGCTTCGACAAAATATTTGAAAAAAAAACCTCTGAAATTCATAGCTACCATAATATCTTAAGACAAAAATCTAAATCAAATAGAGAGATCCCTCTCTGAAGCTGGAAGGGCTAGATCTTGGCTTTACAAGTGGTTTTGTGGTTAGCTCTGCATTTTCCTCCTAGCCTAGGAAAATTACAGAGTGATAACAGGGACCACTTCCCAAACATTGTTCTTTACAATGGATTCATATTCCTCCACCATTGATCTTAGTGGAGAACACCTTTCTCGTTGAGAGTATTAATTTTTTGCTAATTAATTAATAATTGGTTCTCCTTTTTTTTACTGCAATTAACACTTTCATAGCAATTCCAATATGGATCACTCAATGTTCCCCTCCAACAATGATCACATGCATGTATGAGGTTGCAATAGTATCATATTTAAATAGTGGTTTAGTATAAATTACATGGAAAATTAGTCTCATATTGATTTGAATGCTCGATGCATGAAATATTGACTTTCCCATATTTCCATCCTAAAAACACAACTTACAGATTTTCCATGAATGAGAGTGCAACAACTTTCCTTACAAAATTTCCATGCATGAGTGTGCAATGTCATAAGAGTTTATAGTCGAGATTTCAATGTTATTCCCTAGGGCTCATAATTGGTATGTAATTCCCTTGTCTTATTCTATTCTACAAAGAAGCCATGGGACACACCACTATATAGGTTAACAAGCTTGAGATTTTGATCATATGTATTGTAGTTTTTTTCTTTACAATATGCAATAGAATTTAGATGAAGTTTTCAATGGGGATTTATTTTATGTATTCTATGTTTATAATTCCCAACTATATATGTTTGTACACAAAATGTTGAAAAATCATTGTTTTGATTGAATTTTTCAGTGTTTCAATCATTTAGGTTCAGGTTGTTTTTATTTAAATGTGACAACAATTAGTTTTAAAAAAATGTGAAAACCCAAATTTATCTAAATATTTTATGATTTTTATAATGGTGTTGATTTATAAAACCAATGATATTTTTCATAGTTAATTTAACGATGGATACTTTATTTTATCACTAAAGTTTGAGAGTTGAAGGAGATGTAATCGTGATTGTGAAAATCCTCTTAATTAATAAAATATCTTACCTTGACCCGTGGAGGTTTCCCTAATAGATTGTTAGGGTTTTACCATGTAAAATTTTGTCTTATTATTATTATCATTATTTTTATGAGATAAAATGTTTTTATACACACGGATAACTAACAAGTGGCATCAGAGCCATGATAAGAAGAATCTGAAGAATTCATGTGCAGTCTACAATGTGTTCACATTCTTATTTGTAAGGCCATTGCATAGAGATGAAGGAATAATTGAGCCATGAGAGGATTTTTTGCAATCGACTCACATAAAATAGTTGAGTGTGCAGAGGAAGAACCATTCGACATGTAGTACATAAAGTAGCAATTATCGTATCTGCGCAAAAAGGTGAAGCTTGAGCAAGTTGAAACTCATCGAACCAAAACACATAGAGGAAATATGGTGGAGACTTGAATGTAGAGTAGATCTAGTGGAGGCCCACATGCAAAGGAAATATGGTGGAGGCCCATGTAGAGGCACTTCAATTCAACAAATCCTAAGCATAAAAAAAAAAATCCTAGTCACAATGTCCATTGGTTTCAACAAGGAGTGATTAAAGTATGTTTTTTTTTTTTTTTTTTTTTTTTTTAATATGTTGAAGCATATATTAAATTTTTAGATTTGCCTCAACTTTGAAAGGTCATATTTCAAAGTCAATTATTCAGTGGATATTACATACATGTTTTTTTGAAATATATTGGTTCCACCAAGAATGAAGTATTTACCCCTACCTACCTAATAGGGCATTTCTTTTGAAAATAGGTCCGCATAGAATTATTCACTTGCTCTTGTCATTCCTAAGTAACATGTAAGGGCCTTTCCAAGCCTTAGGTGATGAGGTCAACACTAGGGGTCCAAATGCCTCTTACATTATTTACATGCACTTGACTATATGAACTAGGTATGCCTATAATGTGTGTTCCCTATTTTCTTCCCTCAATGTTATGCATTATATCACGATGTAATTGTACACCTAGAAATTCATTCCAATGCCAAGCCTTATATTACATCCCAACCCTTCTCATATCTGCCATAGTATCCCAACTAGGCATAGGTACCCCACCTACCAGCTTAGTATAATATGGATTGTAGGTGCGTAGGCTAGGCAATACTACCATTGATTCCTACCCTAACATATTTCTCACAAGCATTCCATCCTTTAGGCGTACTCATGCCTACCCTCCCTCATGCATGCCTACCTTCCTCATGCTATGTTTACCAAGTTATGTGTTATATTACCTTTTCCTACCTAGACCAGGTTAGGAATAACACCTTATTTACAAGCATGTCAGGCATAGGCATCCCACCTACCTAGTTATAAGTATCCCAAACCTTCTAATACCCAATCGGTCACCCTACAAACCTAAGCTACATGAAGCCCTTATAATTCAAGTAGTCAATTGAGCCCCTTTATAATTCAAGTACCCAGACCTTCTTACTTATTTCCTTGGCTTGGCTTACTTATATCTTACCCCCCAATATATAATTCAAGTAATACCTACTTGAACTCTTTCTCTCACTCAAGAGAGAACCCATTGGAGTGAAATGCATTAAAAAGGGAAAGAGAGTAGTAAAAGTAAAGAAAAAAAATATCCAAAATCATCCCAAAATATAGTATATAGAAAAACAAAGCCTAATTGTTGGAAAAATCCTAACCGTATTATCCATTGGTTTAAATAAGCAGTCTGGTAAAGTGTATTTAAAAATAAATATGTTGAAGCATGTTGGATATTCAACAATAATGAGGGGGGTGAATCAACATTGGGAATTTTTTTAATAAATTTAATGTTAGGTCCCTATATTACTAGTGTAGTCCCTTTTTGTTGTTAGTGTAGCCCCTTATTGTTATTGTTGTGACCCCATGGACTCCTATATATAGAAGGAGATTTTTTCATTTGTATCATCCAAGAATTTTTCATTTATGTAATGTAAAGGAGGTTCCCCCCTTGAAGTGGCTTATTTATAAGGCGTTGATCTCTCTTTTCTTCTATTTTTGGAGTCGGTTTCATAACATTTGGTATCAGAGCTTTAGATTCTAGGGTTTCGCTGCTCCAAACAAGTCATCATGTAATTTTCGCTATAATTTTTTTTCTGTGGAGATTCAGAAGATGAAATTTTGAGCATGCAAATCCGAAATCACGAGGAACTTCGTGTAAAAATTTCAGATCTTGATTCGTAATATTTGTGGAGTAACGATCTATGGAAGTTAGGGTTTTTTCAGGCTCCTGAATTTCATCTAAAAAATGTCATCACGGAATTTTCGCTATAAATTGTTTTCTACGAAGGTTCAAAAGCTGAAATTTTTATCACGCGAAGCTAAAATCCTCGGGAACGTCATATACAAATTTTATATCTTGGTTTGCATTAGTTTCGGAGATATGGTCTATGGAAGTTAGGGTTTTTGCAGGCTCTCCAATTTCATCTAAAAGAGGTGACCTGGGGATTATCGTCATAACTCTCTCTCTGAGCATCAGATTAGAATTATATAAAAGGTGGCCACAAGTACACGGAATTTAGTTTCCTTTATATCAATTTTAGAGCTGAAGGAGGAAACAGTGACACATGACACGCTATACAACTTCGCTCTACTGAACTAGTCCATAATTAGGTCATTGTGGGAGATTAGGCATAACTTTGTCTTGGAGAATCCAAATTATGTCAGACCTATGGCATTCTAAAGAAGATTCAGAGGGATACTACAAGACTAAATTTCAGATATTGAAGATCCTAAATCCTAGATATAATTCAGTTTCAATATTGAGCTCCTCAAAAACAAGAAAAAGGTGTGTATTTTTTTTCTTCGAATTGAATAAGTCTTGTTTGAAGAATCGGTTTGAATTGATTCCAAGGGAATATTGTAGAATAGATATCAATATTGGGTTATAAAATTCCCCCTAAAAATATTTCAACAGCCATTAAGCCTTAAGAAGGCTCTACTATGACTCATGAAGACGAATAAATGCAACATGACATATCAAAATTACAAGAGCAAGTGAACCAAATTTCACTATCGCAAAGAGCAACAAAAAATGAAATGGAAGTTTTGAAGAAAGGCATGGAAGCTAAGATGGATGGTTTGAAGGATGGCATGGATGGCATGGAAGTTAGCATGGAATACATGGAAGCTAAGATCGATGAAAAGATGGAAGACAAGAAGAATGATCTAAAATCAGACATGGAAGGTTTGACAAAGTTGATACAATAAATGTTTCCTAATGGTGAAAAGATAGTAGAGGAAACTCATGATGAGAAAAAAATAAATTTTAATCATAATTTCATAAAATGTAATGTTGGATGGAAGACCCGCCATATTCCAAAGATCGCTATGAGGAATTTTGATGGCAAGGATCTTGTAACATGGATACTACAGATGGAGCAATATTTTGATCTCAATAATGTGCAAAACACACAAAAGGTACGCATTGCAACTTTATATTTAGAACAAAATACATTCATATGGTATCGATGGCTTTGCTACCGTAAAATTTTTTTCACTTGGTCAATTTTTATGGAGGAAATGATAGCACATTATGAGGATACAAAAAGAAACACCTTTTTTAGCGAATTGATAAATTTCAAACAAAAGGGTTCAGTGGTGGAGCACATTGAGGACTTCCAAAAATTGAATATAAGGGTAACTGATATTCCAGAGGAACACAAGATTGATGTCTTCATAGGGACTTTAAAGGATAACATCCAACATGAGGTTTGCTTTTGGGAACTTGATTCATTGGAGAAGGCATTCAGGTTTGCAAGAAAAATTGAATGTAAAATTATGGCGACAAGGAATCCTACCACTCACATCTATAAATATGGAAGTGTTGCTACTCCTAGACTTCCACAACCTACAAGGTTGATGCCACAACAATTGGAAGAAAAAAGAGCAAAAGGGATTTGCTACAGTTGTGATAGAAAATACACTAAAGGTCATATGTGTGCTGAGAAGAAATTATTATACATAGATTGTGAAGAGGAGGAAGAAAATGAACAAGAAACTTCAAAAGGAGAGGATATACACCAGGAACCAACCCTAGAAGAAGAAGAAATGAGTCTGACAATATCGTGTAATGCATTGGCAGGAATTACCACTCCTCAAACTCTCAATATAGAAGGACATATAGAGAAGAAAAAGGTAATAGTGTTGACTGATTCGGGTAATACCCATAATTTTATTCATTGTAAGGTAGCCAAGGAATTTAATTGTTTCCTATATCCCGCACCAAAATTCCAAGTGATGGTTGCAAATGGAGGAACTATAAATTGCTCTGGAAAATTCCATAATATCAAGCTAACCATGGGGGAACATGTATTGAATATTCCAATGCTTTCCATTCCAATGGGAGGTGTTGATTTTGTACTAGGATTACAATGGTTACAATCGTTGGGGATGGTAGCTTTTAATTTTCAAGAAATTTTCTTGAAATTTTGTTTGGAAGGAAAGGAAGTTGAAATACGGGGTATCGAAGGGAATTCGGGAAAGATAACAAGCTCTAATGTCATGATAAAGCTTCTGAAGAAATAACAATGAGGCGTAATTGCACAATTATGCTCACTAGAAGTTCCAACATCAAAATAATATATTTCTCTAGATCTCCAAAATGTCTTGGACAATCATTCCAAGGTGTTTGAAACTCCCAAAGGACTCCCACCTATCCATGATCATGATCATGATATTCATTTGATTCCATGAAGTGTTTCTCCAAACATTGGTCCTTATAGATATCCTTATGTCCAAAAGAGTGAAATTGAACGTATGATTTTGGATATGTTTGTGGTTGGTATAATTCAACCTAGTAAAAGTTCTTTCTCTGCTCCAGTAGTATTGGTGCACAAGAAGGATGGATCATGGCGCATGTGTCCGGATTATAGGGAGCTCAATAAGCTCACTATTAAAGATAAATTTCCCATTCATCTGATTGATGAATTATTGGATGAATTACATGGAGAAAATTATTTTACCAAGTTGGATCTTCGTTCAGGATACCATCAAATTAGAATGAAGACTGAAGATATTCGAAAAAAACATTTCGAACTCATGAGGGTCATTATGAATTTTTGGTCATGCCTTTTGGCCTTACCAATGCACCTTCTACATTTCAAGGGTTGATTAATTCCATTTTCAAACCCGTGCTACTATTTTTTGATGATATACTAATCTACAATAGGTCTTGGAAGGATCATGTTCAACATGTTGACAGGGTACTCAAACTATTGGAGGAGAAACAATTATATGCAAAAACATCCAAATATTTCTTTGGAGAACAAGAGGTGGAATATCTAGGTCATATTTATCTCACGAGGGTGTTAAGGTAGACCCTAACAAAATTAAAGCCATTAAGGAATGGAAAGTCCCCACAACCATAAAGCAATTGCGAGGATTTCTTGAGTTAACAAGGTATTATCACAAGTTTGTTAAGAATTATGGGAGAATAGCAGCACCTCTAACAACAGTATTGAAGAAAGATGCATTTTCATGGACTCCTGAAGCAACTAAGGCTTTTTAACATCTTAAAGAGGCAGTGTGCCTAGCACCGGTCTTAGCTACTCCAGACTTCAAAAAAACCTTTATTGTGGAATGTGATGCCTCAGGAAATGGAATTGGTGTTGTTTTAATGCAAGAAGGAAGACCCATTGCTTTTGAAAGTCGTCCAATCAAAGGAAAGTATTTACAGAAATATATTTATGAGAAGGAAATGTTAACAATACTACATGCACTAAGGAAATGGCGGCCTTACCTAATGGGAAGACACTTCAAGGTAAAAACTAATCATGATAGTCTTAAACACTTTTTGGAACAAAGACTATCTTCATAAGAGCAGCAAAAATGGGTCACAAAGATGTTGGGTTATGACTTTCAAATCATCTGCAAAAAAGGGAAGCTAAATGTTGTTGCAGATGCACTCTCAAGAAATAATGAAGAGGTGGAAGCATTCATTTGTTCCATTTCTATTATCCAACCAAATTGGATAACCGAAGCAAGGGATGAATGGAAGAAGGATGAAGAAGTGTGGACACTCATTCAAAAGTTGCAGCAAGATTCTAGTACATCTGATACATTTAGCTGGAAAAATGATTCCTTATGGTACAAAGATCACTTATATCTTTGTAAGAATTCCCAACTAAAACAAAATATTCTTTTGGAATTGCACACTTCTCCTTTAGGAGGACACTTGGGATTTTAGAAAACTTACCATAGGGTTAAGAAAGAATTTTTTTGGGATGGCCTTAAATCTGATATTCAAAAGTTTGTGGCGGAATGTTTGGTTTGCCAACAAAATAAAGTTGAGACAATTAAGACCCCGAGTCTTCTATAACCTTTATCCATTACAAGTCAACGTTGTGAGGAGATTTCAATGGATTTTATCACAGGTTTACCTAAGTCCGAAGGAAAGAGTGTCATCATGGTGGTAGTTGATAGACTTACCAAGTATGAACACTTTTGTGCATTATGTTATCCATTTAAACCAAGTATAGTTTCTACTACATTTATGGAAACAATTCAAAAGCTACATAGGTACCCAAAGATTATTGTAAGCGAAAGAGATCCCATTTTTATAGGAAATTTTTGGATGAAATTATTTTCTTGTTTGGGTACTCAACTAGCTCATAGCTCATCTTATCATCCTCAATCCGATGGTCAAACTGAGATAGTGAATAAATGTTTGGAAAGATATCTTTGTTGTTTTGTATCTAATAAACAAACACAATGGGTCAAGTGGTTACCTCTCGTTGAATGGTGGTATGACACTTCCTTCCATACTGCACCAAAAATGGCCCCATTTATGGCACTCTTTAGATCTTAGGCCAAGTGAATCGATTTACTATAGCCCTTTCAAACAAGATCCTTGGTATTCTCAGTTGACAAACTTTCTACGCAATACTGGTCTAAACTATTCGCCACCTCAAATTCCTTTTTACGCCATACCAAGAGGTTACAGACCTCCATTAAACATGTCTAGTGAGTCATCCATGTTTTCTGCATCACCAGAATCATATTTGTATGGTAGTCCGTCTGTTCCTGCGCGATACCAGTCGCTTTCCGGTACTTTCTCAGGAGCAGCTCCTTCTCCCGACAGACATATACCATCATCTGGTCCAAATGAATCACATACCGAAAATTTGAGTGTGGAACACATTTACATGATGTCTGGAAACATTCCTAACCCTGCCCCTCAAGGTAGTAATTTACTGCCTGGGGGGGAACCTCAAGGTAGTAATTTACCGCCTGGGGGGCAGCCTCAAGAACATTACATACCTCAAGTACAATATCAACCTCAAGGACATTACATACCTCAAGGACAATATCAACCTCAAGGGCAGTACTCAATTCAGGGTCAGCAACCTCTTCAAGGACAGTACCCTATACCAGGGCAACCGTCTTTCCAAGGACAACAACCTCCTTTAGGGCCATAATTCTACCCAGAACATCAAATGTTTCAGGCAGGTCAGAATTATCCAGCTAATTATCAAACATATGTTCCAAATTATCAACCTGGTTGTGGTCCATCTTATGCAACACAACCTTCAATGGGACCTCCATATTATGGAGTAAACACGATGTGGGGTCCATCCCAAGTTCAACAGAATTTGCAACCTCACGTGCAAATACCCTATGTTGAAAATGCAACAAGATGATGGAGCTTAGTGAAATGAAGTCGCCTTCACTAAGTGGGCCCACAGGCTATTTTTGGCGCAAAGTCTATTTTTAGACTATGTCTATTTTTAGACATATGGAGCATGGTCTAGGAGTTGCAGTATGCTATTCTTGGATGATTGGTCGAGTTGGTAAAAATAGATGGACCTCTATTTTTAGACATACAGGTCGAAGTCTATTTTTAGAATGCCTGTCTAAAAATAGAACAGTCAAATATTATTTACCCTTAATAATATTTGGACTATAAACTTCAGTTTGAGCTACGGATGTGGCCCATGCAGCTGAAAAATGAATTACGCTATTCCTAGGGGTTTGGTTGAGCTAATGCATGGTTGACTTCAGTTAGACTCATGTGGCAGAGTTTTGGTGGAGTTGATGAGACAGTTGGTGGAGTTGTGTTCGGGTTAACTTAGTTGAACTAGTTGTATTTATTTTAACTGGCTAATACACTAGAGATGAGTAGGGTGAATTAAATATTATTTAATTCACTAAATATTAACTCATTATTCAACTAAAGAACACATCAGTTGACTGCAGTGCATGGACAGTTCAGTGAAGACCAGTGGAAGAAGTAGATGAAAGGGTGAGTTTGCTATTAGTTGTGACATTAGTTGTGCATGAGATTTGCACAAGCATTGGAGGAGATTTCCAATGAGGATTGCGCAGTAGAGGCAGGCAAATAGTGGATGAGTTTTGAACCTGTGACTTGTTCAAAACTGAGCTAGTTTGTGTGTAACTTTTGGAGATAGTACTGAGTACTTGTGAGGAGTATTGTGCTATGTATTGTTACATGTTCTCTTCCATTATAATATACAAAATAGCTGGGGTTTTTCAGCTATAAGCTTTCCCCATTACATATTGTGTTTATGTGCGCATGCGACTGTTTCTATTTCCGCATATTGATGATCAATTGTAGAAGAGGTTATGTGTTATGCATGAATTCGAATTAGTGTGTGACCAGGATAATCTTGGTGGATAAATATTCATTATTCAGCAAATTTCTACATGGTATCAGAGCTTGTTGATCATCGGGATCTATTACAGTGATTACAATTATTTCGGTAGACAGAGTCTGTAACGGGCCAGGTAGCCTCTAGATCCATCCTTTCTCTAAAAGGTGATATATCCAGTAAATGCCCTTACAGTCGATCTCTGTTGTAGAAATAATTTGTTCTCACAGATCCAGAAGCAGTTGAGTTTTGAGCTTGGAATTCGAATTTTGCAGCAGATTGTTTTCTTGGTGCCGGAGTTGAAATGTATTTCAACGGTTTGTGACTCGAGTATGCCCTTGAAGGCAGTTCGAATTATGTTGCATGGAAAGACAGGATGGAGGCGGTATTAGATGATAACGGGCTGAAGGAGTTCATAGATATGGATGTCCAAAAGCCTACTGATCCTGCTGAAGTTGAGGCTTGGCAAAAGAAGATGGCGAAATGTCGAAGGATTCTGTTGGAGGCCGTAAAGGATCACATTGTATCCAACCTGCATCGAAAAGCTTCTCCATATTTGATGTGGAAAGCATTGACAGATCTATTCCAGAGCAAGAGCGACCAAAGGAAGCTGGCGCTCAAGGATAAACTCAGAAACATTAAGATTAAGAAAGGCGACAGTATCGCCAAGTACCTCACGAAGTTCACTCAATGCAGAGATGAGCTGGGAAGTGTGGGGGTGACTGTCGATGATGAGGACTTGGTGGACCTGGCTCTCCTTGGTCTTCCGAAGAGTTGGAATTCCTATCAGGACTCTGTCAATGGTCGGGAGAAGTTGCTGGGATGGGAGTGACTTTGGTCGGATCTCATGCAAGAGGAGATAAGGCAGACTACCAGGGACGGATCTTCATCAAAGGCATATGATGAAGAAAATTGCACTTTGGCTGCCAAAGCAAAGAAGGGGAAGAGCAAGAAAGCTTCTCATTCTGGTGCGAAGGGAAAGAAGCAAGACATGTCCAAGGTGAAGTGTTTTCACTGTTACCAGCACGGACACTATGCCACAAATTGTCCGCAGAAGAAGAAAAATAAGAAGGTTGCTGGATCTGCAACAGGAGAGGCATTGGCCTCCCAGTTTGAACTGGATTTTTCACTGATCGCATGCTTGGTCTCAAGTGTGATGGGATCAGTATGGTTCTTGGATAGTGGTGCGTCATTTCACATGACAGGAGATCGGGATCTGTTTTCAGATCTGGAGGAAAAAGATCTTGGAGTGCACATCGAGATGGGCGATGATGGTAGATACAGTGCGACTGGTATCGGTACCATTTCCTTTGAGAGGGAGTCTGGTAAACCTTTCATATTGAAGGAAGTTTTGCATGTTCCAAGATTGATGAAGAACCTGATCTCTGTGGCGATGTTGGAAGACAAGGGGTATGATGTGGTCTTCAGCGAAGGAAAATCCTTCCTGCGCAGTAAGACAATTGGAGAGACCCGGAAGATAGGGGTTCAAGTCAAGAACCTTTATCAGTTGCAAGTAGATGGCTGCGCAGCAATGGCATGCAAGGCGGGAGAAGTGGTGAGCCGGGATGATGATGGCGAGCTGTGGCACAGGAGATTGGGCCACCTTCACCATGGAGCTTTGAAGATCCTGCAGCAGATTTCTACCGGGCTTCCTAAGGGCACTCTTGCGCAGTCAGATCAGTGCAAGGGGTGTACCTTGGGGAAGTATGTGAAAGCCACCTTTCACGAGAAGGATAGTCGCGCCACGACGATCCTTGAGAGAGTTCACACAGACGTGTGTGGTCCTTTCTCTGTAGCTTCGAAAGCAAAGCACAAGTACTATGTGATCTTTGTTGATGATTTCTCTCGGAAGTGCTGGATCTTCTTCATGCAGAAGAAGAGCGAGACATATTCAAAGTTCTGTGAATTCAAGGCGCTGGTTGAGAAGGAATCGGGGAAGCATGTGAAGGCTCTTAGGAGCGACAATGGTGGTGAATTCATCTCTGCTGAATTCAAAGACTTTTGCAGCGTAGAAGGGATTCGGAGAGAGCTCATCGCACCCCATAACCCACAGCAGAACGGGGTTGCTGAGCGGAAGAACAGAACGATCGTGGGTGCTGCGCGGGCGATGTTGCATGATCAAGGCCTACCCCTTCACTTGTGGGCGGAGGCATGCAATACTGCAGTGTATGTGCAGAACCGTTGTCCTCATAAGATACTTGGCATGAGTACACCAGAGGAGGCATTTTCTGGCAAGAGGCCTAACATTTCTCATTTGAGGATTTTTGGCTCACCTGTCTACATGCATGTGACGAAGGACGCCAGAAAGAAGCTGGATCCGACCGCAGAGGTTGGGATATTTTTGGGGTACACTGATACGCCCCACAACTATCGTGTGTATTTTCCAGACAGTCGCAAGACTGTTGTGCGACGGGATATCAAATTTCAGGAGGAGAAAGCCATGAAGTGTTCGCTTGAGAGGGAGCCACACTTGCATGCAGAAGAGGAGCTATTAGTTCCTAAGGATGAGCTTTAGGATGTGGATCAACCACAAGAGGAAGTTCATGGAGTGGAAGAGACCACTCATGCAGCGCCAACCATCAGAGGGCGAAAGCGCACTACAGAAGCTGAGCGACTGGCTCAAGATGCAGAGAAGGTTGTAGGAGCACCTACATCACAGCGCAGACAGAGACAGTCACCTGACCGGTATACTGGATACATGGCTCTTGTGAGAAAGTGTATCGTGACAGAGCCATCCTCTTTCGAGGAAGCTGTGGAGGACCCCGCATGGGTAGATGCCATGGTGGAAGAGTATGATTCGATTGTCAGAAACAGTGCATGGGAGATTGTCCCAAGGCCGGAAGGGAAATCAGTGGTGGGTTCGAGATGGATCTACAAAGTGAAGCAGGCGGCTGACGGGAGTGTGGAGAAGTACAAGGCAAGATTTGTTGCCCGAGGCTTCTCACAGATAGAGGGGATCGATTATGAGGAGACCTTTGCACCTATCGCAAGGTACTCTTCCATACGGACGATCCTAGCTCTCTCAGCGCAGATGGGGTGGCACATCCATCAGATGGATGTGAAGACTGCGTTCCTCAACGGAGTCATTGAGGAGGAGGTGTACATAGAGTAGCCTGAAGGTTTCGAGATCTTCAGCAGTGAGTCGCATGTGTGCAGACTCAAGAGAGCACTGTACGAGTTGAAGCAAGCACCTCGTGCTTGGTACACACGGATAGACAGTTATTTCACCGGACTTGGATTCTCCAAGAGTGAGGCGGATCCTAACCTGTACCAGATTGTGGTGGAGGGGAAGTTGCTGATCATTGTACTGTATGTAGATGATCTGATTTTTACGGGTGATGAGCTGTTGATACTTTCATGCAAGGAGGATCTTGCTAGAGAGTTCGAGATGAAGGACTTGGGCCTCCTTCATTATTTCCTGGGATTGGAGATTTGGCAGCGCAGTGGAGGACTGTTTGTTTCTCAGAGCAAGTATGCTCGGGAGATTCTGGAGAGGTTCAACATGCATGGCTGCAAGCTTGTTGACACTCCTCTTCCTGGTGGTTGGAGGAAGGAGGATGCTACTTCAGCGAAGGTAGTGGATGCCACTGTCTATCGACAGTTGGTGGGGTCGCTTATGTATCTGGTCAATACACGACCCGATATATGCTATGCTGTTAACTAGCTTTCGCAAGCTATGGTTAAGCCTACCAAGCTCTTCTGGAAGGCAGGCAAGCATGTATTGCGTTATCTTAGTGGCACATCGGGATATGGTCTGTGGTACAGACAGGAGGATGGAGCGAAGCTTTGCGGCTTCACTGATGCAGATTGGGCAGGGAGCCCAACGGACCGAAAGAGCACATATGGAGGAATCTTCAGTATCGGGTCGACAGCAGTTTCTTGGTACAGCAGGAAGCAGAGATCCGTGGCACTTATTTCAGCAGAGGCCGAGTACATGGCAGCTAGCTTGGCTGCATGCGAGGCTATTTGGATGAGGAAGATCCTCGTCGGATTTTTCGAGTCGCACTTGGAGCCTACTGTGATTTATTGTGATAAAAAGAGTTGCATTAAACTCTCGGCTAATCCAATATTTCATGATAGATCCAAACACATCGACATCAGGTACCATAATATCAGAGATTGTGTGCAGCAGAGAATCATGTTACTTTCATATATTCCCACGGAGGATCAGGATGCTAACATCTTGACGAAGGCGCTCACCAGGAGAAAATTCGAATTCCACAGAGGCAGGTTAGGGGTTGCAGATAATCCATATCTTGTTGAGAGGGAGTGTTGAAAATGCAACAAGATGATGGAGCTTAGTGAAATGAAGTCGCCTTCACTAAGTGGGCCCGCAGGCTATTTTTTGCGCAAAGTCTATTTTTAGACTATGTCTATTTTTAGACATATGGAGCATGGTCTAGGAGTTGCAGTGTGCTATTCTTGGATGATTAGTCGAGTTGGTAAAAATATATGGACCTCTATTTTTAGACATACAGGTCGAAGTCTATTTTTAGACTGCCTGTCTAAAAATAGAACAGTCAAATATTATTTACCCTTAATAATATTTGGACTATAAACTTCAGTTTATCCTCTTGCAGCACTTCAGTTTGAGCTACGGATGTGGCCCATGCAACTGACAAAGGAATTACGCTATTCTTAGGGGTTTGGTTGAGCTAATGCATGGTTGACTTCAGTTAGACTCATGTGGCAGAGTTTTGGTGGAGTTGATGAGACAGTTGGTGGAGTTGTGTTCGGGTTAACTTAGTTGAACTAGTTGTATTTAGTTTAACTAGCTAATACACTATAGATGAGTAGGGTTAATTAAATATTATTTAATTCACTAAATATTAACTCATTATTCAACTAAAGAACACATCAGTTGACTGCAGTGCATGGACAGTTCAGTGAAGACCAGTGGAAGAAGTAGATGAAAGGGTGAGTTTGCTATTAGTTGTGACATTAGTTGTGCATGAGATTTGCACAAGCATTGGAGGATATTTCCAATGAGGATTGCGCAGATCAAGCCAGTGGGATTTGAACTTGGATCTCTCATTACACCAACTTGGGTTGCGCAGTAGAGGCAGGCAAATAGTGGATGAGTTTTGAACCCGTGACTTGTTCAAAACTGAGCTAGTTTGTGTGTAACTTTTGGAGATAGTACTGAGTACTTGTGAGGAGTATTGTGCTATGTATTGTTACATGTTCTCTTCCATTATAATATACAAAATAGCTGGGGTTTTTCAGCTATAAGCTTTTCCCATTACATATTGTGTTTATGTGCGCATGCGACTGTTTCTATTTCCGCATATTGATGATCAATTGTAGAAGAGGTTATGTGTTATGGATGAATTCGAATTAGTGTGTGACCAGGATAATCTTGCTGGATAAATCTTCATTATTCAGCAAATTTCTACACCCTATAATCAACATGGTCAGTAAATTGGTTATAGTCAAATACAACAACCTGTCCAACCTACGCTTCAAGTTATACCACAGGTATCTACACCTGGTACAGTTCAGAAACCTGGTCCGAGTACACCTAGAACTCCACCTCAAACTGTTTCACCAACTTATGTTCAAGCTACCATACCTATCCCTGGAGTTTCTGCAACCCCTATTTCTACAGACCCTCAAGTATCACAACAAATCCCTATAGTTTTTGCACCAAAACCTGCACCCACAGTTCAAACTACTGTTCAGATGCCTACGGGACAACTTGGTACAAGTAAAATTATAACAAGCCAACCTCAGTTTGTTTATCAACCGTACCAAGGGCAGTATCAATATGGGCCTGTAGCACAAAATCTAGTGTACCAGCATCAACCGTACCCTGGTTACACGTATCAGATACCAACTCAACCCCAATATGGTCCGGCTAATCCTGGTTATCAGGGAGGTATTTCAATCCCAAATGCACAGACTATTCTAGGATATCCTGGATATCCTTCTCCTAGTACTGGTATAGTTCCACAAGGTTGTCAATTTGCTCAAAAGGACCCTAACCGTCGGTTGTCATTCATCACAACTTTGGATTTACCTGATTTGATACACCTAACGAATGATCCAATCTATTATCTTCCGTATTGGCCGCCAATGCCCAATAATTTTCCCAGTGATATCCTTAAATTTGAAGGAAAATCAGGAGAGGACCCCTCAAACCATGTCATGACTTACCACCTCTAGTGTGCATCCAACTCTTTGATTGATGATTCCATTCGATTATGATTATTTCAGAGAACACTGATAGGTTTAGCTGCAAAATGGTATATTGAACTACCACATGGAACATTCAACAATTTCAATGCTTTAGCAACAACTTTCTTAACACATTTTCGGTTGCGAGTCAGATATGACAATGGCACGGAACTTTTGACTTCATTAAAACAATATACGTCTACGTACATATCTGATCACATAAATGAATGGAGACGTAGAAGACATTTGGTGAAAGTCTTTATTCTGGATAAGATCTTGGAAAAATGGTTCATCAAATCATTACTTCCAAATATCACTAAATATATGGCTAAGGGAGGAGTTGCTACTAAAGAGAAGGTCATTGCTCAAGCTCAGTACTTAGACCTAATATATACACAGTCTGGTACATTATACGAAAAAATCCCTAACTTACAACGTCCTGGTCAAATAACTACAACTCCTTCAAGGTCTCATGCTACATATGGTGTAATTGGTTTAGTTAACACAAATAAAAGTAATAAGAAGTCTTCAAAAACTAATTCTCCTATAATAAATTTCCTAGATTCACCGAAAGGAGATTCTTCCCCTGAAAATTTTGCCGACATTCACGTTGTAGATTCATCTACAGCTAAAACCAAAATAGGTAATAAGAATAAAGGTAATAATAAAAGCAAACAGACTTCGTCTCCCAAAGAGAAAACCGTAAAGACTGAACCGTCTGATGATAAACGAAAACCTCGTTATCCTTGTCTTATCTGTGACGAGGATCACTTTACTAAAGAGTGCCCGCATCGGTATGAGGTCTCTAAATTCATCAAAGGTTCACCCACACCCATTGTCTTGAAGGATACTTTTCCTATTCAAGATATAAAAATGATAGGATCTTCTACACATTCATCATCATATATTTTAGTGATTTCTGAGGTTATGGTTGGGACGCAATCACAAGACTATGGAAGTAAAAATATTGTTACTGGTAAAGAAGTTGAAAATTATACTTCAACACCAGCTACATCTCCTTCAGTTTCTGATCCACTTCATATCGAGAAACCTAATCCTGATCTAGTAATTAAACCACCTGCTAAAGATGTACTTCGGAAATCATATTTTAATCCACATGCGAGAGCTGCTCAGAACTACAACATTGTTGAAGACTTGGCGATTTCCCCTTCCGCAATGTCGACCTTAGAAGTTTTGCAATCATGTCTAGCACAAAGGAAATTACTTTTATCAGCTATTGGATCTATAGATCCTTAGGATTCTAACCTTATGGTCTTCGATTTAGAAAATTTCACACCGAGACTCCCTCATCAGATGGCTTTTTAGATTCCAGTATTAGTAAAAAAAGAAACGAAATTTTCGCACTGTAATTGATGAGGGGGAATCCACGTGCATAATGTCATTAAACTGTTGGAAAAATCTTGGTTCTCCGACACTCAACCAATCTTCCACAATCCTCAAAGCTTTTGATGGAAGAGGATTCCATCCGTTCAGAATTTTACAGAACCTATCTATAGAAGTAGAAGGAAAAACCGTTAACCTAGATGTGGAAGTAGTTGATGCCCCTCTGGATTACAACCTTCTTCTGGGTCGAAGTTGGTCTTATGTCATGACTGTTGTCATTTCATCTGTATTTCGATTAATAATGTTTCCACATAGAGCAAAGATCATGAAAATTAATCAGTTTTCATATTATTTGTAAGACCCAGCTTCTACAAATAGTATCCAACATGTTGGAAAATCGACTATCCCATATGAATATGTTGGAGTAGGTTTAGTAAAGGACTTTTCTTTGATTGGAAATTTTTCTATGCCTCCACTCAAAATATCGCGTACTATTTCCAACATTAATATGATTTCATCAAGCACTATTCCATTCGATGACCCTTGGATAGTGCCTTCATAGTCATAAATGGATTCTTTCAATGGTGAGATGCCTTTGAGTCCTTTTGAGATGGAATATGCAGCAGTACAATAATTTTCTAGCACACTTTCAACTAATCTTGATCCAATGAATGTGATCACCAAAGAATCTTCTTCACTATCAAGCTTATCCTTGACATCTATTTTCGATCCTTTTCAACAAGTGTTTCATACTGATGAAAGTATTCGAGAATTTTTGTCTATGCAGGATGAATTACCCTAGGATGATATACATCTTAGATCTTCATTTTTTCCTAAACTTGATAGGTTTGAAAATCATTTTTCATCTATTTTTACAATTGATTATGTCAAGGAACCACAAAATCCAATGTAGATTACAAATTCGGATTCTGAGATTAATTTGGGAAACATTTCTCAAATTGTTCCTATTGACATACCAGTTAAACCTGAAGTTGTTGAAAACATGCATATAGGTGCTTCTTGTATGATTGATGAAATTAATACATATAAAGCCCTATTTCAAGAATTCCGCAACATATTTTCATGGTCCTATGAAGAGATGACAGGAATTGATCCAAATATTATCGTTCATGAAATAAATACATACCCGAATGCAAAGCCTATTAGACAACGATTACATCTTATACATCTGTGAAACGATGTTGTTATTAAAGATTAAGTTGAAAAACTACTGTCAGCAAGATTTATTTATACGATCCCATTAACAGATTGGGTATCTAATATAGTTCCCGTTACCAGAAAACAAGAGACTATACGAGTATGTTTCGATTATATGGATATTAATAAGGCCTGTCCAAAAGACAATTATCCTACCCCCTATATCGTCCAAATAATTGATGATTGTGCCAGAAATTAGATGTTTTAATTTGTACAGAGCGAAGCTGAAATCACGAGGAACTTCGTGTAAAAATTTTAGATCTTGATTCGTAATATTTGTGGAGATATGATCTATGGAAGTTAGGGTTTTTTCAGGCTCCTGAATTTCATCTAAAAAATGTCATTGTGGAATTTTCGCTATAAAAAAATTTCTACGAAGGTGCAGAAGCTGAAATTTTTATCACGCAAAGCTGAAATCCTTAGGAACTTCATATAAAAATTTCAGATCTTGGTTCTCAATATTTTTGTAGATATGGTCTGTGGAAGTTAAGGATTTTGCAGGCTCTTGAATTTCATCTAAAATAGGTGACCTGGGGATTATCGTCATAACTCTCTCTGTGAGCATCGAATTGGAATTCTATAAAAAGTGGCCACAATTACACGGACTTTAGTTTACTTTGTATAAATTTCAAAGCTGAAGGAGGAAACAATGACACGTGGCACGCCATACAACTTCACTCTACTGAACTAGTCCATAATTAGGTCATTGTGGGAGACTGGGCATAACTTTGTCTTGAAGAATCCAAATCAGGTCAGACCTATGGCATTCGAAAGAATATTCAGAGGCTACTACAAGACCTAATTTCAGATATTAAGATCCTAAATCCTAGATATAATTCATTTTCAATATCGAGCTCCTCAAAAACAAGAAAAAGGTGTTTATTTTTATTTTTCGAATTGCATAAGTCTTGTTTGAAGAATCGGTTTGAATTGATTCCAAGGGAATATTGTAGAATAGATATCAATATTGGGTTATAAAATCCCCCCTAAAAAGATTTCAATAGCTACTAAGCCTTCAAAAGGCTCTACTATGACTCATGAAGATGAAGAAATGCAACATGACATATCAAAATTACAAGAGCAATTGCAACAAATTTCTCTCTCACAAAGAGCAACAAAAAATGAAATGGAAGTTTTGAAGAAATGTGTGGAAGCTAAGATGGATGGTTTGAAGAAAGGCATGGAAGCTAAGATGGATGGTTTGAAGTATGGCATGGATGACATGGAAGTTGGCATGGAATACATGGAATCTAAGATCAATGAAAAAATGGAAAACAAGAAGAATGATCTAAAATCAGACATGGAAGGTTTGACAAAGTTGATACAATAAATGTTTCCTAATGGAGAAAAGATAGTAGAGGAAACTCATGATGAGAAAAAAATAAATGTTAATCATGATTTCATAAAATCTAATGTTGGATGGAAGACCCGCCATATTCCAAAGATCGATATGAGGAAGTTTGATGGCAAGGATCCCGTAACATGGATACTACAGATGGAGCAATATTTTGATCTCAATAATGTGCAAAACACACAAAAGGTACACATTGCAACTTTATATTTAGAACAAAATACATTTGTATGGTATCGATGGATTTTCTACCATAAAAAAATTGTCACTTGGTCAATTTTTATGGAGGAAATGATAGCACATTATGAGGATACAAAAATCAACACCTTTTTTAGCGAATTGATAAATCTCAAACAAAAGGGTTCAATGGTGGAGCACTTTGAGGACTTCCAAAAATTGAATATAAGGATAATTGATATTCCAGAGGAACACAGGATTGATGTCTTCATAGGTACTTTAAAGGATAACATCCAACATGATTTTTGCGTTTGGAAACCTGATTCATTGGAGAAGGCATTCAGGTTTGAAAGAATAATTGAATGTAATATTATGGCGACAAGGAAGCCTACCACTCACATCTATAAAGATGGAAGTGTTGCTACTCCTAGACTTCCAAAACCTACAAGGTTGATGCCATAATAATTGGAAGAAAAAATAGAAAAAGGGCTTTACTAAGTTGTGATAGAAAATACACTAAAGGTCATAAGTGTGTTGAGAAGAAATTATTATACGTAGATTGTGAAGAGGAGGAAGAAAATGAACAAGAAACTTCAAAATAAGAGGATATACACTAGGAACCAACCCTAGAAGAAGAAGAAATGAGTCTGACCATATCGTGTAATGCATTGGCAGGAATTACCACTCCTCAAACTCTCAATATATAAGGACATATCAAGAAGAAAAAGGTAATAGTTTTGATTGATTCAGGTAGTACCCATAATTTTATTCATTGTAAGGTAGCGAAGGAATTTAATTGTTTCTTATATCTCGCACCAGAATTCCAAGTGATGGCTGAAAATGGAGGAACTATAAATTGCTCTGGAAAATTCCATAATATCAAGCTAACCATGGGGGAATATGTATTGAATATTCCAATATATCAAGCCACAGGACAAGAAACCAAACCTTCCGAATATGTATTGAATATATCAAGCCACAGGACAAGAAACCAAACCTTCTGATGATGATAAAGCTGCTAAATGGGAAAATACACAAGATCAAGCACGAGGGTTGATAGGAATTTCCATTGCTCAAGATCTTCGATTTCATATCCTTGACATTGACACCCCTGATGAAGCCCTGGAAAAGCTAAAAACTGTTTTTGGCATTCAAAATCAAATCAGGGCCCACCAGCTTGAAAATTGTAGGTTTTAACCCTGAACAGAAATTATCTACACATGAATCTTATAATAGAAAATAAACAATAGCGAGAGCATAAAACATAAAACAGATAAACACAGAGATTTTCCCCTGGATCCCAAATTGGGACGACCAGCTTGATTTTTCATTATATTCCTTTTAGTGTTACAACACATATATATACATGTTGAAGCATACATAAACCCCAATCCATTAACCCTAGATTAGAACATAACCATAGTTCCCTTGACCGGATCTACAACATACCAGGGGCCGAAAACCATTGTACCCCAAAACCATGTGCAAACTCATGCACAAAACATGGGTGGGTCCGCATATGAGTGGGACCACATACCCAACTACTCGTGGAAATAATATAACACATACCCAACAAAAATGAGTTTCTTACTTTGGACCCCAATAATTTCTCCTCCATCAAAGAATTTTAGTCCAAATTTAAGACCCTCAGAATTCTTTTAGAAGGTTGTAAGATCAAAAAGGATGATGGTAGCCTCATCTATTGCATTCTTGCTAAGTTTTGCCCTGCAAACTCTGTATTTTTTTCCACCTTCCATTCCACTAGAGAAGCCATCATTTCTTCAAGAACCACCTACAATAATCCTTCTTTTGATGCCTTTTGCGATTCTTTGATAAGAGAACAAGAAAAAATTTTACACCTTGGTCTTATCACTGCTGGAAACGCTTCTAAGAAAGCCTTAGCAGCCCAACAACAACCATCTCAAAAAAATCCCAAGAAGCAGTATCCTTAAAAATATGGTCCTAAACCAAACAAGGTCCCTAAGCAATTTCAGCTGCAAACTGAAAAATCAAATCACCAAAATAATAAGGCAAATCAAAACAAAGGGAAGAAGACAGATAGACATTGAAACTTTTGCAATCGGGATGGCCATATACAGTCCAAATGTTTTAAGAAGATGGAAGCCTTAGAAGAAGCAATGAAGAAGCACAACATCAATTTAGAGCACTCTTCACCTTCATCTTCACTCATGGCACTTTATGCTTGTGGTTGTCAAGCATCAAGATCTGGTTATGCATTAAATGTATCTTCTTCTTCTCCTTCTCATGAGTGGCTCATTGATTTTGGAGCTTCTTACCACATGGCTAAAAATATATCCATGTTTTCTTCTTTAAATGATTGTAACACCAAACATATTTATGTTGGTGATGATAGATCTATTAGTGTTGTAGGATCTGGAACCATTCATCTATATAATGGTCAGTTTAATGATGTACTATGTGTTCCTACCTTGTCATGCAACCTTCTATCTGTTTATCAGATAACTCATTCAGGTGAAGGGAAAATAGTAGAATTCTCACCTCATGATGTTGTAATCAAGGACCTTAAAGATCCTAAACATATTTTAGCTACTGGCATTGCTGATGATTCCACAAGGTTGTATAAGTTTGAAAATTTTGGGTCATCATGTCTTCCCTCTGTTTTTGTTGCTCATAACGATGATGTGAGCAAACTTTCGCATGAGCGAATTGGTCACTTAAACTATCACTCTGTTCAAACTCTATGTAAGGAAAATATGGTGATGGGCCTTCCTATGGTATCTTTCCAAGATGGTGTTTTCTCTTAATGTGTACTCGAAAAACATCATTGAGATATTTTTGAAAAACGTGCCTCTTAGCATGCTTCAACCCCTTTGCAGCTTGTGCACAATTATTTATGTGGTCTACTTCCTGTTGTTTCTTTCTCTGGTTGCAAGTACTTCTTAACTTTCATTGATGATTTTTCCAGACGCACTTGGGTATATTTTTTAAAACTCAAGAGTGAAGTTTTTAACATGTTGTTGGCCTTTAAGGCCTTT
Organism: Pinus albicaulis; assembly: GCA_034641835.2. Classification (NCBI taxonomy): domain Eukaryota; kingdom Viridiplantae; phylum Streptophyta; class Pinopsida; order Pinales; family Pinaceae; genus Pinus; species Pinus albicaulis. The sequence goes on along the minus strand of CM076569.1, from coordinate 9,212,064 downwards.
GTTGAGAAACAATCTGGAAATCAAATTCTCAATTTAAGATCAGACAATGGCGGAGAATATGTTAACAACAAATTTATCAACTTCGGCACTGCGCATGGCATTCAATTGCAACATACCATTCCATATACTCCACAACAAAATGGTGTAGCTGAAAGGAAGAATCGCACCTTAAAAGAAATGGCTAATTGTATGCTTCAATCTAAAGGACTTGGTCTCAATTTTTGGGCAGAATCCATTAACTGTGAAAATTACATAGTAAACCACACTCCTACTAAGGTTTTAAAGAATATAACTCCACAAGAATCTTGGAGCTCAATCAAACTAGATGTAAGTCACTTTTGTGTTTTTGGAAGTGATGCTTGGGCCCATATTCTAGATGCGAAACATAAAGCCTTAGAACCTAGGAGTGAAAAATGTATTTTTGTTGGATATTCTAAAGATTTCAAAGGATATAAACTTCTTCAACGAAAATCCAAGAATATAATCATTAGAAGAGATGTAAAGTTTGATGAAAATATATTGGCCTGCAAACCTAGTTTGACGGGTGTGCCACCTTGGCCTGCGAGCCTGATTCGGCATATGTGCCACCTCTCTCTCTCTCTTCTATTTTCAATAGCATTCCTTCTATTTCAGATGATGATAGCGAGGATGACAATCCTCCTCCACCTCTTGAAATTGTTCCTTATACTCCACTGCTTCCAAGATGCGTCCGCTCTACTCGGGATGCAGCAGGTTCTCTTGCAGGTGACCCTGCCGATCAACGACGTACATGTTCTCAGTTCGAAAGAGCTTCTTCCTTATTGGCTCAATTTCCAGAAAATCCAAATCCAGAAACCTTTGAAGAAGCCTCCGATCATCCAACTTGGGATGAAGATATGAATGAATAATATCGTTATTTATTGGAAAATGATACTTGGGATCTTTTTCCTCTTCCAAAAGGAAGAAAAATTCTCAGATGCAGATGGGTTTACAAAACAAAGTTTGGACCAAATGGAAAAGTGGATAGACATAAATCTCGTCTTGTCGCTAAAGTATTTTCACAATTTGAAGGAATTGACTATACTAAAACCTTCTCCCCTATTGCCAAAATTAATTCTATCCACCTTGTTCTTTCCCTTACTGCTTCCTTTAAATGGGAAGTCCATCAGATGGATGTTAAATCTGCCTTCTTACATGGAGATTTACATGAAGAAATTTACATGGAACAACCCCCTGGATTTATCCAAAATGACTCTAGACTTGTTTGTCGCCTTAGGAAGTCTCTCTATGGTCTCAAACAAGCTCCTCGAGCTTTGTATGCCAAAATGGATAGATTTCTATTATATAATGGCTTTTCTAGGTATCATTCTAACAACACTGTCTACACCAAGAAAGTGGGTAAGTCCTTCACCATCCTTGTTCTTTATGTTGATGATCTTATCCTTACTGGTAGTGATCCAAACCATATAAACCATGTGAAGTCTAGCCTCAAAAATAAGTTTGAAATGACATACTTAGGACACTTGCATTATTTCCTTGGTCTTCAAGTCTTGCAATCCAAGGAAGGCATTACCCTCTCTCAGTCCAAGTATGCCTGTGATATTCTAAACCACTTTCACATGGAAGACTGTAAGTCATCCCCTTCTCCCTTTCATTCTGGATTCAAGCTTTCAGTCACTTGTACTACCCCTGAAGTTGATGCTACCTTATATCGTCAACTTGTTGGTAAACTTCTGTATCTAACCCACACCCGTCCTGACCTTTCTTTTGCCATCGGTATTGTCTCTTGGTTTATGCACCAACCTCATGAAAGTCACTGGAAAGCAGCTAAAAGAATACTTCGATATATTTGAGGTACAGTTAAGTTCGGGATCCATTATAGTGCAGGAGGATCTCCTTTGTTCATTGGTTTCACTGATTCTAATTGGGCTGGTGACCCTGATGATCGAAAGTCTACTGTAGGATATGTATTCACTCTTGGTTTAGGACCTATTACTTGGTCTTGTAAGAAACAAAGTGCCATCTCTCTTTCTTCAGTAGAAGCAGAGTATCATGGTGCAGTTGAAGCCAACAAGCCATGTGGCTTCATCAGATCATGTCTGAATGTGGTCTTCATCAATAGCATCCAACTACACTTTGGTGTGATAATCAGAGTGCCATTCAGCTATGTAAAGATCCAGTTCAGCAACAGCGTATGAAACACATTGAACTCCACATAAACTTCATCAGAAAGCTCATTTATGATCGTGTTCTTGAAGTGCAGTATTGTCCAACCAATGATCAAGTATTTGACATCTTTACGAAAGCTCTCACAGAAGCGAAGTTTACCAAACTTCGATCCATGTTTGGAGTTCAGGAAAGTTGTCATGAAGGAGGGATAGGATCTAATGCCACCTTCCTTCTCCTATTGTGTCACTTTTGTAAATCCTTCAATCCTATCCAGATTTTCTCTTAAGGGGGGATGTTACGATATTTCGACACATAGGAAATAGGCTCCTTTTGTGTCACCTTTTTAAATCCTTCAATCCTATCCCGAGTTGTTCTTAAGGGGGGATGTTAGGATATTCCGACACATAGGAAATAGTTAATAATAACTTAGTCTAGTGTAGAGTTAGGTAAAGTGTGTTTCTTTACCATGTACATTTGTAACTTATAATCCAATAGTCATGATTTGTAGTGATCCGACGTTATCTCTCACCTCGGTATTAACGACACAATTATCCGTGGCTTAACACCTGATTGGTCCATGATCTCTATTTAAAGAGCATGGATGGTTATTTGTCCGGTAACCATTTATGGGAGAAACATATGTAACTTTTCTTTTTATATTAATAAATTTCCTGAAGTGGCCGCGTTGGCTCAGGTCGTGGACTATTTCCCTCTTTGAGGGTTTTAACCACGTGATTACACTGGTGTACTGATTTGTGTTCTGTTTGTGAGCGGTGACCTTTGGTTCTTGATCTACGAAACTTACCCTGTAAATTCCTACAAATTTATTATCCATTTAAACCAAGTACAGTTGCTACTACATTTATGGAAACAATTCAAAAGCTACATAGATACCCAAAGATTATTGTAAGCAAAAGAGATCCCATTTTTATAGGAAATTTTTGGACGGAATTATTTTCTTGTTTGGGTACTCAACTAGCTTATAGCCCATATTATCATCCTCAATCCGATGGTCAAACTGAGATAGTAAATAAATGTTTGGAAAGATATCTTCGTTGTTTTGTATCTAATAAACAAACACAATGGGTCAAGTGGTTACCTCTAGTTGAATGGTGGTATAACACTTCCTTCCATACTACACCAAAAATGACCCCATTTATGGCACTTAATGGATATCATCCACCATCCATCACATCATCTTTAAGATAAAATTATGAGGTTCAAGCAGTGGAATATCACATCTATTATCAACAAGAAGTTCTCCAACTCTTAAATGATAACCTAAATTTTCACAAAATTGAACGAAACAACAAGCAGATCAACATCGCAGCGAGAGAAGTTTTTACGTAGGAGACTGGGTATTTTTACGGCTACAACCATACAAAAAAATGTCCCTCAAGCAAGCTAAGAAGGATAATAAATTAGCACCAAAGTACTATGGTCCTTACAATGTGTTGCAAAATATTTATACTATGGCATACAAAATTGAGCTTCCTGCTTCTTCGTGGGTGCATCCATTTTTCCATGTTTCACGCTTAAAGAAGGTTATAGGTGAAAAACTTCCAGTTCAAACAATATTGCCAGAACTTGATGAGGAAGGAAAAATCATATTGGAACCTGAAGCAGTCACGGAAACAAGAACTCGACAGCTACGAAATCAAAAAATTTCAAAGTATCTCATCAAGTGGAAGAAATTACCCACTAAATATTCTACATGGGAGGATGAGAATTTTATACAGAAACACCCAAAGCTACTCAAACGTTGAGGACAACACTTTTTTGAAGGAGAGGGGCATGTTAGGTCCCTATATTACTAGTTTAGTCCCTTATTGTTGTTAGTGTAATCCCTTATTATTGTTAGCGTATCCCCTTATTGTTATTGTTGTACCCCTGTAACCCCAATATTGTTATGTGTGCCCTTACATTATTATTGTTAGGTCAGCTAGGATTATATTGTGACCCCATGGAATCCTATATATAGAAGGAGGTTTTTTCATTTGTATCATCCAAGAATTCATTTATATAATGTAAAAGAGGTTTCCCCCTCTAAGTGGCTTATTTCTAAGGCGTTTATCTCTCTTTTCTTCTATTTTTGGAGCTGGTTTCATAACATTTAATCATATCATGTAAGCATTGAAAAATTAACACCACCATTCAATAATGCAAAATCAAAATACAGTTCACAAGATATTTTTAGGTGGAAACCCTTCTGCGAGAAAAAACACTGAACACTTTTAATATGAATCTTAAAGATTACATCAACAGGAAGCTCTAACTTCCAAGATTCTCTAACAATAACTGGAAGGAGGCTCCAACTCCCTTATTTATCATCTCCAACTGAGAGGATGTGCCAACACTTTGGTTTACCAACTCCAATTGAAAGGAGGCTCGAACCCCCTAGTTTTATGAGCTCCAACTGAAAGGATGCTATAACACCCTTATTTATCAACTCCAATTGGAAGGAGGCTCCACGCCCCTAGTTTTATCAACTTCAATTGAAAAGATGCTCCAACACCCTGCAAGCACCAATGCTCCATAGCACCACCCTGCCAGCCTCAATTTTCTCAAGCTCCAACATAAAGGATTCTTCACTCTTCGCCTTGCACCACCCTACTCAGCTAGACACCAATTGCCTCGAAGGCTCCAACCTTCAATTCACCATAGTGGACCAACTTTCATATATTTTTAGACTGGATTTGCCTCTGAAAAATAAATAATATCAAAACAATATTTTGACCCTGTCAATTTGTAATATGGATACAAAGTCATCAACAAAAATATAAATTTTATTTTCTTAGCTCAATAACTCAAAATTATATTCTCAAATCCTACATAGATAATTATTTCCAAAACAATCCCTATCTCAACAACTCCACTCAAGATATATAAATGCCTCTATCAAACATCGATAGTAATAATAACACTCTTTATCATCAGTATATGCATGAAAACCCTAACAAATATTCTCTGCTTCTGCTAAACATGTAGACCCTATGAAGCAACCTTTGTCCAAACCATAATAGTAATTTGATCTCCAATTTAGCAATATCAATATTCCAACAACTCTCAAGAATTATAAGATATTGATTGATCTAGGTGGATATCGGTGGCCACCCACTTATTCCATTTGGACCCGCACCATCAATTCTTTCAGTCTTTCACTTCCAGCAGCTTACTATTTTTAGCAATTTTTTGGGTCCTGCACTCCCGGAGTTGTTTTTTGGGCCTAAGGATCCGGGTGGATATTTGTGGCCACCCACCTATTCCATTTTAACTCCCACCATTAGTTCTTTCAGTTTTTAAGTTGCAACACAACTTACTATTTTTAGCAATTTTTGGGTCCTAAACTTCCAGAGTTGTTTTAAGGCCCTAAATGATGTTTTTTGGGGAAACCAAACCCATGTTTCTCACTCAAAAGTTGTATTCCTCGGATAGATATTTCTAATGAACTATTGAGCGTGTCAAACGGAGATCGTATGCCAAAGTTATGTCCCTGGGAATTTGAAACACCAATTTACTGTTACACGTCATTTTGTCACCATGACATTTGACTATCTATTTAGGTTCATCAAAACCTATATTTTTCTCCCTTAGAGGTCAAAAACCCTAATTTTCTTAAACCAAATCTTGGAATTGGAGAAAATATCATTAAAACCCTTAAAAGTCTAACTCCGCACTTTTCCTAACTCTTTCCTGCGGATCCACAGATATTTTCTCTACAGCCTGCGGCACATCCCGTACATTCTGCTTATAAAACCTGCGGACCCCGATAAACAGTCAAATAAAGGAAAAATTAAGTTCTATAAGCCCAGCTGGATGAATATTCTCCCAACTTGAAGCTTCTAGAGGCGCGATCAGTTCGAGCTTTATCCCTCCACTCATGGAGCTCTATCCCTTAACTCATGGATTTTATCCCTTGGTATATGAAGCTCAAATCCCTTCATGAGAGGAATCCATCCCCCTCTTCATGGAACTGAAACTACCTCCATTTCCCTATAAATTGAGCTCATGTTTCAGTCTCAAGGGTAGACACACATGTGGTAATTTCTGAAGAAATTCTCAAGAGAGCATACTCTCTATACTAATCATTTTTGGTATGAGAATGATCACACACTCATGCCCATAACTTCATGCTAGTTCAGAGAGAGGAAGGCTTGTCAATCTGAAGTAGGAACGATTGTTCAGGACCCCGGGAGGAACTTGTACAACATCAAGGCGATAAGTTGTAAAGTTACTCTTTTCATACAAGATAATGCATATGGATCTCCTTTTCTCATTGATTTGTTCTTGTTTCTATTTGTGTTACACCATTCTTTGGTCATCTAACCTATTATCATTAGATGGACCCAATTACATCATGTAAGACCAATTTTACCCCAAGTAAAATTGCTTTCACTGTGAAAATAACTTAGTAAATCACCTTTATTAAGTTGTTTATGGTCTAAACAAGAAACCCCACAAGGAAATATTAAATAAATATACATTTGTTTGATTTTCCTCAAGAAATAATTATTTAAACAATAGTTTAATTAATATTTCTGGTTATATTTAACCCAAAACAAAGAAATTAATTAGATAAATCATTATTTATCTTATTATTTTCTAAAGAATAATTGTTTAAATCTTATTTAAATAATATTATTTGTTAAATATGACTAATTCACCCTTAAATAATCAAATAAATCATTATTTGTTTGATTATTACTCAACCATATCCTTAAAATGATAAATAAATCATTTATTTATTTATTATTACATGATCACATCCTTAAAATGATAAATAAATCATTTATTTATTTATTATTTACAAATAAGGGGATTTGACTCAAGTCAAATTCCTTTTCTCTCCAACAAATATAATAAAATATTCCATAAAAGTTAGATCTAGGTTTGGTTAATAATATTTTAATTATGCACCAATCTCTAGACTAACTCAATATTTTGTTATAAATAGAAGGGTTTTCCCATTCATTTGTCACCTTTTGTTGCCTAATGATCACTCTGGATCTCAACTCTTGGTCTGGCTATTGATCCATTATCATAGCCATATTTTCCATTTTTGTCTGGGTTTTCCACACCATCTAGAGAGAGGAATTCTAAATCTGAAGTGCTGAGGACTTACAAGAACCCATCCCATTGAGGAGAATAGGGAACACCCTCTTGTGTTTTCCTCCCAGGTGCCATTAATAAAAATTACATTGGATATATTCTTGTCTTGTCTACTGGATCTATGGAGTAAATCTTATTTTTCTACTGTTTAATGTCTTCTAATGCATAGATCTAGATTTTTGCAGCATTTGTCTTGATCATCTAACTGCAGATCTGAAGATATTAGCAGTCATTTCTGTTGTTAAGGCTGTTTGTTATGCACAGCTAAAGTGGTCTTTTTTCGTACACTTTGAATCATGATTCATACTAACAACTAGCGACTCCACACGGGTTTACGATTACGACCGCTGTCGTTTTTCTGATCCTTACATATCCATCTACTTCAAACCCTAGGATTTCTCTTCAGCCCCTTGCTTTGCTTATTCTTGATGTTGTTTTTGACCCATAAAACCCTAAAACGATAAAAATTCTAACTTCCGCGTGTTTTCGGACCCATTGCGTAGGTAACAAACATCAGCCGCAGCTGAGATGACAATTTTTTCTGAAACCTGCCGCCGAGAGTGTCGGAAGTGTAGGTCGCACTTTTCTGCCCAAAACCTGTGACTTGGACCTCCAGGGCACACTTTATAGCCCAAAAAGTGTGACCTCTGTTGAAAACAGATCAAAAACTGCGACCTAGACTTTCTGCAGGGATTTTTCTGAAAGTTTTATGGGTTTTGCTGAGCCTCTGTTTAGGGTTTTCTAACCTCCGTCTTTTCCTGTTTTGGACCTGTACTTTTTCTATTTCTCTCAACTAAGTGGGAACCTAGCCCCCTAGGGCTTTAGTACCCTCCACTTTTTGTGGAAGAGTGTTTGTTGTTGCAGGTTGTCTGAAATTTCATAGTCCTTAGCCATTTTTCAGATCTGATACCTCATCTTCAGATCCACTTCAGATCAGCTTGTTATCCATCCAAATCTCCTCATTTAGCTTTATTTGGGTTTTCCTTTAGGCTTTTGATGTGTGAATTTGAAATCATTACTTTCAGTCATGTACCTAGAGCACAAAATCACTATGTAGATCATATTGCAAACCATATTCTGGATTGGCATTTAACACAAGACAATAACATAAAAACATCAAAATGATGCATATCCATAGTATGTGTCGTATAAAATGTTTTAGAGTTCATCAACTCTGATACATATGACATGCCCATAGCATGTTACAAAAACTCAAAAAAGGGGGCATCACTTTCCCCTACACACTAATCACTATCTGGAGGATCCTAAGCCAATGGCTCTGCCCCCGCAACTCGTAGATCATGCATGCCCTGTCCGGCCATCGCCATGTGCCGCATGACCCCTTGCCATTCTGAGGGTAAACCAATACATGGCTCTATGTACTGGTCATCTAATTCTTGCCAACTGTGTTCTAAAACACCAGTCAGAAGCCTCTCATATCTATGACGGATATCTTCCAGCAGGGCTGCTGCATCCTCATTGTGTTGCGCCCTTGATCCACTAGATCCTGTTGCCCCCGATACTGCAGGTCATCCCATATACTCGACCGGTTTTACCGGTGTTGTATCTGCATACCAAAAGTAAAAGAATTAGTACCACATATAATTTTCTAGAAACTTTACATGCACATAAGAGATTAGCAATTTGTCACTCACCATCGGGTCCCCATATACGACCAGGCGATAGTGGCAGATCCGGGTCTCCACAATAACTCATCCCACTTAGGGATATTTGTCTATATACAGCGGCATCTGATCCCAATGAACAAAGAAATCAGGATGGAACACCCGTCCAACTTCTCCACCTCCTCCTCTGCACAGTGGTCGCCCGCACCGGCACATCCTAGGATCTCTTGGGCCCCCATCTAGGAGTTGTATGTGAGGTCGAAGTGTCTAGATCTTCTCAAAGAAGAAAGAGTACAAAACTGTACCATATGCACAGTCATGGTTCACTTGCCGCTTACATAGCGAAAACTGTCGTTTCAATGACGACAGCATAATCTGGGACCACCCATAGTGGGTCCCACTCAAAACACTCTCCACAAGCATCATTTGCCCCCCCGTGATGTGATGGAGTGCCTGGTTGCCCAGGATCCGCAGCACCGCTGCGGCCACAGCACGGGTCTCTAACCTCTCCAACTTCCCGATGGGTATCCAAGACCGCTTGACTTGGAGACCTAGCCGAAAATGGCGCTCTACAAACTCTATGATATTCCACCCACGCGGTAATACTGGCTGATTATTTCCTACCATCCCAAGTGGTGGGAGACCAGTCAGGAAATATATATCCTGGACTGTCAACTCAATCCGGTGCCCCTGCACTATAAAGATCTCATGGTCCGGGTCCCAATAGCTGAAAATCGGGCCAATAAGGGCTCCCCAGCTCTCATCAAAGGGTTCTCCACAAACTTCAGAACCCCAAACCTCGCCAAAGCACTGCGGACACCCTGATCCTCCCGGATCTCCGACCGTAATGCGCCCAGGTCTCTCTCTCTCCAGTTGATCCGTAACTCTTCCATACCGGCACCAAACCATCACATTTATCAGTATAAAGATAGGAAATATTGTTTCTCATAAAAAAAACCCTAGTGCTTAATCAAAAAACAACACAGAAACACCCCTCCTAGACAGGTCGCACTTTTCAGGCCCAAACCTGTGACAGGTCACACTTTTCTGGCCAAAACCTGCTACCCAGGTCGCACATTTTTCCCCAAAAAGTGCGACCCGGCTGTGAGGAGGAGTAGAGGGTTGTTCCTGAGCCTTATGGACCTAATCTAAACTTTTAATCCACTGAAAAGAAAGAGCAGGGTTAGGCCTCTTAACTGCAACTGACAGATCTCAATTCCAATGTTCGGTTTGTCCGCTACGATCGCTGCAAGATTTAGGTCCTTCTCTCCTCTCCACATTCACCACAGCTCCACCTGCAAATGAATAAATTTGGAGAGAAAATTCCTTATTAAAAGAGAAACCCGTGTTTCTTCTTTCGCTCGCTGCGATTCAATCGTAACTCTGTTTACCAAAATGTCTGCACCGTTGGAAAACTCTCACTGAGCCCTCAAATGGGTATCTGTTAGTTTTTAGTGATTTTATACTTCACCAGGACACATTTTCCCAAGAAGCATCACTTCACCCTTCCTCAAAATCGAATTTCTTCACTTGCAACACTCGTACTGGGGGCACCATGTTGCCTCCATACTTGTCCACGCTCGTGTCGACTTTCATCGTGAGTTACCATCTTGTACTCATGCTTTTATGGTCCCCATTGGACCCTTTACATATGTGGCAGCACCATCGAGTCACCCTTGTTTAGAGCATCCGATTTGAGTCATCATTGCTTTCATGGAATCTATCCCGAGTCCCTTTATATCTCACCATAGTCCTCCATCATTCATCGCTTGGTCCCTCTCTCGTGTCGTACATTATGGCCTTCAGTCCCACTGTCCCGTATACCTAATGATATTGTGTCAGTTGCTGCCAGGTCATCCATGCCCTTTATGCTCTAACAAGGGAAGTCGTCCGTTTGCTACTCATTTCCCCCCATTTCATCATCATCAATGGTTTCAGTCTGTCAGTCACTCTACTATTTTCTCTCATGCCATAGGTGAGCCATAGTTGAGGATCCCTTATTGCCTCACCTATGGTGGACCTCCTTCTGTCGACATCAACTCATTCATTCCAGAAGACAGGTCTAGAGAGCGGTGTACCTTGGTTCCAGCTTCCACTTTGGTTCGGTGCCTCGGATCAGGCAAAAGGACTCCTTATTTCCCTTTGACTTGATTGTTTCTCAGCTCCATCTCCTTTCAACGTGATCGAGATCCGTATACTCGATGGTTCAGTGATGTAGCAGTGGACATCGATGATTCTCGAGTGTGTGTGAGATGTATCTGCCCTCGTGAGGGGGTGGCCCTACATGTAGCCCCCCACACACTCGGATGAATTCTTCATCACAGCCTTCAATGAAGCTCCATACATTTTATTATGTCGGCCTCAGCCGCTTGCAGCGCCGTTTTGTTTGCATGTATCAGTCAGATTTTCAGAGCCCTTCCCTGTGTTCAGGGGCATCTGGGTTGCATTTATATCTCATATACTCAGCTATTATTATACAAGTCCTGGCTGTTATCCCAGGCACAATATGTATGTGGGATTCATCCTAGGCACAATATGTATGTGGGATTCATTATCATGTTATTTATCTGGCTCATGTTTATGCCAGCATATCCTATATTATTCCATCCCGTGGTTTTCCGGACACCTTATTGTTTGTACTATTGCCTCGGCGGGCATAGGTATGCCTCCCCCGCCGCCTATACCAGGTACTCACTCATTAAAAATACTTGTCGCACCTTCAAGTCACCTCCTCAGGGTCTAGGTCTTTCAGCGCTTTGGTTTACCTTATACTTCTCTCTCTTTGACTTCCCCTTTGATGTCTAGTGATTGAGTTCTTACAACGTACTTCGGTCATATGATTAGCTCCTAACGCTCGCACGCTAGGGGGCAATCCGTTACACCATTTTTTGGTCATCTAACCTATTATCATTAGATGGACCCAAGTACATCATGTAAGACCAATTTTACCCTAAGTAAAATTGCTTTCACTATGAAAATAACTTAGTAAATCACCTTTATTAAATTTTTTATGGTCTAAACAGGAAACCCCATAAGGAAATATTAAATAAATATACATTTGTTTGATTTTACTCAAGAAATAATTAATTAAACAGTAGTTTAATTAATATTTCTGGATATATTTAACCCAAAACAAAAAAATTAATTAGATAAATCATTATTTATCTTATTATTTTCTAAAGAATATTTGTTTAAATCTTATTTAAATAATATTCTTTGTTAAATATGATTAATTCACCCTTAAATAATCAAATAAATCATTATTTGTTTGATTATTACTCAAACATATCCTTAAAATGATAAATAAATCATTTATTTATTTATTATTACTTAATCACATCCTTAAAATGATAAATAAATCATTTATTTATTTATTATTTACAAATAAGGCGATTTGACTCAAGTCAAATTCATTTTCCCTCCAACAAATATAATAAAGTATTCCATAAAAGTTGGATCTAGGTTTGGTTAATAATATTTTAATTATGCACCAATCTCTAGACTAACTTAATATTTTGTTATAAATAGAAGGGTTTTCTCATTCATTTGTCATCTTTTGTTGCTTAAAGATCACTATGGATCTCAACTCTTGTTCTGGCTATTGATCCATTATCATAGCCATATTTTCCATTTTTTTCTGGGTTTTCTACACCATCAAGGGAGAGGAATTCTAAATATGAAGTGCTGAAGACTTACAAGAACCCATCCCATTGAGGAGAACAGGGAACACCCTCTTGTGTTTTCCTCCCAGGTGCCATTAATAAAAAATTACATTGGATATATTCTTGTCTTGTCTATTGGATCTATGGAGTAAATATTATTTTTCTATTATTTAATGTCTTCTAATGCATAGATCTAGATTTTTGCAGAATTTGTCTTGATCATCTAACTGCAGATCTGAAGATATTAGCAGTCATTTCTGCTATTAGGGCCATTTTTTATGCAGAGCTAAAGTGGTCTTTTTTCGTACACTTCGAATCAAGATTCATACTAACAATTTGAATAATTCAATACTTGAATTCCTTGATCACTGACTTATATTAATTATTCTCAATTATTATATGTTGCAGGTGCTCTTAATTCTTTTGTCTGTCTTTGATTGCGGGTTCTCATTACTGAAGAAGCCTCTTTGGAGTGACTGGAAAAAAGCTTTCACCGAAAATCGAGTTTCAAGGTAGGGGCATGTCCTCTTTCTTTGTTTATAATAATTTTGGATTGCAAATGATCTAGATAAAATGATTTACAAATGGATGTTTGTTTCTAGTTATCCGTAGGATACTAGGGAGATCACTCTTGTTCGCAAGAGGGATTTATCCGCATAAAAAAATGGCGACTTCATTGGGGAATAGAACTTAGTTTTCCTTTTTACTTCTCGGTTTGAATTTAGAGAGTTTTTTTATTTTGTTTAGTCTAAAAAACTAGATTGGGTAGATAACTTATCAGAATCCCTTAAAATAAAATCTGAATTTATACTTTTCTGTACTTTTCCTGGCCTCCGCAGTTTTTATTTAAAGACAGTGCGGTAGCCTCCGCAGTTTTTAGTTCAAAACAGTGTGGTACCACACTGTTCTCCATTGAAACCTACGGGCTTGTGGAAAATTTTTGAAAAATTAAGAATTCTCTTTTTAGGAACCAGATTACCAGATTCTCTGTGTTTGCCCCAACTTGTCTTGACTGTCAAACTCTTATGTGTGAGTTTATTTCAGCAAATTTTGTGTTTGAGTTATTTTTCATCTTATTTGCATTTTATGAGTGAGTGTTTGCCTTACTTTCTTGCTGCTCCATATCATAAACCTTCATATACCTTAACTTACTGGTATGTTGTTGTTTTCTTGCCGAGCCATTGAACTTGTTGCGAACCTTGCTTTTATGAAAATTTAGTTTCATTTTCATTTGAAAATTTTGAAGAGTCTTAAGCTTACTAAGGCCTGAATTTTCACATTAAACCAGTTGTTGGATGTTTTCATTTCTGCTTGGTAGAAATTATTCTTGGTTCGATCACAAACTAAGAGAAAACATCCTCAAACTTTCTAGATAGAGTTCAAAATTAGAGTTTTTTCTTTTGGTTTTGAATTTTATGTTTTTACGAGTTTTAGATATGGTTTTTTTTTTGGAAATGGTTTGTTAAATGATTTGTAGTTTCTGATCTGTTTGATAAAGGATTTCATTTCAAACGAGTAACTGATCATTTTATGAAATTGAGTTCTCAAAGAAATCGTCTTCTTTTCAAAGATTTCTTGTTTATCAAAGAAAGAATGGTGATTTAGAAAAGTGTTAAATCTCTCAAATCTTTCCCTTAAATAAGTTTCATTGAAAAGAAAAGAGTTGCACTTTCATATAGATGCATTTAGCATATTTTTGAGTTGGGTCATAAAACATCATTGAAGTTTCACTTCCATACCTTCTGTCTTAAGAAACAACCAAATTAAAAACAACACTTTAATAAAATTAATCTAGATATTTTTTACATTTTCTAGGGCTCTTTTCCACCAACATAGCTTAGGCTACTGTCTTGGAATAGGTTGTAATTAACATTCCAAGATAGTTCAAACAAACAAGTAGCAATCTTTCTGTAGGAAAAATCCAATTGTAGCATTTGTGCTCTTGGAAGCTCTTCTTAAAAGAGTCAAGTACGAGATCATGTCTGAACCAGCGAGCTAATCGTACTTATCTCATTGGGAAAGATAGTATATGTGCACGTATTAAAAATGGTAAACCTTGGATAGACCAATGTCAAGGAGCCTGGGTTCACTTGTTGGTAAACCTTGGATTATATCAAGGAGCCTTCAAGGGGACTGAGCCAGTTAATTTGTGCTTGCATGTATATCGTATAGTAGATTGTTCCCCCAGTTACAGTTGTTCCCGTTGGTGACCTTAGTGGCTATAAACTTTAGGATTATTTCCCAAGGTGACGGTGGAGGGAAGGTCCCACTGTACCTCGAGCAGACGTCGACTAGACTCACTTGGACTTTCTGAAGGGTTCTCTTCACTTCGAGATGGTTTAAGTGGAGAAAATTGCACCAGACTGTTTCGTTAAGCAGGTTTTCAGGGTAACTGTTCCAACCGCCATTTCTGCATTAAAATTCTATGACGTTGGATTTCATCACCAACTAGTGTTTTTAGTGTGGGAATCTACTGTTTGTGTGTGGATTGCTCTCTTAGATTTTTTAAGTGTGTGATCAATTTGATTGTTTCCTTAGAGATTTTAGGACATTTTTTTGAAATTTTCTTTGATTTCATGTGTTAAAACTTTTAATCATGGTTGAATTACCTAGAAAATCACGTAGAATGTAGGGGAAACCCCCTGAGTACACACCAAGCCAGTTAGAAAAACTTAAATCTGAGAAAGGACAAAAATCAGGGACTGGATCGACTAAACATGAAGAAACATCAATAATTATTCATCCTAAATACGAATTAGATCAACTTCAAACAGCAGAGAGTTCTCAAAGAAAAATTTCAATTTATGAACTAGTTGAACTTGCTTCCACAACTAGTGAATTATCAGCTACTGAATCTGAAATTTTTGAACCAGAAACTGAACCTGCTACATCTGAGCCTGCTTCCAAGTTCATCACTCCAACCCCTCGTCGTCCTGATTCACCCTGAGTGAAGTTTTGCCACTGAGAACCTTCCTCCTGGCCTCATTAGTATTGAATAAGTTACAGACATAGAGGAAGAAGTTGGTATCCCTTCACATCAAGACTCTTTAGATCTTAGGCCAAGTGAATCGATTTACTATAGCCCTTTCAAACAAGATCCTTTGTATTCTCAGTTGACAGACTTTCTACACAATACTAGTCTAAACTATTCGCCACCCTGAATTCCTTTTTACGCCATACCAAGAGGTTACAGACCTCCATTAAACATGTCTGGTGAGTCATCCATGTTTTCTGCATCACCAGAATCATATTTGTATGGTGGTCCGTCTGTTCCTGCATGATACCAGTCACTTTTTGGTACTTTCTCAGCAGAAGCTCCTTCTTCCGACAAACATATACCATCATCTGGTCCAAATGAATCACATACCGAAAATTTGAGTGTGGAACACATTTACATGATGTCTGGAAACATTCCTAAAGCTAACCCTCAAGGTAGTAATTTACTGCCTGGGGGGGAACCTAAAGGTAGTAATTTACCGCCTAGGGGGCAGCCTCAACGACAGTACATACCTCAAGTACAATATCAACCTCAAGGACAGCACATACCTCAAGGCCAGTACATACCTCGAGGACAATATCAACCTCAAGGGCAGTACTCAATTTAGAGTCAGCAACCTCTTCAAGGACAGTACCCTATACCAAGGCAACCGTCTTTCCAAGGACAACAGCCTCCTTTAGGGCCACAGTTCTACCCGGAACATCAAATGTTTCAGGCAAGTGGGAATTATCTAGCTAATTATCAAACATATGTTCCAAATTATCAATCTGGTTATGGTCCATCTTATGCAACACAACCTTCAATGGGACCTCTATATTTTGGAGTAAACATGGTGTGGGATCCATCCCAAGTTCAACAGAATTTGCAACCTCACGTGAAAATACCCTATAATCAACCTGGTCAGTCAATTGGTTACAGTCAAATACAACAACATGTCCAACCTATGCTTCAAGTTATACCACAGGTATATGCACTTGGTACAATTCAGCAACCTGGTCTGAGTACACCTAGAAATCCACCTCAAACTGTTGCACCAACTTCTGTTCAAGCTACCACACCTATCCCTGGAATTTCTGCAACCCCTGTTTCTACAGCCCCTCAAGTATCACAACAAATCCCTATAGTTTCTACACCACAACCTACACCCACAGTTCATACTACTGTTGAGATGGCTACGGGACAACCTAGTACAAGTACAATTGTAACAAGCCAACCTTAGTTTGTTTATCAACCGTATTAAGGGAAGTGTCAATATGGGCCTGTAGCACAAAATCCAGTATACCAGCATCAACCGTACCCTGGTTACACGTATCAGATACCAACTCAACCCCAATATGATCTGGCTAATCCTGGTTATCCGAGAGGTATTTCAATCCCAAATGCACAAGTTGTTCCAGGATATCCTGGATATCCTCCTCCTGGTATTGGTATAGTTCCGCAAGGTTATCAATTTTCTCAACAGGACCCTAACCGTCAGTTTCCATTCATCGCAACTTTGGATTTACCTGATTTGTTGCGCCTAACAAATGATCCAATCTATTATCTTTCGTATTGGCCGCAAATGAAAAATAAGTTTCCCAATGATATCCCTAAATTTGAAGGAAAATCAGGAGAGGACCCCTCAAACCATGTTATGACTTGCCACCTCTGGTGTGCATCCAACTCTTTGATTGAGGATTCCATTTGATTATGACTGTTTCAGAGAATACTGATAGGTTTAGCTGCAACATGGTATATTGACCTACCATGTGGCTCATTCAACAATTTCAATGCTTTAGCAACAACTTTCTTAACACATTTTCATTTTTCAGTCAGCTACGATAATGGCACGAAACTATTGACTTCATTAAAAATATATATGTCTACGTACATATCCGATCACATACATGAATGGAGACATAGAAGACGTTTGGTGAAATTCTTTATTCCGGATCAAATATTGGCAGAATGGTTCATCAAATCATTACTTCCAAAGATCACTGAAGATGTGGCTAAGGGAGGAGTTGTTACTGAAGAGCAGTTCATTGCTCAAGCTTAGTGCTTAGACCTAGTATATACACAGTCTGGTACATTATACGAAAAAATTCCTGACTTACAACGTCTTGGTCAAATAACTGCAACTCCTTCAGGGTCTCATGCTCCAGACGGTGTAATTGGTTTAGTTAACACAAATAAAATTAAGAAGAAGTCGTCAAAAACTACGTCTCCTATAATAACTTTACCGAATTCACCAAAAGGAGATTCTTCCCTTGAAACTTCTGTCGACATTCACAATGTAGATTCATCTATAGCTAAATCCAAAACAGGTAATAAGAAGAAAGGTAAGAATAAAAGCAAACAGACTTCGTCTCCCAAAGAGAAAACTGTAAATACTGAACCATCTGATGATAAACGAAAACCTCGTTATCCTTGTCTTATCTATGAGGAGGATCACTTTACTATAGAGTGACCGCATCGGTCTGAGGTCTCTAAATTCATCAAAGGTTCACCCACACCTGTTGTCTTTAAGGATCCTTTTCCTACTCAAGTTAGAAAAATGATAGGATCTTCTTCACATTTATCAGCATATATTTTAATGATGACTGAGGTTATGGTTGCGACGCGATCGTAAGACTATGGAAGTAAAAATCCTGTTACTAGTAAAGAAGTAGATAATTCTAATACAACACCAGCTACATCTCTTTCGGTTTCTAATCCACTTCATATCAAGAAACCTAATCCTGATCTAGTAATTAAACCGGCTGCTAAAGGTGTACTTCGGAAATCAGATCTCAATCCACATGCGAGAGCTGCTCAGAACTACAATATTGTTGAAGACTTGGCGATTTCCCCTTCAGCAATGTTGGCCTTAGAAGTGCTGCAATCATGTCCAGCATAAAGGAAATTAATTTTATCAGCTATTGGAGCTATAGATCCTCAAGATTATAACCTTATGGTATTCGATTTAGAAAATTTCACACCGAGACTCCCTCATCAGATGGCTTTTCAGATTCCAGTATTAGTAAAAAATAGACGAGTTTTTCGTACTGTAATTGAGGAGGGGGCATCCACGTTCATAATGTCGTTAAACTGTTGGAAAAATATTGGTTCTCTGACAGTCAACCAATCTCCCACTATCCTTAAAGCTTTTTCTGGAAGAGGATTCCATCCATTCGGAATTTTACATAACCTACCTATAGAAGTAGAAGGAAAAATTGTTAATCTAGATGTGGAAGTAGTTGATGCCCCTCTGGATTACAACCTTCTTCTGGGTCGAAGTTGGTCTTATGCCATGACTGATGTCGTTTCATCTGTCTTTCGATTAATAATGTTTCCACATAGAGGAAAGATCGTGAAAATTGATTAGTTGTCATATTGTTCGTCCGACCCAGCTTCTACAAATAGTATCCAACATGTTGGAAAATCGACTATCCCATATGAATATGTTGGAGTAGGTTTAGTAAAGGACTCTAATTTGATGGGAACTTTTTCTATGCCTCCATCCAACATACCGCATACTATTGCCAACATCAATATGATTTCATCAAGCACTATTCCATTCGATGACCCTTGGATAGTGCCTTTAGAGTCAGAAATGTATTCTTTCAATGGTGAGATGCCTTTGAGTCCTTTTGAGATGGCATGTGCAAAATTACAATCATTTTCTAACACACTTTCAACTAATCTTGATCCAATGAATGTGATCACCGAATAATCTTCTTCACTATGAAGCTCAGCCTTGACATCTATTTTTGATTCTTTTCAACAAGTGTTTCATACTGATGAAAGTATTCAAGAATTTTTGTCTATGGATGAATTACCCTGGGATGATCTAAATTATAGATCTTCATTTTTACCTGAACTTGATAGGTTTGAAAATGATTTTTCGTCTATTTTTACAATTGATTATGTCAAGGAACCATAGAATCCAATATCGATTACAAATTCAGATTCTGAGATTAATTTGGGAAACATTTCTACAACTGTTCCTATTGACATAACAGTTAAACCTGGAGTTGTTCAAAACATGCATATAGGTGATTCTTGTACGATTGATGAAATTAATACATATAAAGACCTATTTCAATAATTTCGCGAATATTTTCCTAGTCCTACAAAGAGATGAGAGGAATTGATCCAAAGATTGTCGTTCATGAAATAAAGACATACCCAGATGCAAAGCCTATTAGACAACGATTACGTCTGATACATCCGCGAAAAGTTGATGATATTAAAGTTTAAATTAAAAAACTACTCCGAGCAAGATTTATTTATCCGATCCCATTAACAGATTGGGTATCTAATATAGTTCCCGTTACCAAAAAACAAGGGACTATATGAGTATGTCTCGATTATATGGATATTAATAAGACCTGTCCAAAAGAAAATTATCCTACCCCCTATATCGACTAAATCATTAATGATTGTGTCGGAAATGAGATGTTTTCATTTATGGATGTATTTTTCAGATATAATCAAATAAACATACTCCCTGCTGATCAACCAAAAACAACGTTCATTTTTCCTTGGGGAACATTTTCTTATTGTAAACTACCTTTTGGATTAAATAATGTTGGTGCAACTTTTCAAAGGGAAATGTCTTACGCTTTTCATGACATTAAATATATTTTGCAACCTTATCTAGATGATTTACCTGCTCACTCATTGCACAAGGATGATCATCCTACTCACTTACGAGCAATTTTTATGAGATGTAGGAATTACAAG
This sequence comes from Pinus albicaulis, assembly GCA_034641835.2. Taxonomy (NCBI): domain Eukaryota; kingdom Viridiplantae; phylum Streptophyta; class Pinopsida; order Pinales; family Pinaceae; genus Pinus; species Pinus albicaulis. Next base: position 9,191,815 of record CM076569.1, on the reverse strand, counting down.
ATTCATTTGAATCCGCACAAGTGTGTTTTTTGTGTGCAATCTGGACGATTACTGGGATTTACTGTTTCCAAAGCCGGCATTCATTTCGATCCCTCGAAGGTTGAGGCCATCATAAATTTACCACCTCCTTCCACACTTTGCCAACTCCAAAGTTTGCAAGGGAAAGCAAACTTTCTGTGTAGATTTATTCTGAACTATGTTGAATTAACAAAAGGTTTTACCAGGTTGTTGAAACAGAATGTTCCTTTTATTTGGGATGATATTTCTGATCGATCTTTTGATGTTCTAAAACACACGTTAACCCATGCATCGTTATTGCATTCACCCAATTACAACCAAGACTAATTATTATACCTAGCAGCCTCTGATTCCACCATTGGAATGGTTTTAGTTCAAGAGGATGAATTTCAAAATGAGCATGTGATTTACTATCTAAGTAAGAATATGAATCCAACTGAAATTAAATATTCACATGTGGAGAAATTGGCCTTGGTAGCAGTTCAACCTATCCAAAGATTTCGTCATTACATATTGTTACGAAAGACAAATGTGATATCTAATTGAAAACCAATGATGTACATTTTAACAAAAAAATTACTTGGGGGAAAATACTCTAAATGGATTGTTATCCTACAAGATTTTGATTTGGAATTCGAGAAATCTAAATCAAAGAAATCACTGGTGTTTGCAGAACTTATGTGTGACTTTCCCAATACTGAGACGAAAACTGTGGTAGAACATCCCATTGCAGATGAATCTATGTTACTTATCAGTACATTAGATCCATGGTATGGAGATATCATCATTTATCTTCAAACCCAAACCTTTCGCCCTGAGCTTTCACGTTCAAATCAACGGAGGATCTGTTACCAATCTCAGTAATACAATATTGTTGTAGACACACTTTATCGTCATGGTGCGGATTCTGTTTTTCTACATTGTATAACTCATGAAGAGATTGAAAGGGTTTTGAATGACTGCCACTCTGGAGCATGTGGTGGTCATATGTTTGGGTATGCCACAACCCAAAAGATATTTCGCGCTGGATATTTTTGGCCATCATTATTCAAAGATTGCATTCTTGTGGTCTGAAAATGCCACAACTGCCAAATATTTGATCGAAAGATGCGTGCACCACCAGCTCCTCTTCACCCCATAATTGTTCTCAATCCTTTTGCGAAATGGGGCATTGATTTCATTACATGTAACCCTCACTTAGCCAGGGGGCATGGGTATAATATTTTCGTTGTAGATTACTTTACCAAATGGGCTGAGGTGATGCCTACATTCGTGACAGATGGAAAAATTGCAGCTACATTCGTATTCAAACATGTGATTTCTTGTTTCGATGTACCCCAAGCTAATATCACTGACCATGGGAGTAATTTTCTAAATACAATGATGACTGAACTTTCTGATCAACTTGTTCTGTGCCATGATAACTCTACTCCGTATTACCCGTAGGCTAATGGTCAGGTTGAAGCCGTTACTAAAGTTTTAACTACCATGATCAAACGGATTATCGGAACTCACAAATAGAATTGGCATACCGTGCTTTTTTCGGCACTATCGGCATACCGAACCTCAGCAAAAACTGCTACAGGGTTCACTCCTTTTTAACTGGTTTATGGTTTAGAAGCTGTGTTACCCATTGAATGCAAATATCGTCACTCCAATTAGCCATAGAGTTACTACCAGCTACCTCTGAAGAGGAAAAACGCTTTTTGTACTTAGCACAATTAGATTAGACTCGGTGCACCACTGCATTAGCTGCTAAGGCTCATAAAAAATGTGTGAAATCTCAGTATGATCGAAGTGTTACACCTCATGTTTTTTTAGAAGGTGACCTAGTCTTAGTATATGATCAAGCTAACGTCAAGCTAGGAGCTGGGAAATTAGAACCAATGTGGCATGGTCCTTACATTGTCAAGTGAGTGCTTGCCAAAGGGGCCTATTAATTGACTGATTATGACGGGGTCTCTTTAGATAATCCGAGAAATGGTCTTTATCTAAAGAGATATTACGCTTGATTCTCGTGTGAAAATCTTACTTGTATATTAGTTATTTTTCTAGATAGTGTGCCTTAGATTAGATAAGTGTGCGTAGTTTAAGTTTGTTTTTACTACTATCACTGCTTATCCTGATTACTCTTGATATTGCAGATGTCGACATCCATTCAAATGTACATTGGTTTTTCTAATGGTGCATGTCGTAGTACATGGAATATTTCTTCCGCAGCTTGGGTTATCTATTCACCCACTGATGAGTTAGTTTCTATGCATGGGGTAAGCCTTGGTCAAACAACAAACAATATTGCAGAATATAGCGCAGTCATTGAGTTAATATCTGATGCCATTTCATTTGGTATTCGACCTTTGATCATTAGGTTAGATTCATAACTCATTGTATTACATTTAAACAGAGTATACGCAATTAAAAATCCAGTGTTATTGAGATTATTTTTGAAGGTTCATCTCTTGGAACGACAGTTTTATTACATCGAATATCAACACATTTCAAGAAATTTAAACACATTGGCTGATGCATTAGCTAATCGTGTTCTAAATAGACATTTACAACATTAAAATAGTAAACCAAAACAAAATTTGATACATGTTGAACAAGATAGTCAGAGAAAGTAGTAATATCATAGATAGGTTTGTTTTCAAAAAAATATTACATCGTCTGTGATCATAGGTTCAAACACCTTATGATCTGAAAGATATTGATACAAAAAACAAAATATTTCAATCCACGATAATCATCCACTATTCGTGATGATGATCATGGTAGTAGACTATGGTACACGCCACCTTGCGGAGGAATCTCCTAAATTGTCCTGGTACACCTGTAACATGTCTCTGAAGACGGAGAGGAATGTCATCTATCCCTGTCTCGGGAATATCTATGGTTAGCCTCTCCAGGTTGTGTTACATATCAGTTAGGATCTCTACTGCCTGATCCTGTGGTGGTACTATAGGCTCTGGTTGCCGCCTTTCAAAACGGCGAATTGTAGCTGGTTTTCATGGACCAACATCTACATTTAAAATTTGTTATCAGTATTGGATGATAAAAAATAAAATATATATATATATATATATATATATATATATATATATATATATATATATATATATATATATATATATTAAAACACATCAAAATGATTTTCTTCCCTTATTCATCCCACTGTGCCCCTGGAGGCAAGGACATCTCAGAATCACCTTTGAAATCTATACCCGCATAAGGGAAGTCTTCAATTGTGAATACTTGGTTCTGCAACCACATAAAGTACGTCGAAGTGAACCAAACCACTGAACTGTTGTCGCCACCATGGCGGGCCATTAATGCAACCCAACGTACCATACAAGGTTCTATAAGCTCTCCATGATCCACTGGAATAAGCTGAGGGGCAAGAAGTGGAATTCTCTCCAAAGAAAAATAAATCAGGATGGCGCCATACCTAAAGTTTTTTAACTTTGAATTTTTTGCTTTGGTTAGTTGGCCTTTCATGTTGGCCAATACCCCTTCACACCAGTTGAAAATGGTGCCTCTGAAACACTCTACTGCGATCTGCATTTGAGATTTAGTAGCTACATGTGGAGCCGCACTTCCACAAAGTCTGGTTACCGTGAATGAAACTACTTTGAGATCAAGTCGCAAAATAGTCTTTATGTCTATGAGATTATCCTTTGGATCTTCCGCATCACTGCAAAACTCTTGTTTGTAACTAGAAATGGGTAGACCACCCTATCTAGCTCCAAACAAGGATATGTTTTCTCCTCTTTTGGAAAATCCAGTGAGAAAATAAATATCTTTGAGCTTGATTTCGAGTCGATGGTAGCCAATGATAAAGCACTGATTTTGAACATCCCATTTATTCACTAACCATGTCATCAGCTCCACCTGCACTCTCATACCTTGAATCACCCAAAACTTATACAAACCACAATTTTTAACCACTAGCATTGTTTGAGGATTATTCATGGCTTCATTGTCTGAATCTTCATGCTCATGTTCTCTCCACTCTAGCACGGTGAAATAGTCTGCAAATGGACGCATTTGAAGGTTATAAACTTTTTGAGTGGGAAACTTTAACCATTTTTTAGAGAATTTATAAATTTTAAACTGGTCACAGCGCCTCCGTAGTTTTTGTGTGGAGACAGTGCAGACATCTACACAGGCTCCAAAAAAAAACCGCGGCAGCCCGATAATTATCTTTTTAGAAAATTATTGGGGTCCATAGGTAATGCGTGCATAACCTACGAACTCCCGAGAGCGAAATTTTAAACATAATTTCTCCCTAAAAAATGAATTTAAAGCCAAAAAGAGAATTTAATAAGACAGAAATGAAGAGAAGAGTGTTTTGGATTACCTGGTTCTGACGAATCACAATTTGAGTGGTCGGTTCTCCCATTTTCTACTCCATAACTTTTTTACCAAAAGCTCTCTATTTGCAACTATGAAGACAAAAGGTGAAAATGACTTTGTTAAACTCCTTTTTATAGTTTTTGAATGAATAAAATATTTTATTTTATTTATTTTTCACTTTAAAAAGTTATTTTTCTATGTTTTTACTTATTGGAAACAGGTATGTTTAATCTTTTGAGTTTTTGTGCTGAATACAGGTTTTTTCGGTGAAAGAATTATTTTGATGATGAGTACACTTTTATCACTTTTTCGGGCTCTTGAAAATTACGAAAAAATGAAACCCTTGATTTCTCTTTTAAGCCCTTTTCAGACTCTCTAAATATGAAAAGATCTTCGAGTACTTGACTATTTGAACTCGTTAAAGGAAATGAACAGTCGTCCTTTCAGTATAAGTTTACCCCTTTTCCGGACTGAAATTGACTATTTATGAAAAAGGTATACGTTGACTAATCATGGTTAATAGAGTTCTCTCTTTCATTATTTTATCTTTTTTTGGGCTTGAGAGACTAAATTTATGAAAAAAGTACAACCACAGAGTTTACTTATGTTTTTCTTCTGACTCCCTAAAACTGAAAAACACCGAGTTGTTTCTCCTATACTAGACTCATTAAAATTTAACTATAAAGGATCTGTCGATTACAAACATGAACGAACCACTCCTTCTTAGGGTTCGATTTTAATACTAAGTTGGAATCGTCCGAAGGATGAGCTTATACAACAAGAAAATGTTATCCTCCTCAAGCTTGTCAAAAATAAAAAGGTACTTGCCAGAAATGGTGGGGGGGGGAAGAGAAAAAGAATCAAGTTGTCACCTTTGTTTTAAAAGCAGTATACCACTCTTGAACACGACACTTTTTATCACACTTGTACCTGGGTTGGGAAAATCCTTTGTCTTACATTTAATCAAACCACATTGAAATTCTTCGGCCAATTTCTGGGTATTAGATTTAGGTCAATTCTTACCAAACCATCTACAGTGTCGTTATGTGTTCAAGTGACAGTTTAAATAAACCATTCATTGCAAACATTTGTCTCCAGTCAAGTTGACCATCCCTGAGTCAGTCCTTGCAAATATTTCTTCAAAACTTGATCTAATGGTTTCGTGTCGTGAGTTTTCCTACGATGGGTCGCTTTCTATCGACGACAGCTCATCATCTAGAAAGTTGATCTAGAATCCTATCAGTACCTTGGGATCTGCATGTCCTAATGGTAGGTTTCTCATCTTCGATGATAGGTTGCATCATTGACCTTTGATCGAATGATTCCATGAAGTGTTTGACTGCAAATAATTCATTCACACTTCATGGATTGTACTAAGTACTTTGAGAGGCATTGTCATTATTGGTGGTTTCTCTCACACTTGTTAATAGTTCACATCATTGACTGGTCATAAAGTGGTTTCTACCATGTTCGACTTCAACACAATCAATCGCATGGATAGAAAATTACTAGTTCGGGAAGCGGAAATCAAGACCTGGATCTAGTTTCCACCATCCACGCTGCGAGGAGTTTTATTATTCATGATACAGTAGACTACTTATGACAGATGGTTGTGTCCATGTTGTGTCTACTATTGATGTAATTTTAAAATCATTTTTGTACCAGAACATGTAGTTAGTTTTGATCTGAGTATGGGAATGCCTACCTCAGCGATGATATACATATATATGATTGCATTGAATTTTTTTATAGGTTTTCGACCTGTGTGTCCGCAATCCAATCCTCGGAATGATAAAGCACTTCACTCTTCAGAACTACCTTAGACTTCGCATTTTAGGGGGCAATATGTTACACGTTATTTTGTCACCATGACATTTGACTATCTATATAGGTTCATCACTACCTATATTGTGCTCCCTTAGAGGTCAAAAACCCTAATGTTCCTAAACCAAGTCTTGGAATTGGAGAAAATCTCATTAAAACCCTTAAAAGTCTAACTCCGCACTTTTCGTAGCTCTTTCTTGTGGATTCACAGATATTTTCTCTATAGCCTACGCCACATCTCGCACGTTCTGCTTATAAAACCCTCGGACCCCCATAAACAGTCAAATAAAAGAAAAAGTAAGTTCTAAAAGTCCAGATGGACAAATATTCTCCCAAATGGAAGCTTCTAGAGGCGAAATCAATTCAAGCTTTATCCCTCCACTCATGGAGCTCTATCCCTTCACTCATGGAATTTATCCCTTGGTATAAGGAACTCAAATCCCTTCATGAGAGGAATTAATCCCCCTCTTCATGGAACTGAAACTACCTCCATTTCCCTATAAATTGAGCTCATGTTTCAGTCTCAAGGGTAGGCGCACGTGCGGTAATTGCTGAAGAAATTCTCAAGAGAGCATACCCTCTATACTAGTCATTTTTGGTATGATAATGATCACACACTCATGTCCATAACTTCATGCTAGTTCAGAGACAGGAAGGCTTGTCAATCTGAAGGAGGAGCGATTGTTTAAGACCCCGAGAGGAACTTGTACAACATCAAGGTGACAGGTTGTAAAGTTACTCTTTTCATACAAGATAATACATATGGATCTCCTTTTCTCATTGAGTTTTTCTTGTGTCTATTTGAATAATTCAATACTTGGATTCCTTGATCACTAATTTAGATTAGTTATATTCAATTATTATATGTTGCAGGTGCTTTTAATTCATTTGTCTGTCTTTGATTGTGTAATGTTCCTAATTAGCCCAAGCTAATTGGAACATTTCATTTTGTCTTAATTTTATGTACTGATGAATAAAATGGAAAGGAGGACATGAAAAACTCCTAAAACTCAAGAATAAATCAGTGCCTATGTGAAAAGAGGCATATTTGAGCTACTTGAATAAAAACTTGCAGGTGTGAAAGGGTCAAGACGACCAAAGGAGATCCTATTTGACCAAGTCAACCAGCGTTGTCTAGGTTCATTTAACCTCCTTGATGGACTGCGCTGCTCTAGAAGGGGTTTCCAAGTGTAAAAATGGCCAAAGAGATGAAGTGGTTTAGGGTTTTCCAAGAGACCCTAATGTTATAAAAAGGAGGAGAAGGCACATGAAAAGGTTGTTTATGATTTTAGAGGTTGCTTGCGCAACTCGAGTTCTCTTGGCTAGTTAGCTAAAGAGAAGAGGGTCTCCTATTTAGGAATCCTCTCTCCTTCCATGGAGTAGCTCTTTGGAGGAGGATGTGCTGAATTTCTCCACTATCTGGAATTTTGGCCAAGCTACATCTCCATTAGCAGCGCTCATCCTGTTGAGGGTTTTGCAGCTGCTGTGAAGTTGCAGCAAGTGGTGATTCAAATCTACAAGGATCTAGATGTTTTGAGGGATTTCTCTCAGGGAGGGTGTCTTGTGACCACCCGGAAGAGGATCTCTATTGTATTTTTATTTCAGATTTGTATATTTCATCTATTGTAACATTCAGCTCAAGCTACAGCATTTTTTCTCTAGTGAAGTGCGTTATTTCATGTACTGCTTTTACTGCTAGTTGTATTCCTCTCATTGTACTTGCTTTTTGATGATTGAGGCTTGCCTCTCATCTTGAAGATTCATCTTGTATCTTGCTTATATCTATTTTATAGATCTGATATACTGTAATAATAATCATCTTCAGAAATTTCTGGAAGTTTCCTGTAGTCTCATGTATTAAAATTCAGATCTACATCTTCTTGTGCAATATTTTGTGAAAACCCCAAAGGGGACTTGTAGAAGAGGCTGAGTAGTTTCCAGATCTGGTATGGATCTTATGTTACAGCTATATATCTGCCATATATCTGAGCTCCATCATTTATCTTCTGAAGCACACTTATAGGGACGCATTCCATTCCTTTCTGCAATTTTATAAATACCGGAGATGTCATTTTAATGGATTTCTACATTATTATTTCATGTGATTTACTGTGTGATTATGGAAGAATATTTCATAATGATTATTTGATGTTATAAGGCTGAATTTTGAGCCTTATGTCTGGTCTCTAGTGATTACTGGGCAAAACTACGCAATTTTGGTTGCCGGGTTTCCTTGTTGCAGTAGCGCTTCTCATTAGCTGATTTTTAGCTAGTCAGCTTCGTGGGAGATCTTTTTAAGGGTCTTAAGCTCATTTTTTTTTCCTTAAATTCATCACACAAGTCCCACACATCCCAAGCTAGGCGACCAAGCTCTGACCTGCGTTATTTTTGCACCCATTTTCATATACAGCGTTATCACTGAGCCTCTTTCTTATTTTCCTGAAAGTAGAATTTCCCGCTTCTTCCTTGGTTGGTTTTTGCTCCTCTTTGGAATAATTCTTTAGATCTGAAGATATAAGAATCCCAAGGGCTTCAAAATCCATTTGGAGTGTGTTATTCCCAAACTTTATGTGTTTCATCAATCTTCTATAGACAGAGTCTGGAACGGGCCAGGAAGCCTCTGGTTTTCACCCTCTCTTTAGAGGTGATATGACCAGTAAATGCCCTACCAGTCTATCTCTGGTTTAGATCTATTGGTGTGATTCCATATTTCTGTGATTCCATAGTGGAATATCTTAATATATTCCCTACTGAGCCTATTCTTCCCCATTTGGAACATTACAGTGGTATTAGAGCATGATCTCTAGCTCAGCCTGTGAGATCAAGCTATCAGAGAGATGCTAAGAAAAATCAGAAAGTAGGAAGCAGAAAGCATAACGTAGAAATTATGAAGAGGATGAGATTACTCTCATCTCTCTTCAGATCTAAGAGGAACCTCTCCAAAGAGGTTGTGCAACAAGAAGAAAGAAGAAGCAGCAGTGAAGCTCCCAAGGAGTTTCAAAAAGAAGATTTTCCAAGCAGATATACAAGATATGTGCATGAGGATCATTCTGAATCCTCATTTCATGGATATGTGCACTCAGCCATATCACCAGAGCTTCAGCATTTTTCCAGTGATTCCTTCATGAAGGGGGGGGAAGAAGGTGTGAGCTTGACTGATACATTGCCAAGGGCAAGATCTCCATTTGATGAAGAATCCTCTTCTCAAGAGGAAAGCATGAAGGTTTCTCCCTCAGTAGGAGGCCAAGATCCAAGGTCTCTCGTTGAAGATGAGATGATTTCAGTTGTGGGAGAGGAGGAGGAGAAAGGGGGAGATGGTAACGCAGTCACCTCAAAGGCACCACCGGCACTTCATGAGGAGGAGGATGGAGCCCTTGCTCCAAGAGAAGAGACTCTTGCACTCTTGCAAAGAGTACCACAAGATCTCATGCATGAGGAGCATGTGCTATCATTGATCAATGATGAGATCTTGAAGATTGCAAAAGAAAGGGGGAAGGGCAAGCTTCAAATAGTGAGGAAATTTTTCCCCTCTGTATTTCAGAAACATGTTGCACAAAGAAGGCTGAAAGATCAAAGCAAGGACATATCATTCCCTACATCTTCTCATGATCTATGCCTTGATGTCTTCTTACTTAAAGGAATTCCACCAAGGAGTTCCCATGATGAGCAGAAGAGAAAGGTGTTCCCTCAACCTTGTGCATCAATGTCATCTCTTCCCAAGGGGGGAACTATCACAGTGCTATAGACTTGGGGTAAGAAGCATGCTTATGAGAATCACATTCCATTTTATGATTGCATGTATTCTCTTACTTCATATTTGCAGGCCATAGCTCCTAAGAGGAGTGTGATACCTTACAAGCTTCATGGCCAACAGTGGGCCAAGATCATTCTCAGAAATTGCCACTCCCTTGATGGAATAAGGGAGATGATGCAGCATGATGGGTGCTTCTCTAAAGCACCAAATACACATTTCACCTTCAGCCATGGTTAATTGATAAGGGCAGCAAGTAAGTGGCACGCAACCCACTTAACACATCTGGATCTAAAGCAGGGAGGAGATCACCTACACTGGTTCTTCTTGGGTGAGTTTGGGTACCACCCAAAGTTTTTGATTTTCTTGTCTCATGCCTTGTATTTCATGAAAAGAATTCATAAGGAGAAGGCATGTTTGTTTTGGTTGATGAAGAGAAAGTATGGGCACCTCATGAAGAATCCCATGTCCATACATTTACTTTTGCCTACAATGTATGTGCATGCGTTCCTATTTAGAGTGCAATCTAAAATCATGTATATACTTGGGCTTGGGAGACATTGTAGTCTTCTCATGGGTTGGCATATGAAGGATTGTTCATATCATATTGATGCTCCCAATAAGAGAGGAGAGATGACACATTGGGTGAATGTGTTTATGGTAATCTCCCATATCTATTCATACTCCAAGGAGAGGATAGAATACTACATGGTTGCTTCATTGAACACTTTGTTTCTTTTTGCAAAGGACCATGTATTGAAAGTATGTCATGGAAGGGAGCCTCTAACATGGAATAATTTAGAGCATGACATGTTTTGTTTGAATCATATTCATCCAACACCCAGTATCCTCCACTATTCTCAAGCTTTGAAGAAGCTTGTGGCAGCAAGAAGGTGGTGGGGTGACCACCTATTACACTCTGATTTGGGGCAGCATGGGAAGGGCTTTGAAAGAGGGCTAAATCAGCGTTGTCAAAGAGGCATGGGCCATGCAAAGAGGGATCAGAAACATGACTCTTTGGGAAATTCAAATCAGTCCATTCATTCTTCTCTTGAGGAAGAAAATAGAACCATGCACCTCTCCCTTAATTGAAGAAAGATCATTGGTGAAGAACATGATCATGTTATACATGTTTTTATTTCTGATTTCATACATTCTTACACCATGTTTTTGCAGGCCAAATATTCCAAGGAAAAATGATATATCATGTGAGCCTCTTGGCCAATTTTTGGCTCCAAAATTTTCTGATTTGAGCCACTCCCTTGAACGGAAAAAGGGGGATTTTTGCAAAGAGAAGGTGCTGCCCAAAGCACCGAACATGCATCACACTTTCAGCCATGATGATGTGGCATGGGCAGCAAGAATGAAGGATGGCATGTGTCTCATGAGAGGACCACTCTCCATGTATTGAATTTCTCATATTCCAGAGAGAGCATGGGGCAAACCATGTTTGTTTCAGATGATCTATTGCATCCTTATGGGATGAGCTAATTGCATCTCATGAGAACATTGGAGGAGCAAGACATGGATGGATTGGTGAGCACTTGGATTATGGAGGAAGCTTATCTTATGTTGGTGTCACCAAGAAGGAAATTTTGCAGCACTCACCTTGCAGTTGCTTGAGGGCAAGCAACAATTTTTGGAGGGGAGGACTGTAATGTTCCTAATTAGCCCAAGCTAATTGGAACATTTCATTTTTTCTTAATTTTATGTACTGATGAATAAAATGGAAAGGAGGACATGAAAAACTCCTAAAACTCAAGAATAAATCAGTGCCTATGTGAAAAGAGGCATATTTTAGCTACTTGAATAAAAACTTGCAGGTGTGAAAGGGTCAAGACCACCAAAGGAGATCCTATTTGACCAAGTCAACTAGCGATGTCTAGGTTCATTGAACCTCCTTGATGGACTGCGTTGTTCTAGAAGGGGTTTCCAAGTGTGAAAAGGGCCAAAGAGATGAAGTGGTTTAGGGTTTTCTAAGAGACCCAAATGTTATAAAAATTAGGATAAGGCACATGAAAAGGTTGTTGATGATTTTAGAGGTTGCTTGATCAAATCGAGTTCTCTTGGCTAGTTAGCCAAAGAGAAGAGGGTATCCTGTTTAGGAATCCTCTCTCCTTCCATGGAGTAGCTCTTTGGAGGAGGATGTGCTTCATTTCTCCACTATCTGGCATTTTTTCCAAGCTACATCTCCATTATCAGCGTTGGTCCTGTTGAGGGTTTTGCAGCTGTTGTGAACTTGCAGCAAGTGGTGATTCAGATCTACAAGGATCTAGATGTTTTGAGGGATTTCTCTCAGGGAGGGTGTCTTGTGACCACTAGGAAGAGGATCTCTATTGTATTTTTATTTCATATATGTATATTTCATCTATTGTAACATTCATCTCAAGCTACATCATTGTTTCTCTAGTGAATTGCGTTATTTCATGTACTGCTTTTACTGCTAGTTGTATTCCTCTCATTGTACTTGCTTTCTGATGATTGAGGCTTGCCTCTCATCTTGAAGATTCATCTTGTAGCTTGCTGATATCTATTGTATAGATCTGATATACTGTAATAATAATCATCTTCAGCAATTTCTGGAAGTTTCCTGCAGTCTCATGTATTAAAATTCAGATCTACATCTTCTTGTGCCATATTTTGTGAAAACCCCAAAGGGGACTTGTAGAAGAGGCTGAGTAGTTTACAGATTTGGTATGGATCTGATGTTACAGCCATAGATCTGAAATATATATGAGCTCCATAATTTATCTTCTAAAGCACACTTAGAGGGACGCAGTCCATTCCTTTCTGCAATTTTATAAATACCGGAGATTCCATTTTAATGGATTTCTGCATTATTATTTCATGTGATTTACTGTGTGATTATGGGAGAATATTTCATAATGCTGATATGATGTTATAAGGCTGAATTATGAGCCTTATGGCTGGTCTCCAGTGATTACTGGGCAAAACATCGCAATTCTGGTTGTTGGGTTTCCTTGTTGCAGCAGCTCTTCTCATTAGCTGATTTTTAGCTAGTCAGCTTCGTGGGAGATCTGTTTAAGGGTCTTAAGCTCATTTTTTTTTCCTGAAATTCATCACAAAAGTCCCACACAGCCAAAGCTAGGGGAACCAAGCTCTGACCTGCGTTATTTTTGCACCCATTTTCTTATACAGTGTTCTCACTGAGCCTCTTGTTGATTTTCCTGAAAGTAGAATTTCACGCTTCTTCCTTGGTTGGTTTTTGCTCCTATTTGGACTAAATATTTAGATATAAAGATATAATAATCTCAAGGGCTTAAAAATCCATTTGGAGTGTGTTATTCCCAAACTTTCTTTGTTTCACCAATCTTCTATAGACAGAGTCTGGAACGGGCCAGGAAGCCTCTGGTTTTCACCCTCTATTTAGAGGTGATATAATCAGTAAATTCCCTACTAGTCTGTCTCTGGTTTAGATCTATTGGTGTGATTCCATATTTTTGTGATTCCATAGTGGAATATCTTAAGATATTCCCTACTGAGCCTATTCTTCCCCATTTGGAACATTACAGATTGCAGGTTCTCATTACTAAAGAGGCCTCTTTGGAGCGACTGGATAAAAGGTTGCACCAAACATCGATTTTCAAGGTAGGGGAATGTCCACTTTCTTTTTTTATAATAATTTTGAATTGCAAATGATCTAGAGAAAATGATTTACAAATGGATGTTTGTTTCTAGCTATCCGTAGGATACTAGGGAGATCGCTCTTGTCCGCAAGAGGGATTTATTCACATAACATTTACCTAAACGAGACCCACAGTTTTGGCACTTCATCTCCTAGGGTTAGGTTTTTGGACATTTTGGGTTTTACATTGTTTTTCAACAATAAATAGGCCTTTGAGCCTCATTGTAACAAAGTGGAGGGGCCTGTAGCCATCACATCTCTTCTCAGGGATATGCTACTAGTGCCCTCACCACTCATTTCCATTATGTCTCATTGTAACACAGTTGAGAGGCCTGTAGACACCACATATCTTCTTAGAGATAAGCCTACCAACACCCTAGTTGTTTATTTTTGTTATGGTTGTATTGTAACATAGCTTAGAGGCCGATAGCCGCCACATCTCTTCTCAGAGACAAGCTACAAGTGCCCTGTCTGTAAGCATATGTCAATAATTTTATTTTAATAAAAGGAAGCATTATTTCAGCTACATATTTGTGTTTATGGTTATATGTGTATTCTGTTGCATTCCTGCATAAATCTGGATCAATGATAGCAACTCAAGTCATTATACTGCTAATCAAACCATGGAAATATTAACATTACATAATTATAATTAGAAGCATCTCTTTCTCATCCATACAACCCTGTCAAACACTAGAATAGGCAACATATACTACACTTTGTGTTTTGAACTCCAAATTGGTATAATTTTCATCAATTCATGACAATACTCATCAACATGTAAAGCACATATAGTAGACTCTTGTTACTCTAACTTAATTCAAAACAAGATTTATGCAACTTTTCATATAAGGCCCAATCTATGAATCAAATTTTGACTTCATTGTTGGTTAAATGAATTTGCTTGGTTTCTCCAAAATATTCTCACAATACTTCACTGACTCTTCTTAATATAGGTTGAAGATTTAACAAGAATATATGCTTTGGTTCATAACTTAGTTTCCATAAGAATTTTAATCATAAATATGTTATCAAGGTGTGCCTTCTCTAGTAATATTCTCTAATCATCAATGTAATACACATGGGAATCAACAAGATGCACGACATACCCTCTTCTCACCATACAAAAACTCAATGAAGACATTGTCATATGATTACAAACCTTAACACTTTATCCAATGCAATGTTCCTTCACAACTAGGGATGCTCAAATTTACAATAGGAGATACAACTCGGTCTTGAATCATCGAACCTAACAACTAGAATTAGATCAGCCTCTACACAACCCTTAAATAATTCTAAGATCTGTCCTAGAAACACCCTTTTGAGCTCTAATCAATTCTTTAAATTTTTCCCTAAGTCTGCCTCAAATCTTATTCTTGCAAGCTTGATTTTATTCATTAAACAAAAATTAGTAATGCCAACAAATGAGCCTAAAAACTCAATGCGAAAATACCTCAAGAGCAGGTGTAAAAATGACCTTTGAATGGGGCTCATATGGGCCTAAAACAATGTAAATATACCCTTAAAATCTCTACAGAATTAGGCCTCAGGAGGTCTGAAAGGGACCTCGGGAATAGGTGTAGGTTTGAGCCTTGAAAACATCTGCTTAAATATTCTCAACAAATTTGTCATAGGAGTTGAGGATTTCCACATAGAGCCCTCAAAATAGCCCCGAAATGAGCCTCAAACCTTGAATAAAAGGGGGCTGAAATTATGTTTTCAGAACTGATGCAAATTAGGCCACTAAACAAACCATTAACCCAACCAGATTAGCCTTAGAAATTGATCTCTATCCTAATGAATAACCAACTTAAAATGATAAACAATAAACATGAATATCCTCAACAAAACTCGGCCTCACTCTGCTGCCCTAGCCTCAAAATAGTGTGAATTTATTTCATATCAGTGAGTGAATGGATTCCCATTTGGAGGATAAATGAGCCTTTTATATATAGAGAAAGGGGGCTCAATAGGGGGGAGACATTCCATAACAACATGGATCCAACCTTAATTTATGCTAAATAAAATCAATTTTCAAGGTTGAATTGTCCTTCAACCAATAATAATCCAATCAATAAAGGTGTTGACCATAAATCTTATTTGAAAATCAATATGGACAAAAATATACCAAATTTGGAGGGATGATATGGATAGCACAATTTTATCCAAATTTTCTTAAATTTATGTCCAAATATTGACCAATAATAAGGTTGTCTTTAATAGTGCTTTAACATCACTTTTGGGGCACCTTGACCACATTATGGGGCACTAACTTTTATAGGGAATATCTCCTCAATTGTGAGGAGTTATGTGGCATTCCACCTATTGTTGGAAACGATACCACAAGTACAAGCAATGATGATGGTCTTGTTTGCAAATACTTTGATCTTCTCATTCAATTTCTTCATTAAAATCAGGGCATCATGACCACACCATAAGAGCTTATCATCCTTCTAGGGCCTCTTGACCATTGGAGTTTCCAATCAATCCAATCCATAGATGTATATTAAGAGCGTTCAAAGACTAACGTTGGAATCAATGACAACACCATTCAACAATCCCCCCCTTTGTCATTGATGACAACACACATACTCCCTCTATATCCATGCTTCTCATCTTCCCCTCTTGAATTCCCTCTCCCTTTGACATCAATGGAAAAGGGTAGCTCCCTTTGAAAAATTAACTTCCTATTCTTCCTGCAATATGCCTTTCTCCCTTTGATTGCTTCTCTCCCCCTGACATACTATGCCTCTCACGACTTGCCACAACTAATTCCACATGTGCATTAATGAGTCCTCTTGAAATTCTTCCTGGTATTGACCTTGAAGTGCCACAAAATTTTCCATGACTTTTATTTTCAAAACTGCACAAGGTCAACTAATCTTCCCGTAATGTCGATCATGTCTGCCATCAACCATTGAGAGTCTACCATTCAAAATCAAACTACCTGAAATATAGATATTTGATTTACATTTTTTGCTACTTAGACTCCCCTTCTTCAAGATTCATAGTATATGGAATCTCCAAGATTCATTATTTAGAATGGTATATGAACCTGCTTTGTTGTAGGATCATTTTGAACCTTTACATATTCCTTGGAACCGATAGATTCATCGTGGTCTTGCAAATTTACAAATCATGAGAGCATGACCTCTGTGATTTCTTCATTCACATGTTCTTCTTGCTTTCGTTTTCTTCTCCAAAAAAAAAATTACCTGATATTATATCTTCCCTTCATGGAAGGTTCCATCATGCATCTGCAATCATGAGCTATGTGTCCATAGTTGTGGAATTTGAAGCATTATATGTGATCCCTGAAAGATGGAGCAATTGATATATACTTTTTTCTAATGAATTCATCTATATATTTGTCTTGTGCTCCTCTAAACTTGCCTCTAGGATTTTGATAATGTTCTTGATAATCATCACCGTCATAAGTTTTGCAATCCCTAGCCTTGTGTCCAAAGTTAATACATGGAAAATAATAACCATTAAACATACTAGCGTACTTGGATGAAATGGCTTTCCTTGATGTTGTTGATCTTCTGAAGAGATTCTTCCTTGGATGAGGCTCAGTCCTTTGTTGTTCCTTGTCCTTGATAACCTTAGCATAGCTTCTTGGAGAAAAAATTTTAGTCTTCTTCTCTCTTTCACTTGGCCTTTGAAATATTTTGCTTTCAGGGTTGCTTTGTGGGGGCTTGGAACGTGTGCCTTCATTGAATATAGCTTCACCTTCTTCTTTTATCTTCATCTTAAATCGAGTAATTTCTTGATCCTTCTCATTAATGACATGATTCTTCTTTTCAACGTCTTGCAATTTATCCTTCTTCCAATCCTTGAGCCTGCTTATTTCATCTAGAGTTGCATATAGTTCCTTTTGCTTTTGAATAAATTCTACCTTTTACTTTTGAACAGATTCCTCTAATGGTCTTGTCATGTTTTTCTCCTTCATTTTTGCATCCTACACTGGAAGTATTACAAGAGAAACTTCTTTAAGTATACAATTTTCCTTCTTTGTTTTTCTAATATCATTTAAGGCATTAATAAATTCTCTTTCCATTTCCACTACTGCTTCTTCTTATTCATATACTTTATCTTAATCATGTTTATCATCATTATATTTATCTTGACCTACAAGCTTCTTTAAATATAGGTTTTGAAGCTTCTCTCAAATATTTTTGACTAATGAGCATTTCGTTACATTGGATTTCACATAATCTAGCAAGACACTTAAAATGACATTCAAGAATTTTGAATTTTACATTTTTTATTCATCGTTAGATGTCTTTCCAAAAACAACAAAATTCCATACATCATATCCAAGAGCTCCAAAATAGGCTTCCATTCTATCTTTCCAAAATTCAAAGCATGAATCATCGAATAGAAGAATTGGACCAACCTATTTCTCTTCATCAACTGTAATAGGTCTTGAAACTGGCGTAATGCTGGAGACTTCCTCTGATTTTTTGGATGTGTGTTTCCTTGACATTCCCATTTTTTATCTCCTGAGATCTTCCTTCCATTTATTAGGTTGCAACTGAAGGAAATCACTTTGATACCAATTGTTGGAATATTCAATAATACTAAGAGGGGGGTTGAATCAGTATTGGGCACTTTTTAATAATTTTAATCATATCATGTAAACATTGAACAATTAAAAACACCATTCAACAACGCACAACATAAAAACAAAATACACAAGATATATTTAGGTGGAAACCCTTCCAAGAGAAAAACCATTGAATGCATTTAATATAAGTCTTAAATATTACATCAACAGGAAGTTCCAAATTCCAATATTCTCCAACAACAATTGGAAGGAGACTCCAACCCCCTGATTTATTAGCTTCAACTGAAAGGATGCGCGAACACCCTGGTTTACTAGTTCCAACTGAAAGGAGTTTGAAACCCCGTGGTTTTATCAGCTCCAACTAAAAGGATGCTCCAACACCTTTGTTTACCAACTCCAACTAGGGGGAGGATCCAACCCCCTGGTTTTATCAGTCCCAACTGAAAGGATGCTCCAAAAGCCTGCAAGCTCAAACTTACCCTAGCAACACCCTACCACCTTGAATTATACTCCAACCCCAACCTGAAGGATACTTCACTCTTTTCCTTGCACTACCCTTCCACCCTACTCAACAAGCCACCACAATGGAACATGTTTCATATATTTTCAGACTGGATCCACCTCTACATAATAAATAATATCAAAACAATTAGCTAACTCTATAAATCGGTAGTACTGGTACAATATCGATTCTCTCTGCTTAGTTCAACAAATCAACATCATATTCTCAAATCATGCGTAGATAACTCTTTCCAAAACAAAACCTATCTCGACATATTTCTCAAGATATATACATGCCTTTTTCAAACCTCAGCAACAATAATAACACTCTTTATCATTAGTATATGTGTGAAAACCCTAGCAACTCTTCTCTACTTTTATTCAACATGTATACCCTGCGAAGCAACCTCTGTCCAAACCTTAATAGTAATTTGATCTCTGATTCAACAATAGCAATAGTCCAAAAACTCTCAAGAATTATAGGATAATGATTGCAACTCAATTCAATATATTTCTCATCAAACCATGCAAATATGAGAAATAGAAATTTACACTTAGCAACATCTCTCGCTCATCCATACAACTCTGTCAAACACTAGCATAGGCAACATATACTACTCTTTATGTTCTCAACTGCAACTTAGCATATTTTTCATCAATTCACAACAATACTCATCAACAACATGTAAAACACATATAACAACACTCTTGTTACTTTAACTTCATTCAAAGCATGATATATGCAACTTTTTATATAAGGTCCAATCTATGAATCAAATTCTGACTTCGTTGTTGGTTAAATGACTCTGTCTAGTTTGTCCAATATATTCTCACAATACTTCACTAACTCTTCCAAACATAGGTTGAATATTCAACAATAATAGATGCTTTGGTTCATGCCTTAGTTTCCACGAGAAGGTTAATCATAAATATTCTATTAAGGTGTTCCTTCTTTGCTTATCTTCTCTGACCAGCAATGCAATACACAAGGACATCAACAAGATGCATGACACACCCTCTTCTCACCATGCAACAACTCAACGAGGACATTGTCATAAAATTACAAACCTTAACACTCTATGTAATTCAATTTTCCTTCATAACTAGGGTTTATCAAATATATTATAGGAGATACAATTCGGTCCTAAATCTTCAAACCCAGCAGCTCGAAATAGATCATTCTCTACACAACCCTTTAATAATTCTAAGATCTGCCCTAAAACATCCTTTTGTGGTTTGATCAATGCTTTAAATTTTTCCCTTAGTCTGCCTCAAATCTTGTTCTTGCAAAATTTAGTCCTTAAATGGACTTCAATAATTCCAACCAATATGCCTCAAAAATCAATGTGAAAATACCTCGGGAGAAAGTGTAAAAATGACCTTATAATGGGCCTCGAGTGGCCTAAAAAGGTGTGAATATACCCTCAAAAGGTTCGTGGAATTAGGCCTTTGGGAGTCCAAAAGGGGACTAAGGAATAGGTGCAGGCCTGAGCCTTGAAAATAGGTGCTTAACTGTTTTCAGCAAAGCTACCACAGGGAGTCGAAGCATTTCCAAAAAGAACCCTCAAAATAGCCCCGAAATAAACCTCAGGCCTTGAATAAAAGGGTGTCGAAATAATGTTTCTAGAACTTATGCAAATTAGGCCAAAAAATAGGCCATTAACCCATTTGAATTAGCCTCAAAAATTGACCTTTATCCCAACAAATAGCCAACATAAAATGATTAAAAATAAACCAAAATATCCTCAGCAAAACTTGGCCTCACTCTTGATGTTACATTCTGCCCTAACCTCAGAAGAGTGTGAAGTTATTTCATATCGATGAGTGAATTTGATATATATCCCAACAAATAGCCAACATACAATGATTAAAAATAAACCCAAATATCCTCAGCAAAACTTGGCCTCACTCTTGATGTTACATTTTTCCCTAACCTCAGAAGAGTGTGAAGTTATTTCATATCGGCGAGTGAATGAATTCTCTTTTGGAGGAGAAATGAGCCTAGGGGGATCGGGATCAATAGGGGGTGTCGACATGCCCTAACAAACATGGAGCCAACCATAATTTATGCCAAATAAAATCAATTTTAAAGGCCGACTTGCCCTTCAAGCAAGAATAAATCCAATTAACCATAAACCTTCTTCAAAAGTTGATATGGACAAGAATATACCATATTTGGAGGGTTTATATTGACAACACAATTTTATCAAGAATTTCTTAAATGCAAGTTAAAATATTGACCAATAAATAATTAGGCTATCTTTAGTATCAATTTTGGGGCACCTTAACCACATTATGGGGAACCAAATTTGATAGGGCATATCTCCTCAACCATGAGGAGTTATGTGGTGTGCCACCTACCATTAAAGACGATAAGACGAGGACAAAAAAATGAACGTGGTCTTGCTTGCAAATACTCTGATATTCTCATTCAATTTCTTCATCAAAAGCGAGGCATAGTGACCACATTGCAAGAGCATCTCATCCTTCCAGGGCTTCTTAACCATTGGAGCTTCCAATCAATGAAATCCATAAATGTATATTAAGAGCTTTCAAAGGCTAAAATTTGCATCAATGACAACATTATTCAACAAAATCATATATTAAATTTTTAAATTTATTTATTTCAAAGTCAATTTGTTAGTGGAGTCTTCAAATATTTTTTGAAATACATTTATAGGTATCCATTTAAACTTCAAGAAACCAAGTTTGAGAAACAACTGTGAAAATATTTTTTAAGAATTTCTAAATTGAAAAATTACAAAAAAAATTTGATTTGGCAAGAGAGTCTATGTGTAGGGAATAATGGTGAAAGTAACAAATACCAAATTGACCATTGAAAAATTTAATGGTAAAATATTTTTCAAATTATGGAAACTAAAATTCAAGATTTGTTAGTACAACTAGGACTGCATATAATGTTTTTATTGAGCTCTATTGAAATTTCTTCAAGCAAGAGGATCATGATGTAAACCCTAATGCCTTCGACCTCTACCTTGTCTCTAGGGAATTTTCAGCTTCAAGATTCTTCCCTTCATCTAGAGCTCCCTCATTGTGTTTCCATCACTACAGATCCATTAAACTGCGAAGAATTTTTTGTGGCAGGGTTCTTCCGTCTTTTATGGTGATGCCATCGCTTCAAATGAGTCAAGATTTTTGGTCTTCGTGAGGTCTCTCTCACGAACTTTACCTTTACACTCGTAGCCTAAACCCAAGATCAAACAAGAATCCATTCCATCTCAATGTGTCTCGTACATGGGGTAAGGTAGCTTCAATAAGTGCTTTTACTAAAATATTATGGTATAACCAAGGATGCCTTAATCCTCTTAGTCTCAAAACTAAACATAGGAGCCAAATGATGCTCTAAAACCAAGGCTCTCTCAACCAACTCCCAAATATCTTTAAGGGATAGCCTTAATTGTAGAACAAGTGTAAGATATTTTAGAATTGGAGGTGGAAGACCTCTGATCCAATATTTTTAGCTTATATTATGAGCAGAATCCAATAATCTTCCATTTTAATGGGCTCTAGCCATCAACATAGACACACTAGGAATGGGGTGCATCAAACCTAGTCCCCAAATGCAAATCTACATATCTATTTGAAGGGATTCTTTGTGGGTTTTTTTTTCAAAAATCTAGAGGATCATCAATTTTTATCAAGGACCCTGGTTTTGGCGCTACTTTGGGCTCTCCTTTTAGAAATGGTTTCCTGAATTCAACCCTATATCCATGATAGCTCTAGATACTCCAGTTTGGGTAAGACTTACTAATATGCTCATTCATTTGTTAACTTCGAATTCCTTAGCTTCTATGGGAAACTCTTTAGGCTATTTTAGTAAGATAGATACAAACAAGTTTGAGAGGGGTATTGTAACATTTTCATGCATTTGTGTTAAAATAGATCTTAGAAAAAGGTTGCCTGATAAAATCCTTATCAATTGGAATGGCATAACCCTTTTGTTTTTGATAGGTTACAGAAACATAGCTTTCTGTTATAGGTCCCATTATAGTGAGGTCCTCCCTATATTATTTTCCCTTCTTCTTAAGGGCATTCTCATCCCCTTGATGCCAAGAAAAAAAATCGAGGATGGCAAGACCCAAGAGTTCCTCAACTCACAAGCAAGATAACATGCAACAACAAATAGCAATTGTGGCCGAATCTAATCCTTCGACCTCAACACAACTCCCCAAAATGCCAATGCATCCCAAAAAAATTGTGATTCCTCCTCCATGACCATCTCCCCACTCTCGTCTAGATCCCTCGGACGTGGAAGAGAGATACAACCATGATCCTAGATTTGTCCACGAGCAAACATAAATGTCTTCACAAATCATATCACTCGAATAGTGATAAGGAAGTAACCACAGTTGCAAATCCTCCAAAAATTTAAATGTCTCAAAGAAATGCAACCATTATCTCCATGTCATATGCTCCCTGTTGTAGCTCCTAGAGATAGCCTTGAGTTGTATAAATACCAGTGCCTAGGACATCTTAAATGCAAGGAGCATATGACTCAACTGACTACAGTTGGAAATGTTTGGCTCTCATGCAACTATCACTCAGATGAATGGTTTTAATAAGGGTGGAACCAAAACCCCAAATTTAAACACAACAACTAAGAAAACTGTAGAAACTGAGTACAAACCACAATAAGTAAATGCATCAGACAGCTCTAAAACAGAATGTTGTAAAAGGGGGCCAACTTCTAAAATGAATACACAGTTATCAAGTTATATGTGAGCGATGACTATGGTAGAAGATGGAGTAAGATATCAACAATAACCGGGCTTATTCAAGCATAAGAATCCATATATACTGGGCTTATTCAGAGATAAGAATCCATATATCTGGGCTCGTTCAAAGATAAGAATCCATTGTAGTTAGTATCATAAGAACGGAAAAAGAGATAGAAAATGAAAAATTTATCAGGCCTGGGCCATATTTAAAGTGCTATGGATGTATAAAACATGAGTATCTGCTATGATAAATTCACGTCCAAACATGGAAGCACTCGCATTCCAAAACCTGTAGATACGAGAAGTATGGAGAAATACAACATGAACACTTATATTAAAAGACACAGAGAGAGGAAGTTAAAAATTGTGAATCATCCTGAGCGGAATCCCCAATTCCAACAAAAATTCTTATTACTGAATCCCTATGGGATCTTCAAACATCCACTATCAAAATTCATACAAAATACATACAGAATACTCGAGCTAGTGAGTTATTTGGAAAATTTGAAACCTTTTGTTAGTGTTTTCTTCTTGTTTTTATAACCTCTGATTCCTATGCGCGAGAAGATATTTTGGGAAAATATCTTCCCCGCGTGCTTGTATGTTGTTTCAGGTCTAAATCAAAAAATATAAATGATGATGAGGAAAAATTGCCTCTCACCATCTTACAACGCAGGCCTAAAGCCGTTTCTAACTGAAATGTAAACAATTTACTAATCTGAAAGTAAAAATTGCAGGAGTGAACTAAAGATTTCACCTGAAATGACAAAGTGAAAAGAACATAAGGTAAAAGGCCACGTGGGCCCAGTCATGAATGATCATTGCTGTTTGATGAGGCGGAGCTCCTACTGCTGCTGGCGAAGGCAATATCGTTAGTCGTGGGAAGGACTAGCCTTCTGTACTGGAGAATGCGGTACTACTAGTAATGGATGAGTTGGCCTTCTGCACTGGAGTGTTGAGATTCAACAAGATGATGAGCTTAGTGAAAAGAGTCGCCTTCACTAAGTGGGCCCGCTGGCTATTTTTGACGCAAGTCACAGGCTTTAGACAGAATGATAAATATTTTAAGTCAGATGCTATGTGTGGATGGTTGGTCAAGTTGGAAAAATAAGATGAAATTCTATTTTTGCATTATTGGGCGAAGTCTATTTATAGATCGTCAATCTAAAAATAGATGCATGTCGATTATTATTAGCTCTTAATAATAATCAGACTCTAAACAGCAACTTATTCTCTTGGAGCACTTCAGTTCAGTGCACAGATGTGGCACATCAGCTGACAGAAGGAATTACGCTTTTCCTAAGGGTTTACTGGAGCTAATGCATGGAGGACTCAATTAGAACTCAAGTGGCATAGTTATGACACAGTTGGAAGAAGTAGTTATGGAGTTGTATTCAGTTTAACTCAGTTAGACTCAGTTGAGCTAGCTGTATCTAGTCTAACTGAATGATAGACTAGTGAGAGTGGAGTGAATTAATTAGTTAATTAATTCACAAATAATAACTCATTAATCAATTGAAGAATACATCAGTTAACTACAGTGCATGGAAATTTTAGTGGAGACCAGTGGAGAGATAGGTGAAAGGGCAAGATAGACTATCTGTTGTGACTATAATGATGCATTGATTGCATCACACACTCAGTGGAGATGCCAATGAGGATTGCGCAGTCAAGGATGGATTATTTCGAATTCATTCAGAGCTATTATTCAGCAGAGATTACGCAGTGGAGGCAGGCTAGCAGGTGGCAAATATCGGTGCATGGATTTGCAAGATTGGACCTGATTAGTGTCTGATGATTGTATTGTAATAAGGGTTTGTGATAAGCTTTGTATGTTTGTATGAGATTTTTGTATGATCTTCATGTTACATAATATATAGTTTGGGTTTTCAGCTTCAGCCTTTCCCGATTAAAAACTGTGTTATGTGTGATTGATCATTTTTGTTTATGCTTCACATGTGTGTGCAATTAATTTTTCCGCAAAATATTAACAAGTGGAATAGATTCAGTATCTTGCATTAAAGTTAAATAGTGTGAGATCAGGTGGATCTTGGACATATGCATGCTTAGTGCATATAATTTCTACATGGAGGTTCCTGTAGAATGGCCAATGGTCATGATCCATTAACTTGGACGTGGAATTGACCCTCTTCATTTTTTTTCTCTACTTCCTGGGCGTGGAGGATCGTCAACCTCGGCCTCGAGCCACTGTGATTGGCTATGAGATGGCCAGCATACTTAAAATGCCATGAAAACCTGCACAGACAACAAACATGTTAAATAAATCCTGCAATGAAGGCATAGACTGCTTCAGAAGGCTCGGGTGAAGGTGGAAGAGCACTGCGAAGGCAGGGAATGTAGCAGAATCGTTTCCATGGCAAAAGCGAAGTTTAAATCTAATTTGGCGCAAAGTTATGCAAAAGGCAGTTTTGCGGAAAACCGGAGTGGTTTCGCGCAAGCGGAAGGTGGTAAGCGGTAAGGAGAAGAATGAATGCGATACAGTCAGGTGGGCGACACGTGTCCTCACAAAACCACCCATTTCGCGTCGGAGTTGCGCGTTGGGGAGCTATTGCGAATTGGGTGCGAAAACGAACGAGAGTCGTCCGATCTGGGAAAATTAGATCAATGGCGGTGGTTGAAAGCGACAGACGTACCTGTGCAGTCGGGTGGGACCGGCGATGACGTCAGCAATCCTGTCATGTAGCGGGATGATTAGTTGCGGGTTATAAAAGCGAGAGTGATGTGGGCCGTTGGATGAGGGATATCAATGGTCCAAATCAAAGCGGGGGAGTGCAATATTGGATGAGTGATCGGGAAATTTGCGAAGGCGCGATGGAGCGAGGTCCGCTGGATCTGTGGAGATCAACGGCGGAGATAAATTGGAGAAAAGTGAGCGGGGTGAAAGGCAAGTGCGTTAGCTGTTGGATCAGGATGATCAACGATTGAAATCTCATCGGGGAATGGTAGGCATAAGGGGTTTGAATGGGAGTATGGAGACAACGCGAAGGCGCGATGACCTTCGGATCTGCAGGATCGACGGTCCAGATCATACTGCAACTTCGCATAAATGAATGAATGAGGCGGAGGACAGCGAAACAACGAGACAGCGCTGACCGTTGGATCAGGAGGATCCACAGTCAGGATTCCATTGCGGGGGACGACAAATGGAGCTGAGGGAGGCCTGATAGCTGTTAAATCAATTGCGATCAATGGCTCAAATTATATCGGTGGAAAAATATAGTGTAAATGGAGTACAACGAAGTGCAATGTGCGATGGATGGGCGAAGCGCGATGAGCAATGACCGTTGGATCTGCGGAGATCAACGGTCAGGATTGCATCAGGGTTTCGCACATCGGCGGAAACGATTTTGGGAATGAGAACTTTGGATGAAGCGAAGTGCGATGGCCGAAGAGGGCTTAAGGACTTTTAGCCATCGGTCATAGAGCGGGTTCATATGAGAAATTGGGGCTAAGAGCTTAAGCCAAAAGGCGCTTAGAGGCCTGATATGTTAGAACAAGCACTTTTAAAGCATAAAAGGTGGATTTTTAGCCTTTTCAAGGGTTCCGATAGGTGAAAAAGGGGTTTTGACAGTCCATGCAGTCCTTGTTGTATTTTCTTTGCAGTATAAGCCTCCTTTTCATTATACATCCCAGCTCGGTGAGGGATGTCATAACAACATTGTCTCCACTTGGGGATGACCCGTTTGTCCTTGAACGTGTCGAGAACTCTACAGACCATCTTTTAACCTTCTTCTTGCGAAGACAGTCTCCTTGATGCCTTCTCTTCTTCCTTCATGACAACTCAAAATAGAAAACATCATAATAAAAGAAACTAAATAATGTCCAATATAATACAGCAGACCTTTCGGCCAGAATCAATACTAGAAAAAGGGTTTTAAGAATTGTCCATTCACAGGGGCTTTGAGCATATTACCCTGCAAATTTTCCAGTCTGAAGGTGTTTTTCCCTCCTTCTTCAGCAATTTTGAAAGGTCCGAACCATAGAGGATCGAACTTTCCGTGCTTTCCTTTTTCAGCCCTTCTTATATCCCATCTTAGCACCAAATATCCGACCTACATCTCTTTACCTTTAGCATGCTGATCGAACAGGTCTTTCATTTTCTCTTGGTACTCAATCAACCTCTGATTTACTTGACTTTGAGTCTCCTCCAGATCTACTAACCGATTCATCCTTCTGGTAAGATCGTTTGGTTCCTCTTGACAATCTTGCATGAACCTAGCCACAGGTAAGGCCAATTGTATCGGGAAAACTGCTGCTCTACCATAGACCAATTCATATGGGGATTTTCCAGTTGACCTCTTACTAGTGATTCTATTTTCCCATAGCGCAAACTTGAGTTGAGAATCCCAGTTCTTCTGGTTTTTATTTATGGCCTTTTTCAATGCCCTTCATTATCCTTCTTAAGAATCTCAATTATGTACTGGACTATCTCTGCATAGTTCGGTATGAATCTTCTCAAGAATTTGATACGTCCAAGAAAAACTTGGACCTCTTTCTTGTTTCTGGGCAAGGATATACCATTTATGACTTCTACCCTTTTCGGGTCAATTTTTACCCATGCCTTTGTCCCAATATGCCCCAACATTTTACCCTCTTCATCTTCAAATACCTGCCAATGTTTGACATTGTCAGGGATGGAAGGACGGTAACAAACCTTTATCTCGTACCTCAGGATGGGATTCTGAGGCAGCCGAAAAGTGCTTGCGGCTACTGCAAGAGAGTCTGCCATTCTGTTTTGGTCTCTTGGCATGAATTGAATATTAAATGCTGAGAAGAAATTCTCTACCAAGTCCCATAACTCGTTTATGTAAGCCCTCAGCAGTGGATTCTTAGCTTGACATTGATTTCTTACTTGTCTCACCACCAGTTCTAAATCTCCAAAAACCTTCAAGCTCTGAATATTCATATTCTTTGTTGTTTGTATACCTAGAATCAAGGCTTCGTATTCGGCCACATTGTTCGTGCCTTCATATTCCAATTTGAAAGATAATGGGACCAGCAGTCCAGTAAGGAAGACAAGGAGAATCCCAGCTCCATTCCATACCTTTGAGTTGGCTCCATCAAAGTGCAAGGTCCAAATCCCATCTTCTTCGTTACTAGAATACTGCTCGGTCTTTTCTTGACAAAAAGATGGCTCCTGCAAGTAATATTGGTCTTCCTCAAGCA
This sequence comes from Pinus albicaulis, assembly GCA_034641835.2. Taxonomy (NCBI): domain Eukaryota; kingdom Viridiplantae; phylum Streptophyta; class Pinopsida; order Pinales; family Pinaceae; genus Pinus; species Pinus albicaulis. The sequence continues at coordinate 9,163,223 of CM076569.1, read as the reverse complement.
TTAGACAAGAAAACTCACCCTCTTTGTTGTACACCGGTGAATTTACTGAATTATCAGCTTTAGTGACCATCTTCACAAACCTTGTTTCCTGGTATAATCTCCTTTATTGGCCTCCAAACACAGGGATGATCGCATAGGTTAGGTCTAGCTTTATAGATCCTCCAATTTTTGTACCCCATGATCTAGATAACACCATCCCAAACCGATTTGGGATGTTGGCCACTACTATGTCCATTACCACGCTCTTAGTTGGGATTTGGGCTAGATTTACAACCAAATCCTTGATCATCCCCAAACATTTGACTCTTTTAGAATCAAAGGAGTAGAGATATTTATATGGGCAAGTGATCTGCAGCCCCAATTTCTCCATCACTGACAGAGGTAATAGGTTATGGGACGCCCCGGAATCCATCATACAATTGTGCAATAGCAAATCATGAATTACTAAATAGACATAGAAAGGAGGAGTTGAAGCATCTAACTCAACATGAGGACCGAATATGACCATAGGCCTTTCTTCTTGGAGGTTTAAACTATCTGGGATTGGGGCTGCTCCTTGAGGAAGCATGAAAGAAGACACCTGAGACTGATAGACTGGCTGTTTCAGGAGTTCAGTTAGGGGGACTGGGATTTTAACTTTTTCCAGTTTTTTTTGAAGATTAAAAGCAGAGGGAGACTTTTCTATGGTATTTTCCTTTGGTTCATTTATCATGGCTGAATGTTTTTCTTCCCTCAAAATAGTTTTAACATTTATATTTGGATTAGAGACCAACTTAGAAGAGGAAGGAAGGGAGTCCTTAGAATGTAAAGGTTTAGTTATAGGTCTCTTACCTTTATCTCTGACTTTCTGAACAACTGTCTCCTTCTGCAGCATCTATTCTTCTTGTTCTTGTGTGCATGTCCTCTTCCTAGAGGACCTGAGATCATATTTTATGTTGAATTGTGTCTTCATGAAGTCCACGAATTGCTTGCAGTAATCATCAATCTCCGGATCTTCAACAGGGCTTTTTCCTTCTTCTTCTTCTTGCAAGGAAAGTTCCACTCCTTTACTTTCTTGCAAATAAGTCTCAACTTCATCGTCGTCTGAGTAAGAAAGATATTGATCTTCTTGCCCATCGGGAATGTCTTCGGCAGAGCCATCCATCTGCCCTTCCAGATACAGCGGGGGTTGTATGTGATCTTGTTGCTCCTTCCACTCTCTCTGCAATATTTGAAGAGGAGGCTTTCTATATTGTGAGTTAAATCCTCTGTTTGGAGCAGTTTGGAATGGCTTGGAGGGTGATTTATTTGCCTCAATCTCAAGCTTCACCAGCTTGCTCGAAAGTTTCTTGATCATTTTACTCATCTCCTCTATTTTGTAATCCACTACCTCTCTATCTTGACTTGAGGTAGATGCTTCCTCTTTCCCTCTCCGTCTAGCATCATGGTCTGACCTCCCTTTTGATTTACTCGTAGAAGCGAAGTTGGATTCCACTTCCAATGCGTCAGTCTGGGCTTCATCCAGAGTAGAATACTTCCTTTTTCTTAAAGAGAATCTAAATTCTGACTCAAAGGCTGCTACAAACACCACTTTAGCAGCGATTTGGTGAGGCTTTATTTCGGCTGGGAGACTTTTATGTAATTTATTAAACCTCTTGATGAATTCGAACACATCTTCATTATGTCTCTTTCTAAGTGCGTTGAATTTTGTAAGACAATAACCGTGGTCCTTCTTCTCTCTCCATTTCTTGGTGAAGACATTTTCCATTTCCTCCCAGTTATTAATGGAGTGATCCCCCAAGGTCTTGAACCATTTTCTGGCCTCTCCATCTAGAGACTGGACAAACAATCTCAACACCACATCCAGATATTCAACATTGAAATTTTCAGCGAAGGCATAGAAAACTTCCAGGTGTTTCTGAGCTTCAGTATCATTTTCTCCATTGAAACGAGGTAGGATCTTTAAGTAATCCTGAGGCATATCATTCAGGATCTAAGGAAATTCCAGGGGGGCATATTTGTTCAATAGGAAGCCAGGAACAGCCATCGAAGGTTGTGGAGGTGGCGGGAGAGTCTGATGTGTAATAGGAGGTGGTGGAAGAGAAGTATGTATGACAATGGGGATATACTGAACAACGGCTTGAGGGGTTTATTGAAGCTTTGTGACTTATTTAACTTCTTCGGCTTTGGGAGTGGGATTCAGAAAGAAGCTCGTGGTATCTACAGATTTAGCCTCATCTTTGACCTCAATATTTTCCAAGGAGGGGCTACCTGAAGTATAGTCAAGGGTTCTTGCAGTAGGATCAGGACCTTGATCTTGAGCTAATTGAGAGGAGGATGGAGAGTCTTCCAGGGAGAATCTGGGAATATCTGTATAAGCTAATTTTCTTTCTCTCCAACTTCTCTTGTGAAAAGTATTCTCTGGATCAAACACTGAAGGTGTGCTCAACTGGGATGTATCTGACCTCAGGTGTGGCTTTCGGAAAGCCAGGACTAAAAATATATTTATACTTTGAAAGACAGTGGAGTCTCCAAGGTGAGGGATCTACAACTCCCAACCCTTCTTGCTCACCTATTCTGAAGGGTGGATGAATATTTGTCAAGGCCCAGGGATTTAGCTCTTCAAATTATTTCCCCGACAACGGAGCCAGAAAGATGTTGTAGCTCTTAGAGACAGCCTTGAGTTGTATAAATACCAATGCCTAGGACATCTTAAATGCAAGGAGCATATGACTCAACTGACGGAAATGTTTGGCTCTCATGCAACTATCACTCAGATGAATGGTTTTAATAAGGGTGGAACCAAAACCCCAAAGTTAAACACAACAACTAGGAAAACTGCAGAAACTGAGTACAAACCGCAATAAGTAAATGCATCAGATAGCTCTAAAACAGAATGTTGTAAAAGGGGGTCGACTTCTAAAATGAATAAACAGTTATCAAGTTATATGTGAGCGATGACTATGGCAGAAGATGGAGTAAGATATTAAAATAACCAGGCTTATTCAAGGATAAGAATCCATATATACCAGGCTTATTCAAAGATAAGAATCTATATATCTGGGCTCATTCAAAGATAAGAATCCATTGTAGTTAGTATCATAAGAAAAGCGAAAGAGATAGAAAATGAACAATGTATCAGGCCTAGGCCATATTCACGTCCAAACATGGGAGCACTCGCATTCCAAAACCTGTAGATACGAGAAGTATGGAGAAATACAACATGAACACTTATATTAAAAGACACAGAGAGAGGAAGTTACAAACTGTGAATCATCCCGAGCGGAATCCCCAATTCCAACAAAACTTATTATTATTGAATTCCTACGAGATCTTCAAACATCCACTATCAAAATTCATACAAAATACATACAGAATACTCGAGCTAGTGAGTTCTTTGGAAAATTTGGAACCTTTTGTTAGTGTTTTCTTCATGTTTTTATAACCTCTGATTCCTATACGCAAGAAGATATTTTGGGAAAATATCTTCCCCGCATGCTTGTATGTTGTTTCAGGTCTAAATCGAAAAACATAAATGATGATGAGGAAAAACTGCCTCTCACCATCTTACAACGTAGGCCTAAATCCGTTTCTAACTGAAATGTAAACAATTTACTAATCTGAAAGTAAAAACTGCAGGAGTGAACTAAAGATTTCACCCGAAATGACAAAGTGAAAATAACATAAGGTAAAAGGTCATGGGGGCCCAGTCATGAATGATCATTTCTGTTTGATGAGGTGGAGCCCCTGCTGCTACTGGCGAAGGCAATACCGTTAGTCATGGGAAGGACTGGCCTTCTGTACTGGAGAATGCGGTACTGCTAGTAATGGATGAGTTGGCCTTCTGCGCTAGAGGTTCTTGTAGAATAGCCAATGGCCATGATCCATTGACTTGGACGTGGAATTGACCCTCTTCATCCTTTTTCTCTGCTTCCTGGGCGTGCAGGATCGTCAACCTCGGCCTCGAGCCACTGTGATTGGCTATGAGATGGCCCGCATACTTAAAATTCCATGAAAACCTGCACAGACAACAAACCTGTTAAATAAATCCTGCGATGAAGGCATAGACTGCTTCAGAAGGCTCAGGTGAAGTCGGAAGATCAGTGCGGAGGCAGGGTATGCAGCGGAAGTGTTTCCATGGCGAAAGCGGAGTTTAAATCTGATTTGGCATAAAGTTACGCAAAAGGCGGTTTTACGGAAAACCGGAGTGGTTTTTGCGCAGGCAGAAGGTGGTAAGAGGTAAGGAGCGGAATGAACGCGATACAGTTAGGTGGGCGACGCGTGTCCTCACAAAACCGCCCATTTCACATCGGAGTTGCACGTTGGGGAGCTGTTGCGAATTGGGTGCGAAAACGAATGAGAGTCATCCGATCTGGGAAAATTAGATCAATGGCAGTGGTTGAAAGTGACAGACGTACCTGCACGGTTGGGTGGGACTGGCGATGACGTCAGCAATCTTGTCATGTAGTGGGATTATCATTTTCGGGTTATAAAAGCGAGAGCGATGTGGGTCGTTGGATGAGGGAGATCAACGGTCTAGATCAGAGTGGGGGAGTGCAATATTGGATGAGTGATCGAGAAATTTGCGAAGGCAAGATGGAGCGAGGACCGTTGGATCTGCGCAAATCAACGGCGGAGATAAATTGGAGAAAAGTGAGCGGGGTGAAAGGAAAAGGTGCGTTAGCCATTGGATCAGGATGATCAACGGTTGAAATCTCATCGGGGAATGGTAGGCAGAAGGGGTTTGAATGGGAGGATGGAGACAGCGCGAAGGCGCAATGACTGTCGGATATGTAGGATCGACGGTCCATATCATATTGCAGCTTCGCATAAATGAATGAATGAGGTGGAGGACAGCGAGACAGCGCTGACCATTGGATCAGGAGGATCCACGGTCGGGATTCCATCGCGGGGGACGACAAACAGAGCTGAGGGAGGCCCGATAGTCGTTGAATCAATTGCGATCAACGGCTCAGATTATATAGGCAGATCGGCATATCGGCGGTGAAATATAGAGTGTAAATGGAGTACAACGAAGTGCGATGTGCGATGGATGGGTGAAGCGCGATGAGCGATGACCGTTGGATCTGTAGAGATCAACGGTCGAGATTGCATCGGGGTTTCGCACATCGGCGGAAACGAGTTTGGGAATGAGAACTTTGGATAAAGCGAAGTGAGATGGCCGAAGAGGGCTTAAGGACTTTTATCTGTCGGTCATAGAGCGGGGTCATATGAGAAATGAGGGCTAAGAGCTTAAGTCGAGAGGCGCTTATAGGCCTGATATGTTAGAACGAGCACTTTTAAAGCATAAGAGGTGGATTTTTAGCCTTTTCAAGGGTTCTGATAGGTGAAAAAGGGGTTTTGATAGTCCATGCAGTCCTTGTTGTATTTTCTTTGCAGTATAAGGCTCCTTATTAGCTCGGTGAGGGATGTCATAACAACACTCCCAACAACTTCTCAGGATGGACTAAATTTTTCTAACAGAAAAGAATAAAAAACCTTCGAACAACTAAATGATAATTTTTTGTCTCTTGTTGTTGGTCTCCCCTTAAGTGGGGTAGCAAATGGTTTAGGTCTCTTTTTTCATAAACTCACTAATTTTTAAATTCCTTGACTTCCTACTTTACTGTCTCTACTTTGGTTTCCAAGATGCCAGACTAGAGACAGTAATTTTGCTAGATTGATAAAAATATTTACTATTACAATACAAGACAACTTAGCAATAAAAAAATATGGCTTACAATGTTAAATCAAAGGAGGAAGAAACCTATAAATATGACTGGTGAAAAGAGGGAAGACATTGATGCCAAGCCCTCGACACTTTTCGATTATTTTTTGCAGATATTCAACATCATTAGTGAAGTAAAAACACCATGCTTATGAAGCAAGATGAAAAGCCTTTATATGAAAAAGTCCTTAACGAATTGATCTACTTGAAAAGACATATATATAATGTAAAAATGAAAGAAGGTACAAAAATTGCGGATTATTGGAGTGTACTTATTTGCCAGTGAAATAATATGGATGTTAAACTTGATGGAAAAGATAATGCAATTATATCGTTGTGTGTAATATCATAAACATAGGATCATTTTCTAACTTCCAATAAACTTAATACAACTTACACTCTTAAATTTAATTTTATTATTGGAGCATCATTATCTAAAGAGGCGAAGAAGAAAATAAGTATTGAAACCTGCACACCAAAAACAATGGTGGCTAAAGTTCAATCCAAAGAAAGAAGGAAAAAATTGAGAAGTACATCCAAATCAAAGTGAAAAGGTAAGATGAGAAAATTTATATATATTGGCATTGTAACAAAATGGGGCATCTCAAGAAAAAATGTTGGAAGAGATAGAGACCCAAGACTTCAAGGAGGAGACAGATCCAATTGAAACAAATCTGAGTAAGATTGATGAAGCATTATTTATTAGTAATGTTCCTCAATATTATGAATATTGGTTGCTAAATTCTAACGCTTCTCATCATATGCGTCCACATAGAAATTGGTTTTAATTCATATGACATTGTTGATAATGGATTGTTCTTATGGAAAATAACATTTATTGTAAGTGTTGGACACCTAATCCTCTAAGGGTTGGTGTGAAAGTTGAACAGTCTTATGGAGTCCAAGAGACCTTGGAATATGAAATCCAACGGTCACTCCAATGTATGAAAAAGATGTATCATTGTGAGTAATAGATGCAATTGAAGGCTTATTCTTCATCTTGTATGCATTGCGAGAAAATTTATATATATCGGCATTGTAACAAAATGGGGTATCTCAAGAAAAAATGTTGGAAGAGATAGAGATATGAGACTCCAAGGAGGAGGCAGATCCAATTGAAACAAATCCAAGTATGATTAATGAAGTATTATCTGTTAGTAATGTTCCTCAATATTATGAAGGTTGGCTGCAAAATTCTCACACTTCTCATCATATGCATCCACATAGAAATTGGTTTTAATTCATATGACATTGCTGATAATGGAATTGTTCTTCTGGAAAAAATATTTATTGTAAGTGTTGGACACCTAGTCCTTTAAGGGTTGGTGTGCAAGTTGAACAGTCTTAGAAGTCCAAGAAACCTTTGAATATGGAATCCATCGGTCACTCCAATGTATTATAAATGTACATCTATGTTAATAGGAAAAGTAATTCATTGTTTACCATAAATGTTTGTTCACATTCATGTGTATTTAACATGGTATTAGAACGGGAAAATTCATTCCCTGCCCATATTTGAGCCATTAGATTTGTTGTCTCTTTGTTCATGTCAGCTATGCCATATTGGCTCTATCATGTTTTGTCATAACTTGCATTCTAATTGTGCACCGTGTGTGTCCATTGGGATTCTAATGCTCCAAAAAATTTATCTCATATTGAAACCCTTTTCTTTATTGTTCCCTTGATCAAACACTCCTCTAATTTGGTTTATGTCATAGATTCATTTTCTCATCTTTGGCGCTCTCTGCAAATGTCAGTGCTCTTTCTTTGAAACTCCCTCTATCGCTTTATTCTAGGGTATTCTAGGGTAGGTTGGTTCATTTCCTAGAACTCCTCCATTCAAGCCTTGCGTTAAAATTCCTATTTGGAATATTTCTAAAGCGAGAATTGAGTGTGTGTTATAAGGCCAAAAAAGGAAGCTTTCTGATAGTTGTGGCCTCGTCAGAATTTTTGCAATGTGTGTTATAGTATAATAATAAAAAAACACCCTGGTTCACGCAGTCTCATAGCAAAAGATGAATTTCATTCTATTTTGGAGGAGGAGGAACTAAAGGGAGCAGTTGTATTCATTTATGCGAACAAGCACGATCTCCCAGGTAGTGATGGAATTTGACGGGCATTTTGCCCGTCAAAGGGCATTTTTCCCTTATTTGCAGGCTGGAATTTATGGATGGTCGTTTTCTCCGACTTGTTAGTTGCTCTCAAAAACGTAATTTTTACGTTTAAAAAAATTTAGAAAACGTTCTTATGCTTCTATTTTCTATTTACCAATTTTTTATTAAACTTTTTCCATATACCAGATTTTTCTTAAACTTGACTTTTTTGGGCAACTACAACTTGCAAGTCTGTATTCAAACATTAACGAAAAGTTACCCTTATTGGCTCATTGAAAATTGGTAATTAAATTTTGGAAATTAAATTTGTTTTCTGCTACCAATAGATAAATTGTACACGGCCTTCCTTCCAAAAAAAAAACAAATCCTGAGGCAGGCGAACTTCCAAGCTTGCACGCTTAATGCAAGAACTTTAGATCTTTACTTGTATTAACCACTAGAGACACTTCACAGGGTTCAGTGTAGCTTTGATACAACATTATAGAGCATTGTTCAAGGGCGTTAGATACTGCAACCATTTTACCAATGAGCTTAGCGTTGCTTTGATATAGCATTGCAGAGCATTGTTCAAGGGTGTTAGATACTGCAAGCATTTTACTAGTGAGTTTCGATAACACTTGAGGAAACGAGGAGGAAAATTGATGAAATAGTCTCGTTAGATGAAATAGTCTTGTTACATGAAATAGTCGTGTTAGCTAAGGCTCAAAATTGTACCACCAACATTTCCCGTCTCATAGCAACTACCAATATTCCTAGACCACAATAGTGAAAAAGTAGGCGATATTTATTTTTTACATTCAATTTTAAAAACCAAACAGATGCTGGCAATTCCTTCGCAATTTCATTTAAACACAATTTTGTTTTCATTTCATTGATTTTGTTTTTTTTTACACCTCTATTTTCAAATCCATTTTTATGATTAAAAATAAATAAATAAAAATTGTTTTACAATGTCCATTATGCACATAGCATTTTTTAAAATTTCGTAGATAATTTTTACAATGTCCATTATGCACATAGCCTTTTTAAAATGTTCGTAGATAATTTTTTTATGATTTTACTCTTTTTTTTTCATTTCAACTAGGAACTCACTTGTTTTGGTTTTACTGTGAATATAACACCTCCATTTTGAGGCACAAATCCCTTTTTATGATTAAAAATAGCATAAACAAATCTATTTTACAATGTCCATTATGACCATGGCTTTTAGGATTAAAAATAGCATAAACAAATCTATTTTATAATGTCCATTATGCACGTGGCTTTTTTTAAATTTTTATCCACAATTATTTATAATTTTACTGTTTTCGTTTCATTTCAACTAAGAAATCACTTGTTTTGGTTTTTTTGTTAATATAACACCTCCATTTTCAAGGACATGTTCATTTTTAGGATTAAAAATAGCATAAACAAATCTGTTTTACAATGTCCATTATGCAAGTAGCCTTTTAAACATTATTATTGAAGAGAAAATTTTATTATGAAAACATTAGTATTTAAACATAATGTTTCTTGAAAGGAAATATACTGAGCCAAAAAGTCAAAAAAAAATTACTCAACAAGAGAAATTCCAACCCTGCTCCCAAGTGCCTTTTGTTGATGCGGTAATTGAGGCTCTCCAACTACACAAGCTCAAAAGTCGACAATGGGTTGTGTTCAAGACTTATGCAATAAAGGGTGAATGCTTGTTTGAAGGACTGAAATGGTTAAGCAATACACTTAAAGCTAGCGAGACACTGCGCCCATATTCCATACAACTGCACTCTCTTTGTGGCTTGGAATATACAGATTGAGACCTCTGTGCTCTTCAACACCTGCCATATGCATCGACACCACTGTTCAACACCGATTATACACATCGAGATTGGTACTCATAGCGCTTCGCCATTGTTGAGTTTGACCAACTGCACTTCGAATATTTTGTTGTTCTTTCCTCCCTCGATACAACTCCATACCGCACTGACTCCACCGCTGTGGCATTCCAGTTACTCACCCTCGGCCTCACCTTTCTACCCCTCGGCCTTCCACCTTCCGACCATATCAAAAATCTGCTCCATATACCACTGTTACCACCAGTTCAGGCTCACACTACCCGACAGTTAAACCACCATTCCATGAAGTAGCGTCAACAGGGAATTGAAATCTAGTCCCGGAGCAGCAAACCATGGAAGAGGAGGAATCCTCGCTTCTTCTGTTGTAGCCCGATAAACATCCACACCACCCATCTCTTGTAGTGGCCTCAGCGCACCTGTGTTGACCCTTATGTTGGTGTACATGCACTTAGACTAGTTGTGTTGGTCTTAGACTAGCTGTGTTGGTGTACATGCACCTAGATTAGCTTTAGCTAACTTACTGCTTGCATGTGATGTGCACTTGCTTAGTTAAGTTAACTTACTGCTTGCATGTGGCACATGTACACATTAACATAAGATAAATCACACTTAGCTTCAGTTAGCTTTATTTATTACATGTACAACTAAGCTTAACTTAGTTTCTTTTATGTATTTATTCCAAAAACTAATATTGGAGAATTAATTTCATTCTATTCTCAATTCTTGCTCGCTTCCTTCCTTCTCTTGCAAGGTTGTTCATTGTTTTGCAAATCTAGATCCTTGTATCTCAAAAATATTACATGGTATCAGAGCACAGGGATTTGTAATCAGTGCACAAGAAATTTTGTTTGCAGGTTCAGAAGATTGAAGTAACAAAAAAGAATATAGTCTAAATTGGAGTTTCCACAATCGACAATTCTTACTCCATATAATTATTTCGAATGGAAGCCAAAGATTCTACTTCATCTCAAAAGTAGAGGCCTATTTCGAATAACCATGGAAACGGAAGTTGAACCAACATTGGCAATGGAGAAAACAAGATATTTCAATCGCATGGACGAGGCCTTCAGCATCCTATGTTTATCTATCTCTCCGGAATTTCTATTTTATGTTGAATCATGTTCAACTCCAAATGAAGTATGGAAAATTTTGGAAGGATTGTTTGGAAAACAAGATGAAATGCAAGGTCACATTCTCGAAAATGAGTTAAACTCATTAGATCCGAGAAATTTTGAGAACATTCAAGATTTTTTCACAATGTATAAAGCCTTGTTGCTTCAGTTGAAAGGATGCGGGATCGACAAATCCAAGCAAGAAAACCAGTTGATTCTTTCCATTTTATCAAAACTTGGTCCAGAGTATGCAGTATTTGTCTCTACATTCCACACAGTCAGATCTACAACTGGTGCAGCTTGGAAGATACCCTTAGTGGATTCTTTTATTCAGTCTTTGATGCATGAGCAAGATAAGCTCATCAAAATGGGCACACTTAAAAATTCCAAAGCGCATGCACTTACTGTGCATGCAAAAGGAAAGGAAAATTCCAAAGACCATCAGAAAGGAAAAGGGAAGAAGGATTTTGATCCAAGAAAGGGAGGAAATCCCAAACCCCCTGATGGATCATCTGGCTCAAAGGAAAGGAAAGGAATGAAAGGGAAATCAATGTGCAATTATTTCCACCGTGGTTTTCATCCTGAATCTGCATGCATGAAGAAGACTATAGATCATATGGCGCAGACACTCCATCAACACAATCTTGGAGACCACATTCCTGAGAATGCCAAGAAGAAATCTGGAGAAAAAGCACCAAATCCAAGAGGTAATGGGCATGCTTTGATTGCTCTTCATTCTGCACTGCAAGAATGGATCATCGATTCAGGAGCTTCACATCATATGGCTTCTTCAAAGGAATCCTTTTCTTCTCTACATGCATACTCAGGTCCTCCCATTCTCATGGGGGATAATTCTGCAGTTGCAGCAACTGGACAAGGAAGAGTGCAATTCGAAGATGGAAGTTTTGAAAATGTCTTGCATATTCCAAGGCTTTCTGTGAATCTTCTCTTAGTGTATCAGATGACACACACAGGCAGCGGAAGGAAAGTGGAATTTACCCCAGATTCCGTGAGCATTTATGACATGCAAACCAACTTGAAGATTGCATCTGACAAGGTAAATGATCAATCTCGTCTGTATACATTTTCTGATTTTGTTCCTCAATCAGATTCTATTTTTCTACTTACGCATGCAAATGAAGAAAGTAGGATTTGGCACAAGAGATTTGGGCACTTGAATTTCAGATATATGCAACAACTTAGTAAGCAAGGGATGGTCAAAGGATTTCCGACCATTGAATTTTCAGATGGTGTTTGTAATGGATGTGCTCTTGGAAAGCATCCACAAGACAAATTCGAGAAGGGGCATGCATGGAGAGCCTCTTCACCTTTGGAACTTGTACACAGTGATCTCATGGGTCCATTTCCGGTGCTTTCAATGAGAAAAGCAAGAGATGTGTTGTCATTTATAGATGATTACACGAGATTAACTTGGGTTTACTTCTTGAAACTCAAGTCTGAAGTTTTTCAACATCTAAAGATTTTCAAAGCGCATGCGGAAAATCGGTCTAGAAAACGCATCAAGATACTCCGCACAGATAATGGGACGGAATATGTCAACAAATATATCAAGAATATTTGTAATGAAGCAGGCATACAGTTGCAACATACGGTTCCTTACACTCCACAGCAAAATGGCGTGGCTGAAAGGAAAAATCGATCTTTGAAAGAGATGGATAATTGCATGTTGCATGCAAGATCTCTTCCGTAGAAATTGTGGGCTGAAGCTATCAATTGTGCCTCATACATCCAGAACAGATCTCCTCATAAATTTGTTACTAGAAAAACACCTTTTGAGGCTTGGACTGGCATGCAACCTGAAGTTAGTCATTTCCGCATTTTTGGATCTCGAGCATGGGCCCGCATTCCTACAGAGAAGAGAAAGGCTTTGGAGCCTCAAATCAAAGCATGCATTTTTGTTGGATATTCTGATGAATTAAAAGGGTACAGATTGCTTGATATCCACAGTGAAGAGCTCTTTATTGAAAGGAGTGTAAAGTTTGACGAAGATATTTTGCCTGCACCAGCAGATGAACTTGTTACCAAGCTTCCATCACCACTCATTGATGAGTATGCAGATGAAACTTCATACCAGCATTCTGATGAAGATGAGTCTTTTCCTGTGACTCCTGTTAGACCACCAGTTGTTTAACATCGAGATCATACTTCTGCATGTAGTTCGGAAGATTCTCGACCACCTTCAACACAAAAATGGCGCAGCATGAGTGATATCCTTGATGATCCTGCCTCTATCCCTCTGTTTGAGGAAGATCCGCAAGCACCCTTATCTATGGATCCATCCATGCCCATGCATGCTTATATGATGCATGGATCTGATCCACAAACTTATGCAAAAGCAAATGGGCATCCTGAATGGGAAGTCGCCATGGATGAGGAATACAACTCTCTCATTGAGAACCAGACTTTGGATTTGGTTCCGCTACCTTCCAATCGCAAACTTGTGAGATGCAAGTGGGTTTACCGGACCAAGAAAGCATCAAATGGCCAAGTTAGTCGATATAAGGCACGATTGGTAGCAAAAATTTTTCAGCAAGTACATGGTGTTGACTATGATGAGACATTTTCTCCAGTGGCAAAAATGGATTCCATTCGGCTAGCTCTCTCCATTGCAGAAGCGAGAGGATGGGAGGTGCATCATATGGATGTGAAGAATGCCTTTCTTCATGGTGATCTCGAGGAGGAAATCTACATGGAGCAACCACCGAGATACATGCACAATTCATCTCTGGTATGCAAACTAAAGAAGTCTCTCTATGGCCTCAAGCAGGCACCTAGAGCATGGTATGCAAAGATGGATTCTTATTTGTTATCTCAAAATTTTGTATGCTGCAAATCTGATTCCAATGTTTATTTTTTGAAGAAAATTGACTCCTTGTTGATCATAGTACTCTACGTAGATGATATTTTGATAACAGGTAGTTCATATTTTTTCATTACTAACATTAAAACTTCATTGCATAAGCGGTTTTCTATGATAGACATAGGCTTGCTAAATTTCTTCCTTGGACTAGAGATCTATCAGAGTGATTCTGGGATTACCATTTCTCAACCAAAGTATGTTAGAGATCTTTTGGCACGATTTCACATGAGTGACTGCAAGCCAGCAGCCACACCTTTCTTATCAGGGATAAAGCTTTAGAATGGCAAAGACACACCATTGGTAAATTGCACATTGTACCGCCAGCTTGTGGGAAGTCTTCTTTATCTCACTCACTCCCGTCCTGATCTCTCCTATGCTGTCGGAGCCGTTTCCAGATACATGCAGGAGCCACATGAGTTACACTGGAATGCTGCAAAGCGCATCCTTCGATATGTCCAGGGGACAATCACCTATGGGATTCATTATGCAGCCAATTGTTCTTTGAATCTCATTGGGTTCACAGATTCAGACTGGGCTAGCGACACCATTGATCGCAAGTATACTTCCGATTATGTACTTAGTTTGGGATCCAGCCCAATTTGTTGGTCAAGCAAGAAGCAAGCTGCCATTTCTTTATCATCAGCAGAGGCCGAGTATAGAGGAGCAGTCAATGCCACTATTCAGGCAATTTGGCTACAACATTTCCTATCTGAGCTTGGGATCAGTGTCCATCATCCAACTGTCATCCGGTGCGATAATCAAAGTACGCTAAAGTTTTACAGAGATCCAATGCAGCGGTAACGGACCAAACACATCGAGATCCACATGCACTTCATTAGAGAACTCATTCATGATAGGATCATCGATCTTCAGTACTGTCCTAGTTCCGAGCAAATTGCTGATATGTTCACCAAGACTTTCACTGAGCAGAAGTTTCGATTCCTGTGAGATCGTCTTGGGGTGAAGGACGTGACTGCCTAGCAGTTGTCTTTTCTCTACTTTTGCATTATATTTTGAGGGGGGGTTTTCTTCCCACTGGGTTTTCCCTCTTTCCTCTTTTTTTTTATGCATTGTATATGGGTACCTAAAATGGCCGTGTTGCCGGGACTCATTCATTTTGCATCACACTCACCTAAGTTATGCTTAAGGGGGGGTGTTGGTGTACATGCACTTAGATTAGTTGTGTTGGTCTTAGACTAGCTGTGTTGGTGTACATGCACCTAGATTAGCTTTAGTTAACTTATTGCTTGCATGTGATGTGCACTTGCTTAGTTAAGTTAACTTACTACTTGCATGTGGCACATGTACACATTAACATAATATAAAGCACACTTAGCTTCAGTTAGCTTTAGTTATTGCATGTACAACTAAGCTTAACTTAGTTGCTTTTATGTATTTATTCCAAAAACTAATATTGGAGAACTAATTTCATTCTATTGTCAATTCATGCTCGCTTCCTTCCTTCTCTTGCAAGCTTGTTCGTTGTTTTTCAGATCTAGATCCTTGTATCTCAAAATTCTTACACCTTAGCGTAAATTTAATGACTGTGGAGAGAGTCGAGGGAGCCACGGTGGAGGAAGCATGGAGGGGAGGTGCCACTGTGGTGGGGAGAAGTCTAGTAGGAGTCGAGAGTGTGTTGCGCAGGTAGGAGAGTAGTCTGGAGGAGGAGCGAGGTGTTGTAGTAGCATGGAGAAGCCAATAGGAGTTGATTGTACTCCTCACGACATCGTATAATTTTGATCATCATTGGATTGTGTATAACCATTTTCTGAATTATCAAGGATACCCGAGCAAGGATGGTCACGATAATAATTGCAACGTCGACCATCCTTCTCTGAATAAGGAAGAGCAAGGACATCAAGTACATCACATGATGTCATTGCTGTCAAATAATTTATGCTACCTCCAGTAGTCGAGGAGAGTACAAAAAATTCTCAAGGTGCTTTATAAATTGACTGCATATGCGTTGAATGTGTTGCAATGCATTCAAACCCTGAATTTGTAATTCCTTAAGAGAGCAGTGCATTTGTTTTCTCATGTTTGCTAGAATTTTTTTTTTGGAAGATAGAGTCTCCACGCAAAAAGGAGGAGAATAATTGAAGTTTTGTTCAAAGTGTGAAAGCTTTGAAAAGAATCTGTAGAAATGAGGAGCGAAAGTTTAGTGTTTATTGCTACGATTGATGAGAGATGCAGTAAGTGGAGAAAAACAATTGTGATGTACCAGTGACCTTTGAGTTTGAAATCAAAAAAAAAAAAAATTACAATATGTTTGAAGCAATGGTGTATTTTCAGTTAAAAAAAAATGGATACTTTTCATTTATTGAGTTTTTTACAGCTTCCACTAGATTTTTTTTGCAATGGCGAGACTTAATTCTTAGAGTTATTAAGCACTCTAATCTTTTCCACCATTGTAGACGCAGTCAAAATTAATAAAACCACTCTTGATGACATTCAAACATGTCTACAAGATGCTCAAGAAAATATTGAGTTTTTGCAACTTGAATCTCAGCTTCAGCAATAAGAGCTACAACAAAATATACATCATTCTGAACTTGTTGAAACACACTCACATTAGCAGCAATCAATTGCAAAGGCAATAACCATTTCACGAGCAGATGTGCAGAAAGATGCAAAAATGCAGCGTCCACTTCCCAAACCCATCATCATACCTTGGGAAGAGCTTGTTCATAACAAGCACAAAATTGGTCTTGTTGGAAATATTGTCATTGATGGCAATGAAGGCAGCAAAAACAGAGACAGAAAAAGGAGGCAGCAAAGAAGCGAACGAAGGAAGCAAAGGAGACAGGCAGAGGCAGAGGCAGCAAATATAGAGGCAGAGATGTTATCAGAGGCAGAGGCAGAGGCAAAGTTGTTATCAGAGGCAGCGAATATAGAGGCAGAGGCAGAGGCAGAGGCAGAGTCATTATCACAGCAGTAGAGACAGAGGTCGAGCGACTGAAGCAGCGAAGGCAGAGGCAAAGGCAGAGCCGTTATTCCGAGAATCACTACCCCAGTTGGTGGATACATGAACACAATTCCGAGAACCACAACCCAGGTGGAAGAATGCACAATATTCCGGGAATCTTAGACCCAAGCGGAAAAGTATATATATATATATATATATATATATATATATATATATATAAACCTTATTCCGAGAATCAAAACCCAAGCCGGAGGATATATATATATATAAATAAATTCCGAGAATCGCTTACCCCGCTGGAGGATACTCTAAAAGCTGAAACATAAAACTTATATATATATGCAGCGCCTTATACACAAAGGTTCAAAGCATATACATATAAATTTTTAATGGAGCACTTTAATGGACAAAGAACCAAAGGTATCAAAGCCTTATATGGTGGGACCCTCACCCAATCACATCGGAGAAAAACAAAGCAATGAAACATGCAAACAGGAAGTTGCGGTTGCGATTGTAGCCCGGACCCGATGGGTTTATAAACCATAATTGATATGCGTCGGAACATATATAAACAAATAAATTGTGATTGCAATGAAGCTCGTATCATATAAACAAAGGTTCAAAGCATAAATATATATATTTATAAGTGGAGCGCTTTATGATAAACAAATAACCAAAGTACCATAAGGTGGGACCAAATCGCATCGAAGAGAAACAAAGCAGCGGAACATGCAAACAGGAAGTTGCGATTGCGATTGAGTTCCGGACCCGACGGATATATGAACTATGATTCAAATGTATTTGAATTCCGGCCTAATCGCATCGAAGTATCGAAGTATGGGCATCGGAACATGCAAACACAAGTTGCGATTGCGATTAATCGCAATCGGAAGAACTTAACGATGGTCAATCGCATTGGAATGAAAGCAGGGTAGCGGGACTTGCAACTAAAAGTTGTGATTGTGATTGATCACAATCGAAGTAATCGCATCGCATCAAAGCAATCGCATCGGAGCAAGGCAGCACAGCAGAGTAAGTTAATGAAGTTTGCGATTGCGATCAATTGCAATCGGAAATCGCTGGAGGAATAGTATATCGCATCGGAAAACATGGCAGGTGGGTCCGAAAGGGGTTTTTATATGTTTAAATAGGTTTTATTATTTACGCCGAGAATTGATTGAAGGCGTATTAAAAGGCGTTGTTATATATATGAAACGTTGTTGTGATTGTATTGAAATGTGTCGCGTGGTCTGTGGACCCACGGGCCTTGGCTTAAGGTGGAGGGCGATTGTCAATAGAATACAATTGCGATGTGTGAAATCACGTCCGGCCATAAAACAAAGGCGTGGTGTATGTATGTTCCGCTTGCGAAACTCACCACATAAACAAGACACTTGTTGTGTAAAGCATTGGAATTCGCCCAGATTTAGAGTCATTAGTTATATATATATAAGGGGCTGATATAAAAAGTACAGTTACAAAGGTATGGCATATGGTCGTTACCCTGTGACAGCGAATAAGGAAACAAAAAAATCCAAAAAGGGACAAAGACACAGTCAGAGAAAATACAAATGCGCAGCAAGCCAAGAGACAAAACGAGTGAGCTGGAGTTCTCATTTGTAATTTGAATGTAAATGTTTTATTTAATTTATATTTAGTTCTCATTGGCAAGACTCCGGAAGAGAACAAATATCCCACTGTAATGTTAAATTGATACCTACAGTTATATTTATTGAGTGAGCAGATAAAAGGAATGAGAAGATAGAAGCCAAAGAGTCATGACTGTTCACTCCAAATTATTTTTGAAATACAAATAGTCATATGAGGAATTCTATAAATAATATCAACTGGATATTCATAAAAGAGGTTAGAGAGAGTAAATATAGAGAAGCAGAGTATAGAAGAGTGAGGCAGATAAGATTAAGAAAAGAAGAGCAGAAAGAGATGCTACAGAACAGAGCTGATATATGAGGTAAATCAGCAAACATGCAGTTTGATAAATTGAGGAAGTTGGAGCTTCCCTATCAAGTTGCAGCTTGATAGCTGTCAGTTGTAGCTGACTGAGGTTGGAGCCTCCTGTAGGTTGGTGCCTGCAGAAAATTGAAGGGAGTTAGTGCTTCCTTGCAAGTTGTAGCTTACAGAATTGAGGTTGAAGCCTCCTGTAGGTTGGTGCCTGTAGAAAAACAGTGGTGAGAGGGAGTTGGAGCTTGCCTTTGCATCACAACAATAATAAGATGTGGTTTTCTCCCTTTATGGGTTTCCACTTATATCTGGTGTCTCTGTGCATGATGTTTATGTGTTGATCTGATTTATATCATCTACTTAATACCCGTTGCTCTCATATTAATTCTATTGTTATATTGTATTAATAATTGCTACTCACATTCTAAGATTACTCACATATTAAATTGGACATGAAATGAAGGTGTAAATAAGGTTTAATGAAAAGTTTTAAAAGTACATGAATGTGTTAAACTGATTCACCCCCCCCCCCCCTCTCAGTTTAACTAAGGGTTCAACAATTGGTATCAGAGCGGGTTCCTTTGTACCAGTTTAACAACTGAAAGGAGATTCTAGGTTCTCAAGATGGCTAGTAAAGAAGGATGCTCAACCAATAAAGCCCCATTCTTTACAAGTGCAAATTATGCCTTCTGGAAAATCAGGATGAGGACATATATAATGTCTCTAGGAATAGAAGTTTGGGGTGTTGTGGAATTAAGATATGCCCCAAAGGCAACTGACTCAGAGAAAGAATCCAAACAAGATTTTGTAGCTAACGCAAAAGCCATGAATGCCATCTTGAATGGATTGTGTGAAGCATAGTTTATCAAAGTAATGCACAAAGACACTGCCAAAGAGATGTGGGATACTCTGGAGAACATCCATGAAGGAGACAAGAAAGTAAAGACTGCCAAACTTCAAGTCTATAGAGCCCAGTTTGAGAACTTAAAAATGAATGATGATGAAGACATTGACAGTTTCTTCCTAAAAGTTGCATAAATTGTTAACAATATGAAAGCTCTTGGAGAAACCATGCCAGAAAGTATAATTGTGCAAAAGATTCTAAGATCTCTTCCATCCAAGTTTAATCCCAAGGTGTCTGCAATAGAAGAAACAGCTGATTGGGAGACCTTGACCATGAACCAGCTACTTGGAAATCTAACAGCATATGAGATGAGGCTCCCACAGAAGAAGCCAAGTACGAGGGAGGTAGCCTTTAAAACATAAAAGAAGAAAGAAGAAGAGGAAGACATATGCTCTTGCTCGGATGAAGAAGAGGCAAAATTTGTCAAGAAATTGGATAGAGGCTCAGGTAAATACAAAGGTAAACTTCCTTTCAAATGCTTTAATTGTGGAAGAGTTGGACACTATGCTGCTAAGTGTCCTCACAAGAAAGTAAGGAATCAGGCTCAAGAATCAGAGAAAAATACATCAAAGAACTGGCAGAAAGGAAAGAAGTTCAACAGAAAATCCTTCTATGCTCAACAAGACAATAGTACATCTGAAGACTCAGATGAACCTTCAAGTGAAGAAGGAACCTCTGAATTTTTATTGATGGCCATAGAAGAACTTGAAGGTCTTGTACTAGAAGATGAAGAAGAAGAAGGTGAAGTTGACCTTGAGGGGGAGCTAAGAAGTGCTCTGGAAGAGATTGATAGACTCAAGCTGAAATACAAAAAACAAAAGGGACATTCTCCTGAAGTATGTACGAGAGGAACAAAATTCAGAAGTCTTGACGCAGCTAAAGATAGAGCTTGAAGAAGCCAAGAAGATAGAGGACATGTTACTTAAGCAAATCAAAGAAAAAACTCAGGAACAAGAAAAGTTGGAAGAAGAAGTAGTATGTCTCAGGAAGAAATTAGAAAATTCTCAAAGGAAAATGGTTATAAACTCTTCTCAAACAACAAGCTCTAGTAAGTTGAATGAAATTCTTGGTGCTCAAAGATCTCCTATGATAAAAACTGGAATAGGCTATGAAGGAGAATCAAGTAAAAGCAAAGAAAAGGAAAACAAAGAGATTATTTTTGTAAAAGAAAAGAAGAATGATGAAGCAGCTCAAACAATTCCTACAAAAGAAGAAACCTGTAATAAGGAAGACAGAGATCAGAAGAAACCACTAGTAGCAAAGAATGTAATAAATACTAAGACCCCTGAGTATGTCAAATTTGGAAACCATCAAAGGAGATTCTTTCCTCCTATGAAGAATACCACCTGTTATGTCTGCCACAAGCTGGGACACATTGCTACATATTTCCATACAAGGAGGAGTAATTCAAACTAGCAAAAGATGCAAACAGTGAAGAGACTATCTCAAGCAAACAAATGGAGAAAACAACCTTACATCAGGTATGCAAATAATTTCTATGGTTATTGTTTTTATTGTAAGGAATTTGGCCATAAAATTATTGAATGTAGAAAGTATGGACAAATATTGATGTTCAACACCTCAAAGAGGTTTATGAATCAAAGGAATTTTTTTCATACTCACAATTCTGCAAAAACTATGATCAAATGCTGTATATGCAATCAAGTTGGACATATGCCTTCCAAATGTCCTCTGAAAGGATGTGATTCATCATCTCACAAAAGAAACCAAACAAAAGGATGCCTCCAGTGGAAAAAGAAGGAGAATAAGTGTGACCTGGCTCTAACTGCTCAAGATCTAAAAACCCAATGGTATTTGGACAGTGGCTGCTCTAAACACATGACTGGAGACAGAAGCAAGTTTATAACTTTTGATGAAAAGAAAACTGGTAATGTTACTTTTGGCAATGATAAATCAGGAAAAATCAAGGGAAAGGGCTCAGTCAGCTTAGATAATGGCAGAGGTAAGGCCCAAGATGTACTATTTGTAGATGGGTTGAAAGAAAATTTGCTGAGTGTCAGTCAAATGTGTGATAAAGGCTGCGAAGTTCTTTTCAGAGCACAAGACTGTGAAGTCAGATCAAGCACCACAGGTAAGACTCTGCTCAAAGGTGGTCGAATAGAGAGCAATGTTTACATCGTGAAAGAGAAAGATGAAGCATGCCATCTTAGCAAACTTGAGGAGTCATGGTTATGGCATAGGAGATTGGGACATCTCGGCTTCGATCATATCATCAGACTGAGCAAAAAGAAAGCAGTCAGAGACATGCCAGAAATAAAAAGGCCTTCTAATACCATATGCAAATCTTGTCAATTGGGTAAATAGACTCGTACATCATTTAAGGCCAAAGATGAGTTATCAACAAGTAGACCACTCCAGCTTATGCACATGGATCTGTGTGGACCTGCAAGAACTAAAACACCAAGTGGAGAATCCTACTTCATGCTAATAATAGATGATTTCTCCAGAATGACATGGGTTGCATTTCTCAAGAATAAATCAAAAGCTCTGGACAAATTCAAAATATTCAAAGCATTAGCAGAAAATCAGACAGGATGCAAGCTAAAATGCATCAGATCGGACAAAGGAGGAGAATTCACAGATTATGACTTTGCAGATCTATGCAATGAATATGGCATAAAACAACAATTTACTATTTCAGGGACACCTCAGCATAATGGAGTAGCAGAGAGACAAAACAAATCTGTTCAACAAATTGCCAGAGCCATGATGTAGGAGAATAATATTCCTCAAACCTTCTGGGCAGAAGCGGTACACACAGCGGTCCATATCCTTAATAAAGCTCACTTAAGGCCAAGCAGTGACAAGACTCCCTATGAACTTTGGCATGGGAAACTAGCTTCAATCAAACATTTTAGAATCTTTGGAAGCAAGTGTTACATAAAGAATAATGATGAAAATCTTGGAAAATTTGATGCAAGAGAAGATGAAGGGATATCTCTAGGATATGCATCCAAAATAAAGGGTACATGTGCTACAACAAGACTCTTCGAAAAATAGTAGAAAGCATTGATGTGAGATTTGATGAAGAATTTCCAGACAATACAAGAGATACAGACTGTTGCAGCCTATCAGACAACCATGAAAAATAAAACCAATATGATGAGGAAACAAGCAAGACAACAGAAGATACAGAGCTGAGTTCTAAAGCCCCCTCAAGATACACTCAGAAGAATCATCCTGAAGACCAGATCATTGGAGACAAGAGAGCAGGGGTCCAAACAAGAAGGCAACTCACTAAACAGACAGAAGAGGTATACATAGCCATGTTGTCACAAATAGAGCCAAAGAGATTTGAAGAAGCCAGAAAGGACAAGTATTGGGTGAATGCCATGAATGAATAATTAGACCAAATTGAGAAAAACAATACCTGGGGACTAGTTCCTAGACCCACTGAGAAAAAAGTCATAGGCTCAAAATGGGTATTCAAAAATAAAATGAATGAGGAAGGATAGGTAATCAGGAAAAAATCTAGACTTGATATTCACAAAGGATATTCACAAATAGAAGGACTTGATTACGATGAAACATTTGCCCCTATCAGAATGATCCTGGCATTTGCATGCTACCAAAACTTCAAATTATATCAAATGGATGTAAAATCTGCATTTCTGAATGGAGACTTAGAAGAAGGAAGTCTACATGGAACAACCAAAAGGCTTCTCATTGACAGACAAAGAAGACTATGTGTGCAAACTGAAGAAGGCTCTATATGGACTGAAACAGGCTCCTCGTGCTTGGTACTCAAGACTGGATAAATATTTGCAAAAACAAGGCTTTAAGAGAGGTGGTGTAGAAAGCAATCTATACATAAAAGCCCATGAAAATGAACTCCTGATTGTTGTAGTATATGTTGATGACATTATGTTTGGAAGCAACAGAGATGAACTAGAAAAAGGGTTTGCTGAGGATATGAAATCAGATTTTGAGATGTCCATGATTGGAGAACTCGGATTCTACTTAGGACTTCAAATTCAGAAAAAGAACAAAAACTAAATCTTACCTTACAGAAAAAATACTTCAGAAAGAAATGCTGTGTAAAAGTTCAAATGTGAGGACCTGCAAACCCCATTAACTCATGATCACGGGGAATAAGTCTATATTACATGGATCTGTTGATATAGACCAAAACTCTCGCAGATCCTTGATAGGAAGCTCATTGTGGGCCTGTGGATAAAGATCAAGACCAGACATCATGCTAGCAGTAGGACTAGTGGCTAGATATCAAGCAGCACCTAAACAAAATCACCTTCTTGCAGTCAAAAGAATATTCAGATATCTACAAGGAACAACACAGTATGGGCTTTGGTATCCTAAAGGAAAAAGATTCACTTTGAAAGCATACACAGATGCAGATTGGGCCAGCTGTGTGGATGACAGGAAAAGTACAAGTGGAGGTGCATTCTATCTAGGAGAAAGTATGGTGGCATGGTTAAGCAAGAAACAAACATCTATCTCTCTGTCTACAGCAGAAGCAGAATATATAGCAACAGCAACATGTTGTACACAAGTCATGTGGATGAAGAAAACCCTCTAAGACATGAAGGTAAGCATTGATGAACCTATCTCAATCAAATGTGATAATACAAGTGCTATAAGTATATCTAAAAATCCTGTGCTTCACTCAAAAAATAAACATATCCCAATCAAGTATCATTTTCTCCGAGAACAAGTGGCTCAAAAGATAGTAAAACTGGAGTATGTACCAACAAAAGAACAGACAACAGATATATTTACGAAACCGCTTGCCAGAGAACCATTTGAATATTTGAGAGACAGACTAGGGGTAGTATTTGTAGATGCTACTCTCTAATATAAAAAGAAAGCACAGTTTCAGGGGGAGAACATAAACGAAAATATCATTCCCAGGGGGAGATCAACCAGCAAGGGAAGCATGAAAACAGGTCCTTAGGATCAAAAGGATTATGGCAAGAATACCCTCAACATAAAAGAATCAATAAAAAGGCAAAAGGGTCATTGGTGCAACGGAAGAGTGGTGAACCCGACGTGAACCGAACACGGAAGAGTAGTGAACCCGATGTGAATCTAATCCAAAGGTTGAAGCAGCAGTGTACAAAGTCAAAAAATTCCAGAGAGAGAGAAAATGCACGAAATATTGAAAAAGGATCAAATCACAGGATCAAATAATAGAAGCTACACTAAGAATTCAAACCCCTTTCCATTGATGTCAAAGGGGGAGGAAGAGCAGGAAAACAGAGAAAGTGTATTGCCATCAATGTCAAAGGGGGAGACTGTTGGAAATATTTTCATTGATGGCAATGAAGGCCGCAAAAACAGAGACAGACAAAGGAGGCAGCAAAGAAGCGAACGAATGAAGCAAAGGAGACAGGAAAAGGCAGAGACAGCGAATATAGAGGCAGAGCCATTATCAGAGGCAGAGGCAGAGGCAAAGTTGTTATCAGAGGCAGCGAATATAGAGGCAGAGGCAGAGGCAGAGCCGTTATCACAGCAGTAGAGACAGAGGTCGAGCGATAGAAGCAGCGAAGGCAGAGGCAGAGGCAGAGCCGTTATTCTGAGAATCACTACCCCAACTGGTGGATACATGAACACAATTCCAGGAACCACAACCCAGGCGGAAGAATGCACAATATTCTGAGAATCTTAGACCCAAGCGGCAAAGTATATATATATATAAACCTTATTCCGAGAATCAAAACCCAAGCCGGAGGATATATATATATATATATATATATATATATATATATATATATATATATATATATATATATATATTCCGAGAATCACTTACCTCGCTGGAGGATACCTCAAAAGTCGAAACATAAAACTTATATATATATATATATATATATATATATATATATATATATATATATATATATATATATATATATATGTATATATGTGTGTGTCGTTTATACAATAAAAGTGCATCACATATATATATAAATTTTTAATGGAGCGCTTTAATGGACAAAGAACCAAAGGTATCAAAGCCTTATATGGTGGGACCCTCACCCAATTGCATCGGAGAAAAACAAAGCAGCGGAACATGCAAACAGGAAGTTGCGATTGCGATTGTAGCCCGGGCCCGATGGGTTTATAAACCGTAATTGATATGTGTCGGAACATATATAAACAGATAAATTGCAATTGCGATGAAGCCCAGATCATATAAACAAAGGTTCAAAGCATATATATATATATATATATATATATATATATATAAGTGGAGCGCTTTATGATAAACAAATAACCAAAGTACCATAAGGTGGGACCAAATCGCATCGGAGAGAAACAAAGCAGCGGAACCTGCAAACAGGAAGTTGCGATTCTGATTGAGTTCCGGACCCGACGGATATATGAACTATGATTCAAATGTATTTGAATTCCGGCCTAATCGCATCGGAGTATCAGAGTATGGGCATCGGAACATGCAAACACAAGTTTCGATTGCGATTAATCGCAATCGGAAGAACTTAACGGTGGTCAATCGCATCGGAGTGAAAGCAGGGCAGCGGGACTTGCAACTAAAATTTTCGATTGCGATTGATCGCAATCGGAGTAATCACATCGCATCAAATCAATCGCATCGGAGCAAGGCAGCATAGCGGAGCAAGTTAATGAAGTTTGTGATTGCGATCAATCGCAATCGGAAATCGCTGGAGGAGTAGTATATCGCATCGGAAAACGTGGCAGCTGAGTTCGAAAGGGGTTTTTATATGTTTAAACAGGTTTTATTATTTACGCCGAGAATTATTTAAGGCATATTAAAAGGTGTTGTTATATATATGAAACGTTGTTGTGATTGTATTGAAATGTGTCGCGTGGTCTGTGGACCCACGGGCCTCGGCTTAAGGTGGAGGGCGATTGTCAATAGAATACGATTGCGATGTGTGCAATCGCATCGGGCCATAAAACAAAGGCGTGGTGTATGTATGTTCCGCTTGCGGAACTCACCACATAAACAAGACACTTGTTGTGTAAAGCGTTGGAATTCGCCCAGATTTAGAGTCAGCAGTTATATATATAAAAGGGGCTGATATAAAAAGCACAGTTACAAAGGTATGGCATATGGCCGTTACCCTGTGACAGTGAATAAGGAAACAAACAAAGCCGAAAAGGGACAAAGACACAGTCAGAGAAAAGACAAATGCGCAACAAGCCAAGAGACAAAACGAGTGAGCTGGAGTTCTCATTTGTAATTTGAATGTAAATTTTTTATTTAATTTATATTGTTGTGATGCATTGGCAAGACTCCGGAAGAGAACAAATATCCCACTGTAATGTTAAATTGATACCTACAGTTATATTTATTGAGTGAGCAGATAAAAGGAATGAGAAGACAAAAGCCAAAGAGTCATGACTGTTCACTCCAAATTCTTTGTGAAATACAAACAGTCATATGAGGAATTCTATAAATAATATCAACTGGATATGCATAAAAGAGGTTAGAGAGAGTAAATATAGAGAAGTAGAGTATAGAAGAGTGAGGCAGAGAAGATTAAGAAAAGAAGAGCAGAAAGAGATGCTACAGAACAGAGCTGATATCTGAGGTAAATCGGCAAACATTCAGTTTGATAAATTGAGGAAGTTGGAGCTTCCCTATCAAGTTGCAGCTTGATAGCTGTCAGTTGTAGCTGACTGAGGTTGGAGCCTCCTGTAGGTTGGTGCCTGCAGAAAATTGAAGGGAGTTGATGCTTCCTTGCAAGTTGTAGCTTGCAGAATTGAGGTAGGAGCCTCCTGTAGGTTGGTGCCTGCAGAAAAACAGTGGTGAGAGGGAGTTGGAGCTTGCCTTTGCATCACAACAATAATAAGATGTGGTTTTCTCCCTTTATGGTTTTCCACTTATATATGGTGTCTCTGTGCATGATGTTTATGTGTTGATCTGATTTATATCATTTGCTTAATACCCGCTGCTCTCATATTAAGTCTACTGTTATATTGTATTAATAATTGCTGCTCACATTCTAAGATTACTCACATATTAAATTGGACATGAAATGAAGGTGTAAATAAGGTTTAATGAAAAGTCTTAAAAGTCCATGAATGTGTTAAATTGATTCACCCCCCCCCCCCCCTCCTCAGTTTAACTAAGGGTTCAACAGGTCTTAGATATGACAAGGTTGTGTCATTTCATATTCTAAATTATTCTAAACTCATCAAATTTCAAAGTGTTAAATTTCTTCATGACAGTTCACCTTGAGTTGTTCTAGTTTATGCTCCTCATCCACAACAACATCTTATGAAATGCCAACATTGTGATCGAGTTGGTCATATGAAAGATCATTGTTTTGGTTTTCATCCATGTAAGCATTGTCATAAAACCACTCATTCTTCACACATATACTTCAAAAACAAGCCTCCTGCAAGAACAAAGATTCATCTTGGATGGATCGCTTTTTGGCAATGAGCATCAACAGCCAAGAATGTTTCAGTCATATGTCAAAATATCTTCTAGAATATTAAAAGACCTTGTCGTTGAGTTCTCACCATCTTCTCACCTTGTATCTGAAAGGGGGGGAAATGATGGTTATCTACAAGCTTAAAAGCCACATCAAGCGATTTTGAGCCATAACCTGCCATATCAAATTCAGAGTTGTAGCCAGAAATACAGCAGTTCAAGTGAGCCTGAGCCACAACCTGCGATACCAAATTCAGAGTTGTAACCAAAGACAGAGATGCGCATGAGCATGTCTTTGGTTGGTGCTTATCTTTTAACCATGTATGTGAGGTTGAGCTTCTCCCTCTTCAAATAATTGAGGACACTTCCACTAGCAGAAGACTTCAGCTTCTTAATAGTTTTGGAAAAGTTTCAAGAATTGCATTAACCATTCCAGAGTTGGTGGTCATCCTTAAACCATCACAGGTTGAGTCCCCCCTTTCAGATTGAGGTTCTCCCTTTTATGTGGGTTGCAGATCTCCCTTTTCCAAGTTGAAGGTCTCCCTCTTCAAAGCATTAGGAGCACTTCCTCTAGCAAAAGACCTCAACTTCTTGCCAGATTTGGAAGAGTTTCAAAAACTACACTAAGCGTACCAGTGTTGGTGTTCATCCTTAAACCACCTGCTTATGCCAACATTTCAGAGAGCACATTCAACCTAGTGCTGCCATGCATTTTTTCACATCTTGCATTACAACTCTCTTCTTGGACTCATACATACCCCTTCGAATTAAGGGGGGAATGTTGGACACCTAATCCTCTAAGGGTTGGTGTGGAAGTTGAACAGTCTTAGAGAGTCCAAGATACCTTGGAATATGGAATCCAACTGTCACTCCAATGTATTATAAATGTACATATATGTTAATAAAAAAAGAAATTCACTGCTTATCATTAATGTTTGTTCACATCCATGTGCATTTAACAGTAAGATTGTTGGGTTTAGAAGTGTCAAAATCAAATTGTTTTACGATATTATAATAACATTAACAAAGGTTAGTTATGTGCATGAATTAGAGGAAGAAGTTAATTTATTTTGGGAACTTTCGATTCTAGAGATCATAATTTTAAAGAGGTGAAAGAGAAAAATAAGATCAAATTGATGTTATGATTTATGCAACGTCTACAGTGAAGGTAGATGCAATTTTTGATACAGAGAATTTGATAGAAAAGGTTAATGCATCCTATGATACAAATGAATTCATCGAGGCAATTTATGCAGGTTGTGGCGTGGAGAGTTAATAAAGCGAAGTGATACAGATGACCTTATTAAAAAAAAATGATGCAACAAGTTATACAACTAAACTAATAACAAAAGTTGATGGAATACAAGTGATTGATGCATAGTGTGATACAAATGAGTTGATGGAATCAATGAATGAAGCACAAGATAACAACATCAGTAGTAGCAAAGTAATTATAAAGAAGAAAAATAACAAAAAAATGGTCTTTCCAGGATGGTTGTTAGACCTTGGGAAGAAATCTCATTCAACAAAAATTAGCATGGATTGAAATACACCAAAGAAAACAATTTTCCTATTCTAGATTTCTCCAAACCAATTCAGTTTGTGAGCGCAAGATTTCTTGTTGAGGCTAATAGTATTGATAAAATGTGTCGGCATTGTTAGAGAAATGGTCATATGTAGAGAATGTTTTGATTTCCATCCTCATATTTGTTGCCATCTCCACGAATTTATCAAGGAGTGAAAAAACTAGTTCAATCTGACCACCTACTCAAGTCAGAGGTAAAAACAAAGCTACTTGAATAAATGAACAAAACAAAAAACTTTCAACCAGTTGTTCTAGAAAAAAAAAATGCTACTCTCCACACCTAAAGAGGGAGCACAATGATAAAATAAACTCATGTACACCTTAAGGGGGAAAGTAAATTCATGAAGAAAAGTTGGGTAGTGGTCACCCAAAAACCACCGCATTGTGAAAAGTATATTAGTTAGTAGTCATCCAAAAACCACCACAGTATTCAAAGAAGTCTAGTAAGTGGTAAACCATAAACCACAAATTCCATGGAAGATTGTTAGTGTTCAACTAGAAAAACCACCACCTAAAGAATCCGAAGACCTAGCTTGGATACTTTCAAGAATGTAACTATTGAAAACTTCTCACCTTGCACCTTGGGTTTGCAAATTGAGGAAGGGCATTGATGGTACAAAAACCACACTAGTAGAAAAAGTAATGCAGGAGCATCCTACTAAATTGTCATTATTTATTTGGGTGATTTAGGGGGTGATTTTTTTTATTTTTTTTAATGTACATTTTAAATAAATTAAGAGGAAAATCTGAGTGTGAGGTTTATTGTAAATATTCTCTCATAAATGAGACTATGAGTGGAGTTGGGTCAAATAGATATCTTAGGGATTATGAACTCCTTAAATAGAACTTAGTTTAGTCAAAAGAGGGATAAAGCTATTTTAGGATTTGGTTGAGTTATTTGTGGAAAAAATCATGGATTCAAATTAATCCACAATTATGTATAAATATGAAGCTTTGTGTGAAGATGGAAAAGAGATATAGAGATGGAATAGGACAGAAAAGAAAAACAAAAAGTGCGTAGTGTAGGAATGGTGTGACAGTGTGGCGAGTTGTAAAGGCGAGAGCCGAGAGGCCCATAAATGCAATATTCGGCAAAGAAGGGTTTGAATCTGTAATTTTCTTGTTATTTTTTTTTTCTAAGTAATACTGATCTATTAACAAGCTGATAATTTTACATCGAGACCGAAGTCAAAAGCTACTGCCTTGAAGGCAGAAGATTCAGGAAAAAACAGAGAAGTGGACTGTCGAAACCCACGCAGGGGTGCAGAATAAGATTTCTCCAAAAGATTCTTTGACCCAGAAAAGACAAGAAAGGGCCAGAAAGCTTCATAGCAACCAGAACATAAAAAACCCAAGAATTTGGGTGACATAAACAGAGAAAAAGACCAAGCAGCGAACCCATTAGTCTTCCGGATTCTCCTCCACGATCCTGCAGCCTCCGGTGGCAAGCCTATCAGGAGCAAGTTCTGCCTGAGAAGCCGGGGGACCAGGCTCAGCAGAGAGCATGTCTTCATCAGGAACAAAGTCTGCAGGGCGAGACGGAGGCTGCAAAGGAGTGCTGCCACTGCCCAGATTGAAATGTGAAAACTGGGAGGCAGGAGCAGAAGTCTCCATGGGAACTGCAGGCTGCACACTTGAAGCCTCAGGCAAGCTGTCTTCTATAAAAACCACCTAGAGAATGGCGGTAATCCTCGGGCGATTGAGGGAACTCTGGAAAGTAAACCGAGCAGAGCCTGTAGTATTAGCAGAGGCAGCGGACGAGCGACAGGAATGGGGACCCCAGTACGAGCAAAAATCCAGAGAGCGCCCCCTGCCGCTGCGAGTTCTGGGGTAATGGTTGGAGCCATCATCGAAGGAGGAAGTGTCCGGGGAAGGACTGGAAGGCAGGCGAGTGGGATGGCTCTGAGAGCTGCCCCTCCTACTCCGCATACGATGTCGAAGCCTCGGCATAGTGTGAGGGAGCGGGAACCAGAAAACTTTAACCAAAGTGCCAACCAGCCCAAGGAGGCCCGAACTTGAACGAGGACGCAGAGACAGCTGAAGATGCCCAGGAAAAGAGACCTCCCTTTGCGTGGAGCGCACCAGAGACTGATGGTCGTTCTCCCGTCTGTGCAGACATTAACCAACGACGCCCAAACGAAACTGTGGGAATGCCAAGACCGGAGCCAATTTAACCTGTTGCTTGTAAAATCCATCTGCCATGAGACCGGACTGAACATGCGCCGAGTTCTTCCTTCCCAAACCAAAAAAATCCATCTTCATAACTGCTATCTGAGTGAAAATCTCGCCAGAGCATGCGGAGGCAGGGTTCAACCTGTTTGAAGGCGCGCGAGTGCATTGGGTTGCAGAGCTCATAGCATTGGAGTGAGAGGAGTGTAAATGAGACATGATGTGGAGCAGCTGTCCATTTAACTCTGCGTACCACAGGGGCAGGTGTCGGCATGTCATGCCGCCCCTCCATCCCATCCTATTAACTAACCTTGGAAACACCCGCATCCGGGGGTAATTTTCTTGTTATTATTATAAGCAAGTATTTTATTTGTGTTCGGCTCTCTGTTCAGTTATTGGCTTAACTTCCACTACACAATGTATACACTAAATATTGGCGGTAGATACTACCATCGAGTACAAGGTTGAACTTCTTGACTGCGATGTATGTTAATTTTTAAAATGGTGGCTTATATGAATATTATTCAAGTATCATTTAACCTTGAAGTAACTGGTGGTCTCTATTTTCCGCGCGCATTCTAATTTGTTGTAGAGGCATTGCATCATTTTTCTGATTTGTTGCAGATCCTCTGCATCATTTTGGTATCGAATCCAAGGATACGATGGTTGTAAGGCTCGATGTTGAAAGTCACGTGATTGTTGAAGAATCAAGTTCGAATAGTGATGCATGAATCAAGCAGAAAAATAGTCGAAGGCCTTAAAGCATGGATTTGTGATTTGGATGGCTTTCAATGACATCTCTATAAGCTGGAGCTTCCATCGAGCAATGTTTGATCATTCATCTCTCTAGTTCTATTTCTGCCTCCTATCTCATCTCATGTTCTTTGTAAGTTTGATGTTGCTTCATATCATCACACAAAATAGTGTGTGTAATTTTTCACTGCGTAAGGAGAAGCACGGATCTGTAAGCATGCCATCTATTTCTGCGTGAGATGAACGTAAGTGATTAATAAGTACAAGTTGATGGTAGTAATGCAACATTGAAAATTGGGATAGTATGTGTGAAAGGACTATGACTGTCAAGCTGCTCGATTTATTAATGCTGGAAGTTTTGTATTAATGGCATATCCAGACAACTCAGTTTTATTTTTAAACTGGAAACCCAATAGTCAGATATGACAATGCTCACAGTGCTGCAATAAATTGCTTAATCAATTTGACATCTACATGCTAATAAATTTGATGGGTTGGACCGCTGCTGCAAAACCCATGACCAATTTTAGTATCTCAACGTTAATGAGAATATGTTAAAGTGATTATGGACAACTGGCGCCACGTATAGCGTTCACGTAGTGTTGACTACTATCGAAATTGTCCTTGCGTGGTCCTGCATGGAATAGAGACGTATTGCGAAGGGTTGAAAGAGATATTTGAGAGTGTTGATTGATCCGCTGCTCTTATGGATCTATGCACGAGGATCCCTTCCTGACCTTGCTTCTATGCACGAGGATGAGTTGCAAAAATTAGTCTGAAACCGTGGCAACATGAAATCTTAGTCGTGCAACATATCTGAAAGAGTGGAACTTGTGAAGAAATAGTGTGGATCCAAATGGTAAGGGCGTTGTTAGATAAATCAAATCCGTTGGTTTCCATACTGCATATGACCGCAAATATTTTTGTTCTCAGGTATTTATTTGGTGTTCAAAATATTCTGATCGAAATTTGAAATCCAGTGTGGTATGATGAGAAGAGGAAAAAAAATATCGATTTGTTTGAGCACATGAGTCTTTGTAAGCTTAAATTAACTTTAAATCCGTGGACACAATGACTCTTGCACTATGTTGCACTGTAATTCGTGGTGTAAAGCTTAAAGATTCTGCAGGACTCCGTAATTTTCATGCCCATACCTTCTTCGTTCTGCAGATTAACAAAATATTTTTGGGAATGCCTATGTGTAGTTCCTTTGCGACATTAAGGGCAGAATCCCGCATGTCCAAGAAGAATGAAGATCCGATTGAAGGCCATTTAGAGCAGCATCCTAGTTGGGATTCTAGAATTAATCCCTTTGAAGTTTTACTCTTACCTTATTCTCCCACCGAATGATTCTCAACGCATTTCGGTTACTGTGAGAATTGTGTTGATAAGAAATTGTGTTTGAAATGCATTGATGAAGGGCATGAGAATATTCACAGTGATAAGAACGAAATAGCTCGAATAGGAAATTCGTGCATGATGACCAGGTATGAAATCCCGAGAGTGAAAATTGCAAAGAAAAGGTTTATAAACTATCCTTGAAGGGAACATAAGGTATGAAAATTCATTTCAAAAAGGCATTTTAAATGGTGAAAATTAAATGGTTTATTTTATTTTCATCATAAAATAAATCTTGGAAAAAGTGGAAATTATTCTATGATTAAGGTGTTGTAGGTCACCAAGGGGATTGTATTTCGATTGTTTAAGTATCATGTGAGTAAAAGAAAGTGATAAATGGGAGATGACATAATTAGTGCTCTATGATATTATCATATAATAAGAATGGAGTATGAGAGAGAATTGGTGGAGTGAATATTTTACATCATGAGAATGTATTAGGGGTGGATGTTAATTGTATAACTTGAATTAGAGTCAAAATATCCACTATTGTAATTATTAGGTCAAGCTTTGAAGTCAAATAAGATGTCAAGCTCAAATGAAGAAATTTGGATAGCTTGAGTCAAGTTAAACCATTGAGTTATTGTACAAAAGGGTGCATTTTTTCATCCAAGATGAAGAGTTGATGTCAAGTCTGGAGTCAAAGAGTCTTAAATCAAGTCAAAAGTCTGAATGTAATTGGGCGAATGATCGGCGGAGCCCGACACTCAAAGAGTTTGGTCATTGTAACGCAAGAAATATGTTGAAAATGGCAACAAGAAACAGTGAAGGAGGCCTCCTGAAACATCTTTCCTGATCCTAGTTGGAAAGTGATCACCTAAACTAGGTGGGGGCCACACAAGTGATTTTTGTCGCAAAGTCTATTTTTAGACTATGTCTATTTTTAGACATATGGATCATGGTCTATGAGTTGCAGGATGCTATTTATGGATGATTGGTCGAGTTGGTAAAAATATATGGACCTCTATTTTTAGACTTTCAGGTGGTTTCTATTTTTAGACTGCCGAGCTAAAAATAGAACAGTCAAATATTATTTACCCTTAATAATATTTAGACTCTAAACTTCAGTTTACTCTCTTGGAGCACTTCAGTTTGACCCCCGGAGGTGGGGCATGCAGCTGACATGAGGATTTACGCTATTCCCATGTGTTTGGTTGAGCTAATGCGTAATTGAATTCAGTTAGACTCATGTGGCGGAGTTTTGGTGGAGTTGATTGAGGAGTTGATGGAGTTTGTGTTCTGGTTAACTAGTTGAACTAGTTGTGATCAGTTTAACTGACGATTACACTAGAGATGAGTTGGGTGAATTAAATATTATTTAATTCACTGATATTAACTCATTATTCAACTAAAGAACACATCAGTTTAACTCAGTGCATGGACAGTTCAGTGAAGACAAGTGAAAGAGGTAGATGAAAGGGTGAGATCGACAGCTGTTGTACATAAGTTGTGCATGAGATTTGCACAATCAGTGGGATGAGAGTGCCAGTGATGATTGCGCTGTTCAAGCAAGGTGAATTCGAACTTGGTTCAGCGACATTCACACTTTGGATTGCGCAGTAGAGGCAGGCAGACTAGAGGAGGAGTTTTGAACCCGTGATCGGTTCACACTGAGCTAGTTTTGTGTGTAGTTTTTGGAGACAGTACTGAGTACTTGTGAGGAGTATTGTATTGTGTAAAACTACATGATTCTCATCTATTATATGATACATATAGCTGGGGGTTTTCAGCTATAAGCTTTCCCCATACATGTTGCGTTCTATGTGTGTGATTTGATGTTCTATCGCTTTGTTTTTTATTCTGCATGTGACGATTAATTTGTAGAAGCAATTATGTGTTGTACAAGAAATTCGAATTGATGTATGATCAGGTTAATTGCAGCGAATAAACTTCATTATTCAGCAAATTTCTACATGGTATCAGAGCAAAACTAATCGTCGAGATCTATTACGGTGATTGTTTATTATTTCCTCGGACAGAGTATGCATGCGGGCCAGGTAGCCTCCGGAATATTCATCCTTCTTTGTAAGGTGAAAGATCTGGTGAATGCCCATGCAGTCAATCTCTGATTTGGAAATAATTAGCTCTCAAGTGTAGATCTGAAACGATCAAGTTTATCAGCTCTTGGTGAAATTCGAATTTGCAGATTTGTGTTCTTGGTGCCGAGGCGAAAATGTCTTTCAACGGTTTGCGACTCGAATATGCTCTTGATGGCAGTTCGAATTATGTTGCATGGAAGGACCGCATGGAGGCTGTATTGGATGATAATGGGTTGCTGGAATTCGTGGAGAAAGATGTTCCAAAGCCTACTTCTACTGATGCTGCTGTTGTGGAAGCATGGCAAAAGAAACAAGCAAAATGTCGAAGGATCCTGTTGGAGGGTGTAAAGGATCACATTGTATCCAGTTTACACGGGAAGGCCTCTCCATATTTGATGTGGAAAGCCTTGACGGATTTGTACCAAAGCAAGAGCGATCAGAGGAAGTTGGCGCTCAAAGATAGACTCAGGAACATCAAGTGTGAGAAGGGCGAAAGTATGCCGAAGTACCTCACGAGGTTCACCCAATGTCGGGATGAGCTGGGAAGTGTTGGTGTGACTATGGGAGGATGAGGATCTAGTGAGTTTGGCGCTTCTTGGTTTGCCGAAGAGTTGGCATGCATATCAAGATACTGTCAATGGTCGGGAAAAGTTGCCGGGATGGGAAAGACTGTGGTCTGATCTCGTGCAAGAGGAGATCCGACGGAATACCAAAGATGGTTCTTCGTCAAAGGGAGCTGATGAAGAAAACTGCGCTTTGGCTGCCAAAGCAAAGAAGGGGAAGAGCAAGAAAACTTCTCAGTCTGGTGCTAAGGGCAAGAAGCAAGACATGTCCAAGGTCAAGTGCTTTCACTGTCACGAACATGGGAATTTCACCACACATTGTCCATAGAAGAAGAAGAACAAGCAGGCTGCTGGAGCTGCAGCTGGTGAGGCTCTTACCTCGCAATTTGAGATGGACTTCTCATTGATCGCATGCATGGTGTCTAGTGCATTGGGATCGGGGTGGTACTTTGATAGTGGTGCTTCCTTTCACATGACGGGAGATGTGAACCTTTTAAGTGACTTGGTGGAGAAAGATCTCCAGTTGCATGTTGAGTTGGGCGACAATGGATGATACAATGTGATCGGCATTGGTACCATTACCTTTCAGAGGGAGTTAGGTAAACTCATTATTTTACAAGATGTAGTGCATGTTCCAGGTTTAAAGAAGAATTTAATCTCAGTCGCAATGTTAGAGGATAAAGGGTATGATGTTGTCTTTAGTGAAGGAAAATTTTTCCTTCAATACAAAGCAACAGGACAAGTCAAGAAGGTTGGGATTCGAGCAAAGAATCTCGCACTTGAAGTAGATGGGATGTTCACGAGCTTCCCATTTTTGGGAAGGGAGGAAGACATGCAACCGAAGCTTGAGAGGGAGCAAGTGTTGCATGCAGGCGAGAAAGACATGCAATTGAAGCTTGAGAGGGAGCGGGTTTTGCATGCAGGTGATAGTGAACCTCGGGATGTGGAGCAGCCACAAGAGGATCATGGAGTGGAAGAGACCACTCATGCAGAGAAATTTCATGCCAGACGGGCAGAGGGAGTGCATGCAACTATACCACCAGGTATGAGGTGGGGCGACATGCATGAGTAATCCCATGAGGAGATTTCTGGGCAGATTCATGAGATGGTGTGGATCTCATGAGTTGAACCTGGCTACAAGGTGCCCACAGCGCAGCAGTAGCAGATCAGTTGGATTGATGCAAGCAGATCAAAGTGACAGTGTCGGATACTGGAGCGCGGATCAGAGTTGACAGCAAGTGCAAGAGTGCATGGGTGCAAAGAGTTCAACAGCGCAGTGGTTGCTGATGACATGTGCAGTTGGTACCAGCAGAAGTCGAAGACTTTGATGATAGATGCTAGATGCATCAAGACTGATTGAGTTGTTTGGAGCCTATTTAGTTTCAGAGGAGTTGCAGAGCAGATGCATGAGTTTGCATGGTGCATGCAAAGGGTGCATGGCATATGCATGGAGTTGCATGGTGCATGCATGAGTTTGCATGGCGCATGCAAAGGGTGCATGGTGAATGCATGGAGTTGCATGTCGCATGCATGGAGTTGCATGGCGCTTGTGAAGGTTGCAAGGCGAATGCATGGAGTTGCATGTCGCATGCAAAGACAGTCCTTTCTTGTTGAGAGGGAGTGTTGAAAATGGCAACAAGAAACAGTGAAGGAGGCCTCCTGAAACATCTTTCCCGATCCTAGTTGGAAAGTGATCACCTAAACTAGGTGGGGACCACACATGTGATTTTTTGTCGAAAAGTCTATTTTTAGACTATGTCTATTTTTAGACATATGGATCATGGACTGGGAGCTGCAGTATGCTATTCTTGGATGATTGGTCGAGTTGGAAAAAATAGATGGACCTCCATTTTTAGACTTTCAGGTGGTTTCTATTTTTAGACTGCCGAGCTAAAAATAGAATAGTCAAATATTATTTACCCTTAATAATATTTAGACTCTAAACTTCAATTTACTCTCTTGGAGCACTTCAGTTTGACCCCCGGAGGTGGGGCATGCAGCTGACATGAGGATTTACGCTATTCCCATGTGTTTGGTTGAGCTAATGCGTAATGGACTTCAGTTAGACTCATGTGGCAGAGTCTTGGTGGAGTTGATTGAGGAGTTGATGGAGATTGTGTTCCGGTTAACTAGTTGAACTAGTTGTGATCAGTTTAACTGACGATTACACTAGAGATGAGTTGGGTGAATTAAATATTATTTAATTCACCGATATTAACTCATTATTCAACTAAAGAACACATCAGTTTAACTCAGTGCATGGACAGTTCAGTGAAGACAAGTGGAAGAGGTAGATGAAAGGGTGAGATCGACAACAGTTGTACATAAATTGTGCATGAGATTTGCACAATCAGTGGGAGGAGAGTGCCAGTGATGATTGCGCTGTTCAATCAAGGTGAATTCGAACTTGGTTCAGCTACATTCACACTTTGGATTGCGCAGTAGAGGCAGGCAGACTAGAGGAGGAGTTTTGAACCCGTGATCGGTTCAAACTGAGCTAGTTTTGTGTGTAGTTTTTGGAGACAGTACTGAGTACTTGTGAGGAGTATTTTATTGTGTAAAACAACATGATTCTCATCTATTATATGATACATATAGCTGGGGGTTTTCAGCTATAAGCTTTCCCCATACATGCTGCGTTCTATGTGTGTGATTTGATGTTCTATCGCTTTGTTTTTTATTCCGCATGTGACGATTAATTTGTAGAAGCAATTATGTGTTGTACAAGCAATTCGAATTGATGTATGATCAGGTTAATTGCAGCGAATAAACTTCATTATTCAGCAAATTTCTACAAAATATTGCGGTTGTTGTTTGCAATAAGAGATTTTCCCAGAGATGATTCCAAGACAGAGAATCAAAAGATGCCAAGAGGTCAAGCGCAGGAAGAGAGCTTGTATTGTTGGATGGAAAGTATGAAGACTTGCTGAATAAGAGATTGAAAGAAATCCACAAGTGAACAGATGAAGTTTACAAAGGAGGAAAAAATGATTGTTGATAGTCATTTCATAGGTTCTGTGGAAGACCACAACAGAAGGAAGATGCCAAGGCAAATGGCATATGGAAGCAGTTGACTGATGAAGAATATGAGAGGGAGAAGGCTGAAATAGCAGTTCATTTTGAGTTATTGATGGAATTGTTGCAGAGAAATAAGAAAGACCAGAGACATGGTTGGACCATGAAGAAGAGAGTGAAATGGAAGAGACTACAAGTAAAGAGGAATCAACAAGTAAATATGCAGTTAACAGAAGAGCTGAGAAAGCTTGAGCAGATGGTGAGTTTGCAATTGAGATGTGAAGAACTCAGAGAAGCTGAGTTGGAAATGGAAGTTTCCATTTGTGGACGAGAACAGGGTGAAATTTTGGAAGAAGAGGTTAATGAGGAAGATCTCATGGACTATTGGAATAGTTCAGAACAATTTGAAGATATGTTGACAATGGAAGCAGATGAGGGTATGAAGCCTTGTATTTTTGAATCTCGTAGTTTGTGTATGTTTGTAGGATGTGAAAAAGATGATGGACAGTCTGGTGAAACTGTCACAAAGATGAATAAATCTCTTGAGGTGAAGTATGATGGAGAATGCCTTTTAGAGGAGGAAGGCACTGATTTATTGCAACAGAAAGAATTCATAGATGAATTTTTGTTTGGTGTAAGACAGTCAGTTGAAGTTGTTATGGAGCAGAAGCATAATGAAAATGCCATAGTAATATTCCAAGGAGGTAAACAACTAAATTTGTTTAATGAAAATGATGAAAAAAATTTGCAATGTGATGATACAGAAAACAGGGTAACTCAGAAGGATTGTCAGAAGAAGAATGAAACTAGGAATGAAGGTTGTGATGAAATGTTGGAAAGATTTCACATGGAAATAGAGTTCTTGGAAAGACGGCTCAAGGAACCTAAAGGAGAAATGAAGCTTGCAGAACCTGATAAAGAAGAGATTGCAGTTACTATGCATGATAAGGATGAAATGTTTCTAACGTTTACAGAGTTAAGTGAATGTTTTAACTCTTCAAATAATAATGTTGTTGTAGGTACAAAAGGAAACATTAATAAATATGATGTTGAAATCAGAGGAATTGAGCATAAAGTATTTGAAGATGAAATGAAAGATCAGGAACAGCAAGAAAGTTATGTCCTTAGAGACATAAGGAAACAACAGTATTAATCCAGCAGGATGAAAGCAGCCAAAAATTCAAAAGAGGATTCACTGAAATCCAGAAGGTCTATGATGGGAAATTGGTGCTTGCAGCATCAATGGAGACCGAAAGGTCTTATATTTTTAAAACTAATAATTTGTTGATGAATGCAGGTACAACACCGGATGAGAAATTTGTTACTATAGGGGCAATCAATGATTATAGTTGTAATCAAAGAGAAGTTCTTGATTATTCTTCATTTCATAAAGTTGAGTGTTCACCACAATTGGAGACAGAAGCATCAGACAAAGAGGAATTACTCCGAGAAATTAGCGAAAGTAATTGTTGTAGAGGCCGATGGTATCCGATTGACAGAATGAGTGATGTTGGTGATGCTAATGTAAAGCCAGTTTGAGATTCTTTCAAAGCCTGGAGATTAGAAGAATGGGTATCAGCGTTTCTACGCAAGTCTGTATTTCCATAAATAAAAATGGTGTGGTATGGAAAACCGAGAGTTACATTCAATAGTGTTCTGAAAACACTGTTCCGAGAATTCTGTGCAAAATTACAAAATGGAGTTGATACTTTAAAAGATCGGCGGCAAAACAGAATTTGGAATCCTGGAGGTAGCAAGTCATTGAGGCTTGTGGTTGTCGCATTATTACAGAAAAGTGACGAACCTCGTAGACAGGCGTCTATGGAAACGTTTCTAGATGGGGAATCTGATGCAGGAGCATCCTACTAAATTGTCATTATTTTTTTGGGTGATTTAGGGGGGTGATGTTTTTTTTAATTATTTTATAAATTATGTACATTTTAAATAAATTAAGAGGAAAACATAAAGTGTGAGGTTTATTGTAAATATTCTCTCATAAATTAGAATATGAGTGGAGTTGGGTTGAATAGATATCTTAGGGATTATGAACTCCTTAAACAAAACTAGTTGAGTCAAAGGAGGGATAACGCTATTTTAGGATTTGGTTGAATTATTTGTGAGGAAATCATGGATTCAAATTAATCAACATTTATGTATAAATATGAAAGCTTTGTGTGAAAATGGAAAAGAGATATAGAGATGGAATAGGACAGAAAAGAAAAACAAAAAGAGCATAGTGTAGGAATGGTGTGACAGTGTGGCGAGTTGTAAAGGCGAGAGCCGAGAGGCCCATAAATGCAATATTCGGCAAAGAAGGGTTTGAATCTGTAATTTGTTGCTTATTATTATAAGCAAGTATTTTATTTGTGTTCAGCTCTTTGTTCAGTTATTGGCTTAACTTCTGCTACACAATGTATACATTAAATATTGGCGGTAGATACTACCATCGAGTGCAGGGTTGAACTTCTTGACTGCGATGTATGTTAATTTTTTAAATGGTGGCTTATATGAATATTATTCAAGTTCATTTAACCTTGAAGTAATTGGTGGCATTTATTTTCCACACACGTTCTAATTTGCTGCAGAGGCATTGCATCATTTTTCTGATTTGTTGCAAATCCTCTGCATCAAAAATGTATGGATTTCCATAAGCCCTGCTCCCCAATTATTAAACTTTTCATATTGTGTTGGCACTTGTTGCTTTTCTCAATAAGGAGTTAGAGAAATTGGATGTTAAAACAACTTTCCTACATGGTGATTTGGACCAGGATATATAAATGAAACAACCAAAAACGTGTGCAACAACACAAAATAATTACTTTGCAAGCTCAAGAAATCATCATATGACCTAAAACAATCACCCAAGTAATGGCAGAAGTTGTTCGAACCAAAATTATAATATAAGTATGGCCATTCCATGTGTTTTAAGAGTTGGAATGGTGTATTCATTATTTTGGTCTTATATGTTAACAATATGTTTGTTGCAAGCAACAACATGGACAAAATCAACAGATTGAAGGCTCAAATGGTCAAGACCTTTGATATGAAAGGTCTAGGAGCAACACAACAAACCTTGGTCATTGAAATACACCGAAACAAAAAAAAATGTTAAGCTCGAGTTTTTGCAACAAAAGTATGTTGAAAATATACTTGTAAAATTCAAAATAAATAATGTGAAACTTGTAAATATCACTTTCAATACCCATTTTAAGCTTTCTAAAATATTATGCCCTATTAGTAAGGAAGAAAAGAACGGTCTTTTGTAACTTATGCTAAGGCAATAAGAAATCTGATTTATGTAATGGTGCATACACCAAAAAAAATTACACACAACGGACGTTGTCAATAGGTACATGACAAATCCAATAAGAGAACATTGGAATATAGTGAAATGGATCTGCTTACATATCTTATAGGCAGAAATTATTATTGCATACCTTTAACAATAACAGTGGTTTTATATGTAATTATATTAATTTAGATTTTGCAAGTGGTTTGAACAAAATTTGGTCTCCCTTAAGTTAATGTCTTTCTCTTGCAAGAGGATCCATTGGTTGGATGTCAAAGCTTCCAAAAACCACTGCTATGTCCACTACAAAGGTAGAATATATCACTATCCCACCTCTTTGCAAAGAAGCAATTAGGTTAATGAGTTTTCTAGGCTAGCTTGAAAGAGCATTGAACAATATAAATGTATTTTGTTATATGCAAAAGTATTCTTCATTTGGCAACAAATCCAACTTATCATAGTAAAATGGATCACTGATAGAAGGGGAGTTGATCTTAAAAAGAACCATAATCAAATAAATTTTGTAAACATGATTACAAAGTAGTGTTAATAGAGAAACGACAGTGGTGTTTCATTGTCCTTACAGAAGAGATGATTAATGGACTTAGGCAAGATATGAGGTAAATTGTTGTCAAGATGGAAATTGTTAAAATGTGACAACAATTAGTTAAAAGAAAACATACAAACCTAAGTTTACCTAAACCAATGATAGTTTTCATATCTAATATAACAATGTCTACTTCATTTTATCCTCAACCCTGATATATGAAAGAGGTGCAAGTCTGATTGTAAGAATCCTCTTGATAAACACACCAAATATTGGAGCTTACATTTGCACAATTATGTCATGTACCCCTACTAATGTTGAAAAATTAACTAGTGTTTGTCTTCATGATGGAAGTTTTCATAATTAATAAATTGATTATCTTTTACTAGCATGTTCTTTTTATGTCAAGATTTATTTATTTTTGAAGCATGGATTTCATGCTCAAGTCAATTTATTATTTCATTCAAGCATGTTCTTCATGC
The DNA here is from genome assembly GCA_034641835.2 of Pinus albicaulis. Taxonomy (NCBI): domain Eukaryota; kingdom Viridiplantae; phylum Streptophyta; class Pinopsida; order Pinales; family Pinaceae; genus Pinus; species Pinus albicaulis. Next base: position 9,119,541 of record CM076569.1, on the reverse strand, counting down.
TTATTATTATTTGTTTTGGTCAAAACCAAAAGTACATGACAAATCCAATAAGAAAACATTGGAATATAGTAAAATGGATCTGCTTACATATCTCAGAGACAGAAATGATTATTGCATACCTTTAACAATAGTAGTGATTTTATATATAATAATATTAATTTAAATTTTGTAAGTGGTTTAAACAAAATTTGGTCTACTTAAAAACAGAAATGATTATTGCATACCTTTAACAATAGCCTTTAAGAATAGTAGTGATTTTATATGTAATTATATTAATTTAAATTTTGTAAGTGATTTCAACAAAACTTGGTCTACTTCAAGTTAATCTCTCTTGCAATTCTGTCTACTTAAAGACAGAAATGATTATTGCATATCTTTAACCATAATAGTGATTTTATATGTAATTATATTAATTTAAATTTTGTAAGTAGTTTGAACAAAATTTGGTCCAAAATACAATTGCTATGTCCACTACAAAGTAGAATATATCACTATCCCACCTCCTTGCAAAGAATGAATTAGGTTAATGAGTACTCTTGTTAAGCTTGAAATAGCATTGAACAATATAAATGTTCAATATAAATGTATTCTGTTGTAGGCAAAAGTATTATTCATTTGACAACAAATCCAACTTATCAGAGTAAAACAGATCATGGATAGAAGGGGAGTTGATATTTAAATAAAACCATACTCAAATAAATTTTGTCAACATGATTATAAACTAGTGTTGATAGAGAAACTGACATGATTATAAACTAGTGTTGATAGAGAAACTGCAATGGTGTTCCATTTCCCTTGGGTTACAGAAGAAGTAATTAATGGACTTGGGCAAGATATGAAGTAAATTGTTATAAGGTGGAAATTGTTAAAATGCGACAACAATTACTTAAAAAGAAAACATACAAATCTAAGTTTATTTAAAACAATGAAAAATGCAACCACAATTACTTGAAAGAAAACCTACAAGCCTGAGTTTACTTAAAACAATGAAAAATGCAACCACAATTACTTAAAAGAAAACATACAAAACTGAGTTTACTTAAACCAATGATAGTTTTCATAGCTAATATAACATTGCCTACTTCATTTACTTCATTTTGTCCTCAAGCCTGAGATTTGAAAGGGATGTAAGCCTGATTGTAAAAATCCTCTTGATAAAACATGAGAAGGACGTACTTTATGTCCACCACACATAATACTGATATATAAACACACCAAATATTGGACTTCCGTTTGCACAATTCTATTGTGTACCCTTACTAATGTTGAAAATGTAACCAGTGTCTGTCTTCACAAGGAAAATTTTCATAATTAATAAATTGATTATATTTACTAGCATGCTCTTTTTCATGTTAAAATTTATTTTATTTTTTAAGAACGGGTTTCATGCTCAAGTCAAATTATTATTTCATTCAAGCATGTTCTTCATGCTCATTATTATCTGTTTAGGTCAAAGTCAAATGCTTATTCATAAGCTAGAAAAAGATACATTTTAAAGATGTAATTAGAGTCAAATTCACCTCAAGAAGCCAAGTCAGCCCTACCCAGGAAGAGGCATCTATTCAAACCCCTCTAGACAAGTATAAATAAAGGTCAAGTTGAGCTCATTTGGAGGACAATTTGTAGCATCTGATCCTCTATTCTTCTGTGGGAGAAGAAGAAAAAGAGTGTAGTTAAGGAGAGAAAAAGAAGAGGCCGAAGTCTGACCTTTCTTGAAGCTCGCATGCCTTTTGGTGGTATGTTGAAGTTTGTTGCTGGTGCTAAACTTGTTGCTTGACATGTTACTGTACTTAAACTGGACTTGTTGATGGAAGGATGTCTTGAAAGAGCGCTTGACTGAGCATCATGAAGGTTGGAGTTTTGTCTTGGTCTTGAGTTTTGGATATTTCACTTTAATCTGATTCTATAAAAAGAGGATTGATTGGGTTTTCCCCCTGTGGAGTTTTTCCTGGCTTGGAACCTACATCTTTGTGTTCTTTGTCATTTGTTGTCTCTTGCTATCTTCATGTTTTATGTTTTTTGTAATTGCTTGAAGAATAAAACTTAATATAAGAAATAGGAAGTCAACAAACATTCACAAGTAATTATCAAGTAAGAGAAATCAACCCTAATGTACATGAATCATGATTTCTCAACTAAAAGGACCATTGCTATTACGGTAAACATCATGAGCCCATGGACAATTTGAAAAGAACAAGAAAAATTAACACAGCATCAAATCTATTCTTTAAGAGGCATCAATATAAATTAGTTGTCACTGATGCCAAATCTGTATACATTTCCATGTAAAGGAAAAAACAAGGCACTGAAAAAATAGGTCTTTCTATCCTTCTCTGCAATAGTTTTTCAAAGTCATCTCCATAGAATAGGAAACAGCCTTTGGCATTAATTTGGAGTTGAAGATAGCAATCCATACTTTAGAACTGAAGCATTAAGAAGGTGTCTGTCATGAAAATCAACTCAGAGGTAGAGCGACACGCCAACTAGAAGCAAGTCCTGGTTTTGTTTCATAGCATGTCTAGTTTTCAACTGGATAAGTCCTGGTTTTGCTTCATAGCATGTCTAGTTTTCAACTGGATATGGTTAAATGAAGATAGATTGATAATGGGACGACAGATGAGTTTGGATTCATCCTGGAAATGTTAACATTGAGCAACGGTTTAATTGGGATGGAGTTGAAAAAGATGCTGGAAATGTTACGATTGAGCAACGGTTTAATTGGGATGGAAGTTACAAAAGGAAAGAAAAAATGCAAGGGGCTTTGAACCAAAGGGGATGGAGGGGCTAGTAAGATGACAATCAGACCAAGCAGAACTAGTATATTTGAAGTCTTGCACATATTTCTCCCTCATTGTATTGTGCAATCTGATCGAAAAAAAAATCAATTCTGGCTATCCTACTGCACTGAAACCCTGGGAACCAGAAACCCTATAAACAAAGCTGCAAGATATCACCTATCTCACATACTTGATCATCACAAACGCATGTTGCTGCATTCTGAGAACTTAAAAAATTTAAATACAAGCAACAAGATATCTAAATGGCCATCGCCTATTTCGCACACTTGATCATCACAAATGCTCCTGTGGTCCTCGCAAAACATCTCTAACACAATAACAATGTAATCACTTGTATCATTATGGAGGTGAACAGAGGTAACAAAACAAGAGTTTCGACCATATCTATGATCATACGCTAAATAAACCTTTTCAGTGGTGCAGGCAAAGAAGCCAACTAGCAAAAACAAAGGAAACCAACATATGAACACTCCAATTGGCACTGCAACTCACTAGTCATACCCCAACTAGCAACAACTATATTATGGCCATACAATTTCCATTCAAATAGAAAGCACTTGCCAAAGAAATGCAAGAAGCCATACTCTACCCTCACTTCCAAAAAAAAAAATGCCGATTTTTCAGCTCTTTTGGCTGAAATATGGTTCATATCATGTTTGCATGTACATCATTCACTGTGTAATTAGAACACCCCTTAAAACAAGGGCTCATCTCCAAATAAAAAACAGAAGAAAAAAAATGTTTTCTTCGGATTATTGGCCATACTTGTATCTAGTACCCATAACCTGCAATACAGGCATATTCAGACAATCAGATAAAGTTCACAGCTAAAAACATGCAGTCCCATCTATTGCAGAAATAATAATTGAAAACACAAAAAAGAAATCAAATGTTTCTCATGCTAGACCTGAGTTATCCATGGGGTTTGGAGAAGGAGCAGATTCTGGCTCCTTGATGTCAACGACAACGACATCTGATGTTAGGAAGGTCTTTGCCACAGATGCTGCATGCTCCAAGCAACACCTAACCACCTGCTTTCAAGCACAGTAATTTAGAATGTTTTGCAACAAAGATATCGACAGCTTTTTGCATATATTCAGTTATGCAGCACGCTGGATTAAAAAGAGAAGAAATTATATATATAGCAATACCAAATAAAAATATCTACAAATTGCAAATAAAGAGAAATGATGGGCAGCAGCTTGCACAAACAACCGATATTTATGATTGATTATATGCATGTTGAGGTAAAAGATCATTGGTTATATGCAGGTTTCAGTCTATTGCAACAAAAATTCCAACAGCTCCCTTTCATGGAAGCCATTTATGCTAAATTCACGTATATCAGAAACACAGATTAAGGACTATAAAAAAGGCTGAATGAGCTTCACAAGATTCTTCAGGCCAACCGCAACCCAGGAATCCTGACAAATATATTTATGTAAATTCACGTATATCAGAAACACAGATTAAGGACTATAAAAAAGGCTGAATGAGCTTCACAAGATTCTTCAGGCCAACTGCAACCCAGGAATCCTGACAAATATATTTATGTAAATGCTAGTACAACTCCACATATCAGAAACAAGAAGGAACCAGCACCATACCTTAGTTGGATCAATGATTCCAGCAGCCATCAAATCTTCATATTTGCCCGTAGCAGCATTGTAACCATATTTGGGATTATCACTGGAAAGAACCTGAAAAAGCCAAGAAATACAGCATATAATTCAAATCCAGTGTGCATTAAAAAGTGAAGCCAATAGACAAATATAATACAATCTGCAATTAGGCTGCCTCTCAATAAAGGTAATCAAATAAGCTTTAAAAGTAATTGGCAAAAATGGCAGGGTTTTGTCCTGACTTTTTCAGCCACAACACTTCCATTCACTCCAGCATTCTTTGCAATCAATTTCAATGGGTAGCTCAAAGCCCGTTTAACAATGCCTGCACCAATCTGCAAGCACCAAAAAGGCCAACACAATTTAAAGGCAGTGTAATAACAAGTGGCAGAAGATAGAGGCATGAACTCTGTGTGTACACATATTTCTGCTTTCAAAGAATGTGTCATTCTACTATAAGACGTAGCTATGGGCCACACCCATTGTATTTGCTCCTGAATGACAGAGACAACTATCATACCTTTTGCTCATCATTTTCAAGTGTATCTCTTATTGCATCAACCTTTGAAGCAAGTCTCAAGAGACTACACCCGCCACCAACAACAATGCCTTCCTCAACAGCCGCCTGTATACAGTAATGGCTGTAAATTAACTTGAAACTTCCTTCAGCATTTAAGAACAATAACAAATATGAATCTATATGCAGAAGTTCAACTCCCAGATTACAAGCAACAGAGTATTTTGAAGTGCCCTGTCAAATAGATACAATTCAATGATGAATTTCTTATGTGCCTTTTATACCCCCTGTATGATATATAATAGCAGCTCCATGCATGACAGGATTCAATAAACAATCATTATTCACCTTTATTTCAGATCACAGCATGTTTTTGCAGATTAACATCAGATTCCATAATTGATTATGCACAATGTTCTGCATGCATACCTTTGTTGCATTCAATGCATCTTCCACTCTTAACTTCTTTTCCTTCAACTCTGTCTCTGTTTGTGCTCCCACCTATCAACAATTATGAACATTATCATATATGCTCCACTCTTATTTTAGACAAAACTATCATATACCCTTCATCCTTACTTTATACACATATACATTGAAATGCAATCACCAACATCCATCGACTAGATTCAGATTTCTATAATGCCAATAACAGGGAACTGTTACAAATAGCTACCATAAATTCAACCATGCCAAACTTTACCTGAATAACTGCAACTCCACCAGAAAGCTTGGCAATTCTTTCATTCAATTTTTCTTTTTCATAGTCTTGTTCTGCAACCTGCAAAGAAATTAAGAATGATAAAATTGGTGAAAACCTTTGATAAAATAGGTTGATAGGGAAGTTAACTATCAAGTCAAACATATTCTAATATTAAAGCAACCTTAAAGTTATTTAAATTTAATGTCTGTAGTTGTTGTTGCATGCTCCTTCAGAGACACATATATGCAAATTATAAACTTTGATTCAAAATTGTTGCTTTTTATACACTCATGTCTTGACAACTCACAAGTCAAATTTGAGATTAATACCATCATCATGAATGATATGAATGAGGAGATCCCTCCCCACAAGGTGATGGCCACTTTGCAATATATGGTGACTATACAGAGAAACAAGACATTAATTTTAAGCCTCCATTTGGATAAAGCAACATATTTTTATGTTATAGAGAAATAGCACACCTCAATCAAGCTTCTAATTTGAGACACTCTTTTATTAACAGCTTCCTGAGTGCTCCCATCACCAACTATCGTTGTTGAATCCTTGGTAAGTACCACCTTCGCAGCAGTGCCCAGAACCTCACTTCCAACTTTATCCAGGGACAATCCAACTTCATCCCTAATGACAGTGCCTGCACAGGGAAAGAATAGACAAGACAATATCTACATAAGATAATAGAAACCCATGACTAAATACATGATGGAGAGATTTTATTCTCAATACCTCTCACTCAGTGAGAATTTATCCTATTAACATGAAAGTTAAACTTGTAAAGCAAACCCATTACCAAATAAAGATAATTTCGACGACAAATGATATAAGACTGCTTATATACACACCAAGCTTTGTACTTAAGCTCTTAGTGCACGTAAGTCCTTAATGCAGCTAAACTTGAAAATACCTCCAGTCAATATAGCAATGTCATCCAAATATTGGCTTTTCCGCTCTCCAAATCCAGGAGCTTTCAAAGCGCCAACCTTCAATGCACCACGGAGTTTGTTCACAACAAGAGTAGCCAAGGCTTCTTGTTCAATGTCCTCAGCAATGATCAAGACAGGATACCCCCCACGGATGGCCTCTTCCAATATTGTGATCAAGTCTCTTGCAGTTGTGATCTTTTTGTCAACCAATAATAGCTGCAAATTATAAGAAAATATAAAGATTCAAGTTCATTTACTGATCACTGAATTTCGAAAAGCAAGCACAAATAAATAGAAATTTAGCAACCCTCTTCACATGCTTAGTAGTGGTCATATTTCTTTCTAATTACTAGATCAGTTTTCTAAATCCAATATTGTACAGATTCCAGAAATAACATAAGGTTAATAAGGCACAGAATTTAAAATTCCATACAAAACCAGCACCAACACAAATTGCACCAGAAGTATGTGCCATGAATATATGACAGATGGAGGTAATTGGGAAACAATTCTGCAACTCAGATGAGAGTTTATTCTAAAAATGTTACACATGATTTCTAACCATTCTCTTTTCATTACAAGGAGCACTAACAAGTAGCAGCACAACAACAAAAAAGGCAAGAAGCTTTCATTCACATCAATTACCTTGCAATTTTCATACTCTACGGACATCTTCTCACTGTCTGTCACAAAGTACGGAGAAATATATCCACGATCAAATTGCATTCCCTCTACAACATACAGATTGTTTTCTGCACTTTTCCCCTCTTCAAGTGTCACAACACCTTTCCTTCCAACTTTACTCATAGCCTCTGCTATCATGTTTCCTATTTCATAGTTATTACCAGCACTTACTGCAGCAACATCAGCTAATTCACTATCTTCAACCTGGAGAATAATGCCAATTACAGGGTGTTAAGTTTCAGCATGCGTATTCCCTTAAAGATAACATCTGTCCCAAATGTTTCACAAGTAGCTCCTCAACATTCTACCCTATAGTCTTCAAGAAACTCTAGCTGACAGTTTTAAATCAACTATTCCCCTAACTAAAGTGCACCTCAACCATAAGACTAAATTAAGAAGCAACAAGACCAGAAAGAAAAAACCGGCTCAAATGTTAGCATTTACCTCCTTTGACATATTCTTGAGTTCAAAAACAAGAGCCTTTACTGTCTTGTCAATGCCCCTAGTAATTTGAATAGGATTTGCTCCAGCTGCAACAACCTGAACAGGTTTATGATTCAGGTTCTTATTTCACAAATCTTTAAAAATAAGAGCAAGCTTTATCTGCTGGGTTTTTCCTAACTAGCTCATACCAATTGACAACACGATCACAATTTCATCTTAAACGAGGCTATTTTTCCACTCAAATACTATTTTGATCCTACTGAAGCACTGAAAATTCAGAAACTAAATAAATAAACAGCAGCCACCACAAGGACCTATAAAAATGAATAAATACTTAAGCCAGTACTAGGGACAAATAATTACCTTGACACCTTCAGCTATTAAACCTTGCGCAAGTACAACAGATGTGGTAGTTCCATCACCAGCTAAATCATTTGTCTTTGCTGCAGCCTGTCTTACCAACTTCGCCCCAATATTTTCAACTGGGTCCTCTAATTCAACCTGTCAGAAGCAGGGTGCAGCATTGAAATGCATTAACTAGACTGGCAATAACAATTTAACTTAACTCATCAACATCTGGCACACAAGTATTTGTTTTCAACTGTTTAAAGCTTGATTCATTACCCTACTGTGGCTACTCCATAGACCAGGTACATCATCAAAAGAGCAATATGCTGTCTATGACCTGTGAGAATTTTGCCTCCCAGGACTAAAGACAGTAAGACATTTAGACAAGGAAAACTATTATAGAACATAAAAAGTTTACAACCCATATCTACAATTTACCTCCTTAGCTACAGTCACACCATCATTGACAATCTTCGGAGAACCATACTTGCTCTCCAAAACAACATTTCTGCCCTTCGGTCCAAGGGTGACTCCGACAAGATCAGCAAGTTTGTTGACACCTGCCTGCAAGACAATTTGAAAATATTTTCAATAGGTGCACAATAAAATGCTGGAATATATGTCAATACCAAACCAACATACAAACAACATATTAACATCAAATGTATATGGACAAGGAAAGATCTACCACAGTAAAGTTTTATGTGAAAACAATCTTCCTTTAGATGGACTTTTTTTCTCTGACCTGCAATTTTTTTGTCGCTGACCCATCCTGGTTGAAGTACAACTCCTTTGCCATAGCTCTTGGAGTGACTACCTGCTCTCTGCTACGTAATCTCGTGGTCTGCCTTCCGCTTAAGCGATTAAGAGAGATGGGTGAAAAAGCAACAAGAGAAGACAATTGCCTGGCATTTTTGTCAGATACTGCACCCAACTTCCTCTCCTTTCCAATGTTACCCAACGAGGCAGAAGTGGCAACTGCTGTTATACTACCTATAGCGTAGGCCATCCTCCCTTATTCTGAATAGAGAATTACAATATCTTCATATTAGCTTTCTCACAAACATGAATGCCATCTAGATTTAATTCATATTAGCTATCCAATTGGCCATATAGATTTAATTCACCACCGCTGTGCATAAACAATACTTTATATGTGAGCTGTCCAGATCTAATTTTTTCTATTTTTATAAAAGCACCCAAGTGTGAACTGATGGTTAAGCGAATATCCAAGTGTCAAAAAGCATTGACAGAGAGCATCTATGTCAGTGTTAATTGTTGACAAATTGCACCCATAGCCGTTGCTGATATCAATCGAAGGTTTTTATTGACAATAATACTATGACACTGGAGCTTTGCTTATGCTATAGGAATAAACTGATGCATTCATGGACGTCTCAATTGGATTGTTTAGTGATCCTGGAGGAAGGATTTTAACTGCAAACAAAAAAACATCAAACAGAGACCATCTCAGTGCCAAAGGATTTCTTTTCAAGGGAATTTGTATTAGGTGTTTCAATTTGTATTTTGGCAATTCATTTGGACAAAACGGTAGACGATGGACAAATATACAGCAGAAACAAAGGGAAAGGTTGTCGGTTATCGCAATCTTTTTCTAACACCCTAGTCATCGTTTATGGCTGAAGATAGTCATACTTTATTAAGGACTCTCTCCAGTTTGCAGGTAGAGCCTACTATCAAATCACTGTGAGACAACATGATCATTTTCTTTTAAAAACCATTACCATTAACATGGGCAAAACATTGCTGTTGTTTAACAAGTGAGAAAATTAAAGTCGACAAGATTGTAAAGTTCATTCCTGTGTTATGTTGTTGGAGGACGGAACCTGAAGAAATTATGTTCTCTTCTACTATTTAGAATTTCACTCGACTGTGGTGATAACAAAATTTTGTTATGCCTGTCACTGCTAGTCATGTTTTCAAACTACAAGTTGGAGATTTCAGGCAGCCTGTATCCAACGGGTGGGCTTCTTGGAAAAACTCAATGATGTTTCACTTACTGCTATCAAAATGGTTTACATAATGAACTGCAGAGAATTGCCTCAAGAGAATTTGAACAGAATAAGGATAGGCATAGAGCAAGAGAGGTCTTCTCAGATAGTGAATCTATGGAGGAAGATAATCCCATTCCATAAAAGTTTGCTGTTACTATTAATGACGAACACCTATAAACATGTCGTAAGCATCATTATGCAAAATTAGTCACCATCCTTGAGACTTATGTTCTATATGATTCGAATATTGGAGACTGCCAACAAATAAGTGATTTTTTGTCTCCTTTCGTTGGATTAATAGATGATGACAGTGAATTATTTTTGTGCTCTGTCTACTCTATACACATGGCATGTGATTATCTGAGATTGAATGAGATGGCAGAGCATTCTAGGGAGGGATCAACCAATTTGGGACTATTGTAGATCATCAAGAAGCAAATTGGAGTATTTCAAAGGCAAATGGCAGCATGGTCAAAGAATAAGGGATTAATAACAACTGGCAGAGGTTTTGAAAGAAGGGAAACAGCAATTAAAAATCAGATCCAAATTTAGTGGCATCAATCCCGCTGCTTTGCGGCATGAAATCAACAGTTCCAGATTTCAAGAGGATGAATCATCAGTCAAAAAGACTCCTAGCAGCAGAGATCCAGTTTTCAAGGAGAAAAATGAAGTCAAAGCTTAATCCCAGATTTAAAGGGATCAACTCCAACAGTTTTAGAAATCACATCCAGCATTTCTTGGCAACTATTCGAAACACCTTGCAGCTTTTTCCAGATTTGGGTTATTTTTAGAAATATTAATTGATTTTGTATACTAGAAATTAGTTACAGTTAGTTACTAGTATTGGCCTATATATTAATAGTTTTGTAATGTAATAAGGGTTCGGAATTGGAGACTTGACCCTTGGATTTTAATTGTACAAAGAATTTTTGATTTTAATCAAAACTTTGCCAAGATCTGAGTTCTTGAGCTGTGTATTCAGAGATTCCTGTGCCAGTTTGCTACAGTCTGTGTTTCCTTTCCTATGTGAATGTGTTTTCTTTCTAAATTATTCATATAAATGTTTTCTTCAGTATTTGAAAGAGAAAATTATTCAAAATTCATTTTAATTCAATGCCCTGACTTCCTACATTCAAATATTAGCATCCTGTCTCTCTAAAATTATTGTAGAATTCATCCATTCATGGATGCTCTGCTTTAGTGGATTGTTCTTATTTCGACTACCATACTGAATGACTTTATGACTAGTAGAATGCTGTCTACCTTGCCTCGGAAATTTCACTGTTCATCAACCAGTATTTTGGTAATCCTTCAATTGATCATGCATTAATTTGACTCCATGCCCAATGGTCCTTCCTTCTGTCCAACCACTCCACTAAATCCTTACCCTACCAAAGATCTGGCCACCATGTTGATTACATGACCGGTTGTTTAAGTGACATTGAATAACTGAGTCATAGAGAGAGCCCTCTCTGGATTGGACGGGCCAGCTTCCGATTTCCAAGATTGGTTCAATGTTACCTCCGGGTTTTCCTTTCACAGCTGGGAAATTTACGGAGTGATAACAGGATCTCCCCACCTCACTCAGATTGTAAAGAACTCTATGAAAAAGGTATCACTACTAGAAACTGAAAAATAATTTCGAAGTTACTGCATGACAAGTTCTTACAGATCGGCAGCAACTTTAAGGAAATTTCATCAGACCATACTAAGAATTTTCTGTAAGAAGAGATCAAATCAGATGTTGAACAAGCAGTTCTGGAACAACAAAATTAGCTTACATGCAGATGAAAGAGGAATATTTTAGCTTCAAAACATCATTGGGGTACACATGATGTTAGACACCTAATCCATTAGAGCTATGGTGAGGAATACAAACAGTCATCAAGAGTCCAAGAGACCTTTGAAGACTAATCCAACAGTTGTAAACAATGTATGTGTATTATTTTAATGAAAAATTGCAATTCCACTCGTATCTCTCAATTTGGGTGCAGTCCAACAGTGGTACTAGAGCAGGTTTATGTCATTCCCGCTGAGAAACAGCTCTGCTAATATGAGCCCGTCAGTCTTGTATTCCGGCAAGTACTTCTCGTTATTCTGGCAGTTGTTTACAGGGCTATCTCAAAATATGTAGCACAGTCAGGAGTAGCAGCAATACCATTGATCAATGAGAGTGAAGCTTAGACACTTTGAAAAAACGCGCCGCATCCATCTTCGAGAGATGTATTGTACTGATGAGTACCTCTTTAGATCTACAGAAAGTGGTATGGGGCACAATGGGAGTTTGCAAGCCTCCATGGGTAGGCAAAATATTACTGGAGTGTAGCACAAGATTGCCTTTTCTCACTATCATAAAATCAACCTGTAAACAGGGTAAACAAAATGGGAACCATGGAAGGGGAGGTTCAGTCGATCAGAAACTAGCATGGATCATAGACGATATTATTTGACGGAAGGCCTGCCATTTATTGAAACAGAATTTATGAATGGATATGACTATTTGACAAACAATACCATTTTGCCAGTTTACTCATCGAGAAATCTGGCAAAAGTTTAACTTTTTCCCACCAAAGCTTTTTGATTCGAATAATTGGATTTGGAAGATGCGGTGTGGAATTTTTTGAGGTTTTTAATTTATTTAATTTTTTGGATTCATGTGGAGAACTCTTTCAGCGTTCCAGTCCTGGACACGGTAGTGCCCAAGCCTCAAGGGTTGCAAAAGGTGAAATTTAGCGACCGTTAAAGCCATGTGTGTGGAGAAATCCAAATGCTGCCACGTTCTCTAGCCAGCACAACATATATCATCTCTTCTGCAAACTTTCTCGAGTGCCTGGAGGGCCCAAATTTGTTCATGTTTGATATTTACATGCTTGTTGATTTTGTTCCTGTTTGATATTTGCATGCTTCTTTATTTTGGTTTTTTTAGTTAACAAGTACATGATGATTCAATATGCAGTTTCAAGTTGCTAAATAAATATTTTAATATTCAAATCTATAAAAGAGAGATGCACAGAGCTGAGATGTGGAAGATGAATTCAACGGTCATGAACCATGAACTTATATGTGTATCATTTTAATAGAAACTTGCAATTCCACTCTTACCTCTCATTTTGGGTGCGGTCCAACAAATGCTATAATCATGCAATGGGGAAGACATGACCTTGAAGTCGAATGGCAAAGTGAAGAACTTGCCAAAGGCCTCAAATGCCATCCTTCCAGTAAGCAATAACCAGGTACTGTTGTTTAGATCCCTTCTACTCAAGGGGTGATCGTGATTGTCCATGCTAACTACCAATGGATTCTAGTTCCTGGGCACCTATTATCAGCCACTGAATACAGATGTAATCACGGCTAATGAAGCCTGCTATATACTGGTACATTCAAACTATCTTACTGTATACTATCATAATCACACCTAATAGTGCGTACTGTATCGTTTTCAAACTTTCTTACTGTATACTATCATAATAACACTTAATAGTGCCTACTGTATCCTTTTATTTTTATTAGGGAAGCGCTTCCTCAAAAAAGCATTTGAGCTTGCATAAAGTCTAGTGGTGCCTGCATGCTATTGCAATCACACTACTGGTGACTACTGTATACAACCAGAATCGCACTAGCGGTGCCTATTGTATACGATTTTGTTTTAAGTGCTTTGTCTTTAGGTCAAAAAGCATTACAGCTGGCCCAAAAATGTCAGGGACCGCATGGGGTAAAATGACCCGTAGGTCAGTTAAACAACTGACCACGAGCAAAAGTTCAATTAGTTGACAACAAATGAATTCCATTTGGCTGACCTGCCGCACCAGGGGGTGCTCTGTCATCAAAAGCAACCAAAATTTGAACCTTAGTCTTCGCCCTAACCACTTATTCGCACCTCCAGGAGAAATGAATCCTGGGGGTAGCCTGGCATGAGAACGTCATCATCCCTAAACCGCAACCCCATTGGCCTATCTCAACTAGTGCTATCACGAGCACCTACGTGCCTACCGATAAACAACTGAGAACAACAAAAAGAGGTTCCAGCAAAACTGAAATAAACCCTATTTTCTTTCTTACCAGCTGCATATTGCCCTGCACTACCACCACTAAGCCTCCATTTCCTTCATTTCAATGTAAAAGCCAAATGCAACTGGATAAGCATATCTAAATAAACCCTATCATAAACAAATCGAGAATAAAACGTTTAGATCCAACAGAAGCTCACAAAGAAAACAAGCCAACAAACCTTATCGAAGCTGCCAAACCTTCAACTGAAGCCAAATCAAAGGCGTTCGTAATGCTTTACAGGATATAAACAGTATTCTCTAAACTTACCACCAAAACCCTAAACCCTTGCCAAAAAACCTAAAGCTTGTAAAATTGCATTCACAACCAGCTGGACAAAACCATGCCGATCATGAAAAGAAATAAACTTTCGCAATACAAGCTTTAAAATTTAGTCTTTGAACAACTTCCAGCAACATTATAGAATCAAGCTCCGACAAGGAAGTGGATAATAGTTGTGATTAAAAGGAATTCTTACCTTGAACTTAGGTAATGGGATTCGATCCGTCAGAGGGGTGCTCGCTATTGGAGTGTGCAAAATGCTCTGGAAGAAAGAGCGCTGTTCATGAAACTGAAAAGATAAGGTAGGATGAGACGCTTAATCCTCCCTCGGTGGAATTGGCTCTCTCTAGAACCTACGCTAAATCTTCCGCTAATGAAAATCTTTAACCATAAAATTCATTGATATTATGTGATATGTGATCTCAGCATGTACTTATTATTTCTGATATTTTTTTGTTTGAGCATCTTTTCTGGTTTGTCCTGTCCTGGATGGAGTTTGGTAATACGAATTTTGTAATTTTAAGAAAATAAAAGTTTTATTTTAATGTAAAAATGAGTTTGATATAATTTTTTTTATAATGCTAGTAATTTTATAAATTTAAAATTATTCTTTTCAAATTTGAAAATGAAGAGTAAAACAAATATTTCCTAATATATTATAACCAAAATATATAGTCTTTAGGGTTACTTTAGTTGGTTGAGTTTTCATCCTTAAAACACTTTTACTATTAAAAAGTTATAGGTTCAATTTTTTTTTTATTCTTGGGGTTAGACTTCGTGGTTTAGCTCATAGGTTATGATTTTTAAGAGATTTTCCTCATACAAAATGATACATATTTATATAAATTTGTAGGTTTTATAATTTTAGATAATATAATTATGCTGGAGTGGAAGAACATGAAGAATTGTCCATGTTCTCTGGATGGTTTCAGTGAACTCATGGTTTTTCTACAAGCAACAAATGGATCATGGATTCGAATTTGAATGTCACAGTTAACTTTGAGATCGGATCGGCTCAATCAATAGATTAACCCTGAATTTGAATGTCACAGTTAACCCTGAGACAGAGGATCGATAGATTAGCTCAATCAATCAAAGTACCAGTCACATTAGGGATTCAGGGCATTATGTTGGGATTTGGGACAACGGATTCTGCTTTCTTTTATTGACCTGATACCGTTAGAGGTTTTTCTAGCTAGAGAAGGAATAAAAAACTTGGATTTGGAGTAAATTTTATTAAATGAAATGAAATAAAATGAGATTTGAAAATCCACAAGACTAAAAAGAGTCTATGGGACTATGAGTTCTGTGTTTTTCGCCTTTTGCATTTCAGTCCTTTTCTTATTCAAATTGATGATGAGCTGGCCCAACCTTCCAACAATCCCATTGCTGAAAAGACAATGCCAAGAAACCGATGCTAACATATTCCCATAACTTTCTCTGGTGTCTTTGAACGCATCACATTCAAAAATGAAATGTTTTTTCTAATTCCACTACCCCAGACATGCAAAATGTACACACCCGTTCTTCCCAAGCTTCTTTAGGCCTTTTCCACCATCCTATTTCACACTGAAGTTGATGCGAGTTGGTTCTTAATTGAGCAATAAGAACTTTTGCCCTACACGGATTGTTAGCTCCAATGTACTCTTTTTGTTGGAGATCATATGTAGGGTTGAATTCTTAAATGTAGTACTTCCTCTTTCTACCCAACTCATTTCCCCATACCTGTTTACAAAACTTCTCCATAACAAAATTCTTTAGCTTCTTGCTATTTGTGGGACAAGCATTGAGGCAGATATTCCATTTTTGCATCCATGTGTAGTTTTGTCTCATCCATGTTTTCTTTCTTTCACTCAAGCCTTCCTGGAAGATAACGTTAGGCCATCTACCTACTCCCATTTGCTCAATTGTTTTTAAAGCTCAACGTTATTTACGCAGGCAGTTCAATATTGAGCACTATTTTCTTTGTTCGAAGCGAAAGTCGGTGATTTTATGGACAATCGAGGGTTTTAGTCATTTAAAATCGAGAGAAACATGACTACTCTATTAGGGCTTCGTCAAGCTTCACGCATCATTTTCATTGAGGATATTTAGCGAGTGGCCTCATCCCAAAATTGAAAACAAATCAATAGTAAATGTTAAAAATGGCAAGGAAATCTCAGATTTTGTGGAAAAAAATCATTTGGGCCAAGTCAAAATTGCCTCAGTAGAGAAAACATGGAAGTGGATTTGGGTAAATGCAAAACAATATCGGGGCATTTTAAAGCGCAACTTGCTCGCTTTAAATGGGAACATTGAAGAAGAAAACAATCCCAGAGAAAGAAAATAAATAAGAGCAATAAAAATAAAGAAGCGTCAACCATTTACAATCCCACATCTACACCTCTTACTTGGTCATCAGATCTCTATGTCCAGGAACTGATGAATGTTAGGACAAGGCTGGAAATTTTGGAAGCCAAAGAACAGGAAAGGTACCGCAAAATTTTAGAGATCACACTTGCAAATCGATGTTTAATGGAAGGTAGTAGAATTTTAAAAGAAAAAGTAACAATGTTACAAGAGGCTTTAGAGACAGGAAAACAAGAATGGAAAAACATGAAGACAGCATGGAAAACCATGAAAGAATCAATAGCAACAAACGAGGATGTGATAATCTCTAAAGAAACTCGAGTAGATACACAAATATCTCAGCAAGCAATCCTTTCCAAAAAGAAGGGAAAAGAGAACAAGAGGAAAGACACTTCAAAAGAAATCAAAACTAGAGTTGAGAACACTAATGGTTACATAAGGATGGAGGAAGAAGAATATGTAGGTGCTCGTAGAGCAAGGGAAAGAGAACACAAAGAAAGAAAATATAAGGAAACAAACTTTATTGTCACGGAAATAAAAGACTATTGAAAGAATGAAAGCACTCTCAATTTGAGGAGGGACTTTTTGAAAGAGAAATTACGTTGGGTGGGACAAATTTTCCAAGCAAAGAGGGTGGGAAAGATATGTGAAAAGAGGCCTTGACGCATAAAAGTCATCATGGCAAGTGTGTAAGACAAACATCATCTCTTAAGCAAAAAAAACTATTGAAAGGCTCACACTTCTTCCTAGATGAAGATTTAACTATCAAACAACAAGAGGAGAGAAGAGAAGAAATGGAGAAAATTAGAGCAGCAATAAACGGAGGGAAAAGAGCATGGTCATACAATGGTAAAACGGTTATTGCAGTGTTTGGGCTTCATGGCAAAATAGGGAAGTGTGCTAATAGTAAAAAAAAAAAGTTAATTCTATAATAGGGAGGAAAACAACAAGATCAACATGGGTGAGAAGTGGTGAAGACTCAAATTTGAGTTTTATGTGCCAAACATCATAGCAATCAAATCCTACCTAGGTCTACCTAAGTCTAGTTTGTTGAAATTGTAGAGGTTACCCTTGGAGGAGGGGACACGAGATAGGACCTATTATAGAAGGTAGAGACATAATTTGTCTCACAAAAACTCATGAACATGATGGTTGCAAAACTTCTATGTTTGATGGTTATTTGAAGTTAGCAGTTTGGAACGAGGCAACATAAAATGATAAAGGTTGTGGAGGAATATTTGTTTTAGTAAAAGAAAAAGAAGGTCGTCACATCCAATTAGTGAAAGAAGATACAAATAAACAATATTTATGGTTCAAAATATCAGAGAATGAGAACCACATAAGAATTGCAGCATGTTATTTTGCACCTCAAGTCTCAAAAACTTACAAAAATAAGGGGCTAGATAGCAAAGATCTGTATGCAGCTTTAAAGCAATATATTTCCACACATTCATGTTGGCATTATGACTAATGTGTTTTCCTTGATGGAAACCTACTTGATGAGTTGTCTTTTGATGGCAACCTACTTAATGAAGATGTCAATAGGATGTATCTACATGTGACAGAGAGTTTGAACAAAGGCATAGCAGTTTAGAGACAGAGGAACGATGGAGGGGATGTTTTAATAGGTACATGTGGGTTCTGTGAAGCAAAGTCGCGTACACACACGGGTATGAAGAAGAAAATGAACGTACATTTTTCGCACCATGGTATTCTAAATACCAAGGGTGTTTACCATGGTATTGGCCCATAGTATTGAGCCCAACAACGGATATTTGATCGTGTCAAATAATACCATCAACATCAGTGTGGTTTTGACCTGTGGTATTGGATAAGGTCTAAGTTATATAAGGATATGAAGACCAAAGTGCTTTGTGCGCAAATGATGAATATTTCATGAATAGTTAGATCTGAAACAAGTGTGCATGTAATGGGTTATTGATGAATTGTTTGATCTGAAGCTAAGTATGCACTCGAGAATTTGATGATGGATTCAGTTGGTTCAATGATTGAATTATTTTTTATAGTGTTCGATTTCGGTTTTGATAGTTGGTATTGGGCTTAAATGATGGTAGTGGATAGAGTCTGAAAATTTGATGAAAAGTGCCCTGCAAGTTGTGATGTTTTGTATCAGGTGAATCCAGTGTCAAAATTTATGAAACGTGGTCCATGGTGGTACTGAGTGTTGGAGCCTTCAGTGAGGGAGTTGAAGCTTCCTTCCAATGGTAGCTGGTAAATCAGATCAGGTGGTAGGAGCTCCCTTTCAGTGGGTGCCAGAAAACGAGATCAGGGGTTGGAGCTCCCTTCCAGTGGGTGCTAGAGAACGAGAGAAGTGTGTGCCTGCATGCTAGTATGAGTCTACTTCAATACAAGATTGTAAGAAGTGTTTCTTTATAGTGAAAAGAAGACAGATACAACAACAACATTGATTTTCTACCACATTGGGTTTCAGCTAAAATCTTGGTGTTCATGTGTGTTGCTTATGTGTGATGGTTTATTTTGTTCTTACTGCACATGGTTATTATTTAATTAATGCAAAATGAAGAATTGATGCACCGGTTCAAGTCAAACAAATGATGAAATAACTGAAAAGTAATTTAACTGGATATGCGTTATTTGTCTGCATAACAGTCGTGTATATATGCAGGTTTCCTTCAATAAAGTCGTGTACATAAATATGAATAAGAAAATAAAATTTTAAGTGAGTTTTAAATACTCATTCACCCCCCCCTCTTAGTATTTTTCCCAACAATTGGAATCAGAGTAGGTCGTTCGGAATAAGCTTGATCACTTGAAGGAGATCCATCAAGATGGGTAGTCATGAAGGAGTATTTTCATCAGGCCACCTTTATTTAATGGAACTAACTTTGTCTTTTGGAAAGTCATGGCAAGAGCAGACTTACAGTCATTTGTAGATGATGTATGGGAAATTATTGAAAGTGGATACCAATATTCAACCACCATTCCCACAGATACTACAGCAAAGAAATGGTATGAAATCAATGCAAAGGCTATGAATGCCATCTTTGGAAGTCTATCCGAGACCGAGTTTGTGAAAGTAATGCAGTTGAAGACAACAAAGGACATGTGGGATAAGCTTGTCCAAAGTTATGAAGGTGACACCAAGGTAAAAAATGCTAAACTCAAACCACTTAGAATACAATATGAGACACTGAAAATGCATGATGATGAAAGCATTGCAATGATTTTTGTTAGAGTTGATGAGATTGTTAATTCCATGAGAAATCTTGGTGAAGACATAAAATATTCTATTGTTGTTGAGAAATTTTTGAGATCACTAACTCCAAAGTTCGATTCCAATGTCTCTGCTATTGAAGAAATGTAAGATCTGCCAAATCTCACACTTGATCAACTCCATTGAATATTGATTGTATTTTAGACGAGGAAAGATGGTCCTTCATAAATGAGAGAAGCAGACTTCAAAGCCACATATAAAGGGAAATAGAAGGAAGCACTCAAATACACAAGCTACATATCAGATGAGGAAGAAGCAAACTTCGTGAGAAAGTTGCAAGTGGGAACTGGAAAGTTCAAAGATAAGGTTCCCTTAAAGTGATTTTCTTGTGGAATAGTAGGCCATTATGCATCTAAATGTCCTTATAGAGAAAATCATAAAGAGAATGGAAAGAATGTTGCTAGAAGGAAGTTCTCTGACAAGAAAATATTTTACTCTAATGAAGAAAGTCATAGCAAATTCGATGAACAAGAAAATTCAAATTCAGATTCTAACAGTTCTTATCTAGTACTCATGGCTCTAAAAGGTTATTCAAATAATGAATCAGATAGTTGTGAGGTAGATGATTTGATGTAAACCCTAAGGGAGAATGATAAACTCATGAATGCTAACAAAAACTTAGAATCAAAAGGAAATAGTATGATTGAAGAAATAAAGAGGTTAAAAATGGAATTAGAAGCAACCAATAGAAGAACAAAAAGCCTGAGAAAACAACTCCAAGAAAAGGAAAAGCAGTGTGAACATTAGAATCCAATATAACCCTAAAGGAAGATTATGAGAAGATCAACAAATGGGTAAAAGCATCTAAGTCTTTAGAGAATATTATTAATGAACAACACTCTCCTTTGGTCAAGACTGCCATTAGGTATGATCATACACAATGTGATGACAAAAACCAGTCTAGTGTTGTGCAAGGCAAAATTGAATCAAATCACTCATCTGTAAGAAAATATCCTAGATCAAGGTCAAGATCGGTTCCTAGGCACAAATGGTTTTATGGATATTTTTTTCTCTTGTAACTCATTTGGGCATAAGGCCATTGATTGCAGGTCAAGTATATAGAAAATAACCAGGAGATGGGATAAGTTTCAGCACATAATTAGAAATTGTAAGCAGATCTGGAGGAATAAGGAACCTCAGTCAGAAACATAGGGAATATTGACCCTACTGCATTCCATTGATTCTTAAATCTTACTTATCACAGTGACTGCAGAAGTGATGTGAGGTACATGACCTCATAAGAGCATAAGATGATTATCAGGTCCTCAGGATCAGTGATGTATAATCTCATGGGGAGCAATACATATGTTGTCTTGATTATGATTCCCATGGTTGTTTTAATATTCATCTTGCTTATATTACTGACAATGCATCTCGTGTAGTGACAGAGAACATGTACAAACAATATAGGCTCAGGGGGGGTTGTAGTCATGAAGTTTCAGTACTTGACTTTTTGTATGTTGATCCTATGAAAGAAAACTGCATATATACACGAGCTCTGATACAGAAAGTAGCGTATGTTTCTCTATGATGAAGAAACAATGAGACAGACTCAGGGAAAGGCTCTAATGTGCTTTAGACAATTATTATTTGGATTTCATGTGTTGATGTTGATGGTTACAATCTGCTGATGCTATTTAGAAGTGGTTTTAACTTTTATGATTTGCTAATTCTTTGAACGATAACTGATTGATGAAGATACTTTGATGACCTTACTGACGTATGAATAGATATGATCGTATCTGACAGTGAATAATCGACACAAGTTTAGGGGGAGCATTGCTATGCTTCTAATAATGCATTGTTGGTATTATGTTTGCTTAAGAATTCCTTGATACATAATGATCTTAGCATTGGTGATGCTGCTAAAGATACTCATGTTGTTGAAGTTTTTGAATGATAATGCATATTTGCTAATTATGGATGATGCTTATCAAATGTTATATATGATATGTTGGGGATTGTTGTTCTTCTTGTGGAAAGAACATGTAGACCTTAGTACGATTATTTGATGATGATGTTGTTGTCATGGATGGTGGTTATGGTGCTTACGCATGTTACGTGTACATGATATGATGCAAATGGTTTTGTAAAGATATGGTTATTGATATTTTACTACTATGTTTGGTGGATGACACTTGGAGACGTTAGTGTCATTATTTGCATACTTCCACCACGGATCAAAACACATTTTGCATGTGCTTCTTAGGTGTCCCACTCTAAAGAATTTTCAATCATTCCATTAGGTCATGATATAAAATTGTTCCACTGGTGGTTTTCCTTGTCAAGTGTCCCATTTCCTTCACAAGTATATGCTTGCTGACCCTGAGTCTTCCATGTCTTCATCATACTGAAAATAAATCTACTCTCATTTCACTTTTAGTCAAAGTCACTCATTGAGGCAGTTGTTTTTATTTTTCATTAGGTCACTAGGGTTTCATTAGGTCAGATCATTGCATTGTCTCATTTTCAATAAAGGGCAGCAAAAGGTACGAAGGTGACCCAGAATAAACTCATGATTTTCTTCAGTCAAGTTTTCCATGTAAAGTTACATTTCATTTTTGTAAAATCTCATCTCAAAAATGATATTTTTGAGATAAAAATAGATATATTTTTAATGTTCTAATTTTATGTAATTTTAAAGTCACTATATGTAATAAACTCAAAAAAAACTACCTATTCCTAGCTAAAGACAATTTCATGAAAAGATACAAAGATCATGTCAAAGCATCAAAAGTATCAAAAAGTGTTGTGAAAGGTTAATAAGAAAAAAGAAAAAATGTGGGTCCCATCATTCAAAAGTCTAAGACATGCAAGGTATAAAAGCCCATTTGCCCAAAAGAAAACCTCATTTGTTCATTGCCAAGAGAAAATACGCGTTTTGGAGCAAGAGGGTCGAGCAAGAGGAGAAATTTTGCAGAAGTTGCCAAGCGCTGCGCATAGGACAGTTCGGGCAGTGTAAATTTGAATGGCATTGTGCATAGGAGAAGGGTGTTGCGCACCTGGGTTAGGTGCTGCACATAGGCTAGAAACCTCCCAAACTGTTTGAAATTCTTCAAATTTGTCTCTCCTTCCCTAAATTAAGTAAGTAAATCCTTTTTCATCCCTTCTTTCTACATTTTATGTGTGTGGGTAAAGTTTATATTGGCAAGAAAATCACAAAAACCTTAGTTTTCCTAAAATCCCCATCCCCATAAAAAAATTTCCCAAAACCCGCTTGTCCCAAAATTATTATCCCTAGACCCTACTACTTCACCCCATACTCCCAAAAACACTAAAACTACCCATCCCTAAGTCCCTTTACCCTTTTCCATTAAAACCCCAATTTCTAAGGTTTTCACTCTTTTTCCTAGATTTCCCCATACCCTTGACCTGTAATTAAATTTTCATTTCCATCCCTCTTCATATTTTCACTTCCCATCACCTCACAAAGTTTCTTAACCCTTTTCCCCATCTCCCTTGTTTTTTGTGGCTCTATCCCTATTCCCTAAAGCCCTCATTTCATCATTTCTTTCCCTGCTCCCATTCCCTTCACTCCCTCACTCACTCTCCCTTTTCTTTCTTTTTCCCTAAGGTTTTCAAAGTGCCAAAGAAACAAGCATGGAGAGAGAAGACAAAGATTACATGGAGGAGGAACATAGTGATGATGAGTTTGAGGAAGACGAGGTTGTACAGCTGAGAAGGCCACATAAAGGAGGAAAAATCATCATAATAGAGCCAACAAACCTTAGAGAGCTAGAGGCTTCACCTTTAGTTATGTCTTGTTTCAGATATGTTGGGTGTTATGAGTTTTGTGAAAAGGTCGAAAGAGTTCAGCATCACCCTGAGTTGACTAGGCTCTTCATACTGAACCTCCATGATAACAAGCTAACTCTTGTAGGTGTAACTTTTTCCATTTCCACTTCCATCATTGCTGATGCTACAGGGATTACAAATTTAGGGGAGAGATGCTACAAAGCACAGGACCTGGATGATCATTATTTTGAGCCTTATCTCAAGACCAGGTACAATAATGAAAGAAGAAAAGTTTTCCCCTTCAGTTTCCTCCTCAGCAAGTATGCACCGGTGATGAAGATTATCATGAGATATTTTACTTGTGAGGGCAGATTTTCCAGATTGTACACATACCATACCAGGCTACTCATGCATTTCACTAGGGTGAGGATGCTGAACATTCCATATTTCTTGTTCCGTAACATTGAAAAGATGGCATACTTGGTGTCAAAGAAAGAATATCATCAGCAAATGAACAACCTCTATCATCACTCCCTCCTCAAACTCATTGTGCTTCATCATCTAAATCTATTGAACATCTCTTGGGATACCTTTATTTCAAATGACATATTAAAAAATACCCAAATTCCTCCACCAGTGCCACAAGAGAGAAGAGAGACATCTACTAGCCTTGCATCTCTAAAAACAAGGAAATATAAAGTCAAATCACCCAAGCCAGTCAAAGAATGCAGTGTAACATATCAAAGAGGGCTAAGAAAATTGTTTGCAGCATAGAGGCAAGTGCTTGCTCCACATGGTGTGGAAGGGGCCTTGCCTTCTTCATCAACACATAGGAAAATGTTTTGTCCACATGGTGTGGAAGGGGCTTTGCCTTCTTCATCAATAAAGCAGGTACACCAGTCACAGAATGGAAAGGAGAAAATCATATAGGTTAGTCATGAAGAAACAGATCAAGAGCATGAAGATTCCCATGAGAAAGAAGTTGATTTTGAACTAGTAGACCTTGAAGAGTTTGATGATACTACTACATCAAACATTGGCATCAAAGAAAAGGAGGCACACATCAAAGAGTTGCAAAACAATCTTGAGAGGGAAAAATTCATCATCTCTTCCCCAGAGCAAGAGAACAAACAGTTGACAGACAAACAAACTCTTTTGGAGATGAAGTTGCTGCAGGAGAGGAGGCAAAACATGATCTATCAAGCTACCATAGAAGATCTTGAGGAGGCTGAAAACATTCGATAAAGGTCAAAGACAAGAGGCCTTAAAAGAGCATTGGAGAAAGAAGAGCAAGAAACCCAAAGTTTGACTATTGACCAGTAGTTGGAAAAGGAGATTGAAGACAATAGAGAAGTGTGGCTCCAGAGAGTTAACATTCACTTGGAAAAATTGCTAATGAAAGCCAAAAAATGCAATCAAATGTCTAGGCACATGGCCCATCACTATCAGACCCGGAACAAAATTTGCAATATCGAGGTCAAATAGATGAAGCATAAATTGAGGAAGATCTGGAAGGGTAAGAAAGGAAGTGATAAACTCAATATGCTTGTTGATGCCTCCTTAGCTCAAAATTGATAGGTGGTTGTGGATCCATCCCACAAATTTTGAGAAATTTTGAAGATTTTGGAAAATTTTGAGTTTTTTGGCAATTTTGGAAAAACACAGGAAATTCTACTCTATGCGCAACACCTTGGCATTGCGCACTCTTTTGGGGCATATAATGGACAAAAGGAAGACATCAATGGGTTCATAATGATGAGGACATGACCCCTGTACTTTTTCTAAGCATTTGAAGCAAAATTGGTTAGGAAAAAGGGCCAAAAACACCCAAAAAATCATGTTCCTGCCTCTTTTTCAGGGTGGCACTGTGCATAGAGGTAGTCTTGGGAGATTGCATATTAAGGGGAAAAACATATCCAAATAAAAAACCACAAGAAGATCTGGAAAGTAGAGGTGACAAGCTTTCCAATGACCTGTCATGAGCTCAATTTGGACATCAGGAAGTCAATAAAAAATGACCTGCAAGAAGACCTATTTTTTCCTCCTTGGCGATCCGCATTGGCCAAATTTTCTCTATTTTAGAGTTTTCTCTATTTTTCACAGAATTTTTGAGTTTTATCTCACTAGTTGGGTTTTTCACTGATGTAATTGGTAAATATGAATGTAATTATGATGAGGATTAGTTTACTATGGGTAAATTCATTAGCTTGATTCCTTTAGAGGTCAAATGAATCAGTTTCCTCTCTTTTAGAGGCAAGTTGGTGGGTCTTCCTAGTCTTCAGATTCTTGTTCAACATTTGGTGGAAATTGATCCTCATCTCATGGATTCGACTCCCTGAGGCTAGGGAGAGTTGTTTTGAGGTCTATATCTTCTTTTTCTTTCTCATTTGTAAGGGTTGGACTCAGTTGGATGCTTGGATTTTGAAGAGACACACTTTGTATCAGTTCTGAGCAGGAATATTAATCAAATTTGCGGCTATTTTTATGGGATCCCTGTGGTATGGTGTTTTTGTTTAGTTTCTCCTTTTGTTTTCATGTGTTGGAATGTATTGTTAAGTTTATTCATCATTTCATAACTTCTAAGTGAATGTATGCAAGTTAGATAAGCAGAATCCATTCTCATATGCTTTGTTTTGGGTAGACATTCATAGTCTGTAATTTCTTCAATTTAGAAAGTACCCATGATTTCACCATGCTCTTTCTAGCTCAAAATTGCCTTTTTCAGCCTGAGGTTCAATCCGAGTGATAACATTTTGTGTAGAAATTATATAACATATGCATTATATATCCAGATTCTCCTGATCTAACAATATTTATCTTCTTGCTAAATACAAAATCCTTCCACTGTTAATCTTTTTCGGAAATTATAAACTCAATTGCAAACACATGAAGCAATAAAAACAATCACACATAACACAATTGTTTAACAGGAAAGCCTGAAGCTAAAAACCTTAACTATCATATATTATGTATCATGGAGATCATGTAACAATCTCATACAAAGCTTAATACATCAAGCTCTCAATATAATCAATCGTCACACACTAACATGAAGAAATCTGCAAATCCATGCACTGATTTCTTGCCACCTGATAGTCTGCCTCCACTACGCAATCCCTGTTGAAGAATAGCTTTGAATGAATTCGAATTACCCTTGCCTTGACTGCACAATCCTCACTGGCAACTCCAATGTGTGTGTGATGCAATCAATGCATCACTATAGTCACAACAGATAGTCCATCTCACCCTTTCACCTAGCTCTCCACTGGGTCTCCACTGGAACTGACATGCACTGTAGTTAGTTGTTGTATTTGTTCAGTTGATTAATGAGTTATTATTTGTGAATTAATTAACTAATTAATTCACTTCACTCTCACTAGTGTATCATTCAGTTAGACTAGATACAACTAGCTCAACTGAGTTTAACTCCAATAACTGAGTTAAACTAAATAACAACTCCATGAACTACTCTTCCAACTCTGTCATAACTTTGCCACTTCAGTTCTAACTAAGTCCTCCATGCATGAACCACCAGTAAACCCTAGGAATTGCGTAATTCCTTCATCCCATTGATTTTCCAAATCTGTATACTGAAATTAAGTGCTCCAAGAGAATAAGTTGATATTTAGAGTTTGATTATTATTAAGGGCTAATAATAATCGACACACATCTATTTTTTTATATTGACGATCTATAAATAGACTTCGCCCAATATTTTAAAAATAGAATTTCATCTATTTTTCCAACTTGACCAACCATCCACAAATAGCATCCTGCAACTTCTGAAATATGATCACCATGTCTAAAAATAGACTTACACCTAAAAATAGCCTGTGGACCCACTTAGTGAAGGTGACTGATTTTCACTAAGCTTCATCATCTTGTTGAATCTCAACATTTTGGAGACTCCACTGGGGAACGAGGTGACAGATCATCTCCGGGAAATATTGTTCAAGTTGCAGATCTGATTGCTGATGGTGAACAGCGGTTAGACACATGTGAAGGCTGAAACATTCACCTAGCGACTCCATTGTTCGAAATCCCGAGTTTCGAAATATTGATGGTGGATCCACTGGCTAAATGAAGGACTCAGATGTCGTTTCTATTTGTTCAAGGTATTCATGTATCGACTTTTATAATCTTCCTGGTTTTCCTAATCAATTACCGAAAGATGCATATTTTTTAAGCAATGGCCCTATATTTAACGGAGAAGATCTGACTTTGACTCTTAAACATGTAGAAAATTTTAAAACATTTGTTGAACTTCTTAAATTCAAACAAGAATATGTCATCATCAGATTGTTCTATGATTCATTTCAAGGGAAATGTAGACAATGGATTGAAAATTTGTCTGCCTGATCTATTAAGTCATTTGCAGAGTTGTGGCGTATCTTTCTGGAAACATGGACGGAGAAGGAAGAATTCGAAATAGAGGCGGCCTCAATTCAAGGATTTAGAGAATGGGAAGATACGTGCACAGATGATGAGGTAGATGAGAACTTTGCTTCATCTCTTTCTTCTTATCTGAAGTCCTGTCGATGTAGCCATGAAATTAAGCTCAATTTTTTGCAAGAGTTTTCCATCAAAATTGAAAAATATCTAGCTGAATTGGAGACCCAAATACATTCCCAGGATCTCGACTGTCAAGTCCCATTCTTTGGGAACCTTTTCCAGTGGAAAGAAAGAAAGGTAAGGCTGCCCTTGGATATTTGCATTGACAATTTGTAGCTGAAGGCATGTATTGAGGAGTTGGGGCAGCCGACAGAGTCTGGTTTCTATGATCCCATTGCAACATATATGGAATATTTTTTCAGTTTAAATGATAGACTAGATTGTCTTTTAGAAAGGCAGAGACATTTTGTGCATGTATGGCTCTCAGAATGCCCAATTGTGTTCTTGTTCAAGCACTACCAAGCATCATTATTGTTACAGTTGTTTGATTGGCTAATCTGGCACTACAACATCACTGGATCTAGTAATTTTGCAGCAAAGTAGGGTAGATTTATACATAAATAGGTTTCCTAAGGCAGCATTTCAGTTTTCGGCATTAGTTTCAGTTTCCTAGTGTATAGGTTGCAGTATGTGTGTATTTTTGGTTGGTATAAGTAGTCCAGGTTTGTAGCTGTTTGTGATCGTATTGCCCAATGGTTAGGCACTTGGTCTATGGTGTTCTTGACACCTCCAAGGAGTTTCCATCCCCAATAAGGCCAATGTTTGTGTTAGTATTTGCATACTTCGGATCAAAACACATTTTGCATGTGCATCTTAGGTGTCCCACTTGAAATAATTTTCAATCATTCCATTAGGTCATGATATAAAATTGTTCCACTGGTGCTTGTCTTTGTCAAGTGTCCCATTTTCCTTCACAAGTATATGCCTGCTGACCCTCTTCCATGTCTTCATCATATTGAAAATAAATCTACTCTCATTTCACTTTTAGTGAAAGTCACTCATTGAGGCAGTTGTTTTTATTTTTCATTAGGTCAATAGGGTTTCATTAGGTCAGATCATTGCATTGTCTCTTTTTCAATAAAGGGCAATAGAAGGTGTGAAGGTGACCCAAAATAAACTCATGATTTGCTTCAGTCAGGTTTTCCATGTAAAGTTGCATTTCATTTTTGTAAGTTTTCATCTCAAAAATGACATTTTTGAGATAAAAACAGAGATATTTTTTATGTTCTAATTTTATGTAATGTAAAGTCACTATATGTAATAAAATCTAAAAAAGATGCCTATTCCTAGCTAAAGACAATTTCATGAAAAGATACAAAGATCATGTCAAAGCATCAAAAGCATCAAAAAGTGTTGTGAAAGGTTAATGAGAAAAAAGAAAAATGTGGGTCCCAAACATTCAAAATTCAAAGTCATGCAAGGTATAAAAGCCCCATCTGCCCAAAAGAAAACCTCATTTTTTCATTTCTAAGAGAAAAAACGCGTTTTGGAGCAAGAGGAGAAAATTTGCAGAAGTTGCCAGGCACTGCGCATAGGACAGTTCGGGCAGTGTAAATTTAAACGGCGTTGCGCATAGGAGAAGGGCACTGCGAATTTGGGTTAGGCGCTGCGCATAGGCCTGAAACCTCCCAAATTTTTCCAAATTCTTCAAATTTGTCTCTCCTTCTCTAAATCAAGTAAGTAAATCCTTTTTCATCACTTCTTTCTACATTTTATGCTTGTGGGTAAAGTTTATATTGGCGATAAAATCACAAAAACCCTAGTTTTCCTAAAATCCCCATCCCCATGACAAAATTTCCCAAAACCCGCTTGTCCCAAAATTATTATCCCTAGACCCTACTACTTCACCCTATACTCCCAAAAACACTAAAACTACCCATCCCTAAGTCCCTTTACTCTTTTCCATTAAAACCCTAATTTCTAGGATTTTCACTCTTTTGCCTAGATTTCCCCATACCCTTGACCTGTAATTGAATTTTCATTTTCATCCATCTTCATATTTTCACTTCCCATCACCTCACAAAGTTTCTTAACACTTTTCCCCATCTCCCTTAATTTTTGTGTCTCTATCCCTATTCCCTAAAGCCCTCATTTCATCATTTCTTTCCCTGCTCCCATTCCCTTCACTCCCTCACTCACTCTCCCTTTTATTTCCTTTTCCCTATGGTTTTCAAAGTGCCAAAGAAACAAGCATGGAGAGATAAGACAAATATTACATGGAGGAGGAACATAGTGACAATGGGTTTGAGGAAGATGAGGTTGTACAATAGAGAAGGCCACATAAAGGAGGCAAAATCATCATAATAGAGCCAACAAACCTTAAAGAGCACGAGGCTTCACCTTTAGTTGTGTCTTGTTTCAAATACATTGGGTGTTATGAGTTTTTTGAAAAGGTGGAAAGAGTTCAGCATCACCCTGAGTTGACTAGCTCTTCATACTGAACCTCCATGATAACAAGCTAACTCTTGGAGGTGTAAATTTTGCCATTTCCACTTCCATCATTGTTGATGCTACAGGGATTCCAAATGTAGGGGAGAGGTGGTACAAAGCACAGGACCTGGATGACCATTATTTTGAGCCTTATCTCAAGACCAGGTACAAGAATGAAAGAAGAAAAGTTTTCCCATTCAGTTTCCTCCTCAGCAAGTATGCACCGATGATGAAGATTATCATGAGATATTTTACTTGCGAGGGCAAATTTTCTAGATCGTACACATACCATATCAGGCTACTCATGCATTTCACTGGGGTGGGGATGCTGAACATTCCATATTTCTTGTTCCGAAACATTGAAAAGATGGCATACTTGGTGTCAAAGAAAGAATATCATCAACAAATGAACAACCTCTATCATCACTTCCTTGTCAAAATCATTGTGCTTCATCATCTAAATCTACTGAACATCTCTTGGGATACATTTATTTCAAATGACATTTTCACAAATCTCCAAATTCCTCCACCAATGCCACAAGAGAGAAGAGAGACATCTACTAGCCCTGTAGCTGTAAAAACAAGGAAATATAAAGTCAAATCACCCAAGCCAGTCAAAGAATGTAGTGTAACATATCAAACAGGGCTAGAAAATTGTTTGCAGCTTAGAGGCAAGTGCTTGCTCCACATGGTGTGGAAGGGGCCTTGCATTCTTCATCAACACAGAGGCAAAATTTTTTCTCCACATGGTGTGGAAGGGGTTTTTCCTTCTTCATCAACAAAGCAGGTACACCAGGCACAAAAAGGAAAGGAGAAAATCATAGAGGTTAGTCATCAAGAAACAGATCAAGAGCATGAAGATGCCCATGAGGAAGAAGCTGATTTTGAGCAGGTATACCTTGAAGAGTTTGATGATACTACTACATCAAACATTGGCATCAAAGAAAAGGAGGCACACATCAGAGAGTTGCAAAACAATATTGAGAGGGAAAAATTCATCATCTCTTCCCTACAGCAAGAGAACAAACAGTTGACAGACAAACAAACTCTTTTGGAGATGAAGTTGTTGCAGGAGAGGAGGCAAAACATGATCAATCAAGCTGCCATAGAAGATATTGAGGAGGCTGAAAACATCTGGAAAAGGCCAAAGACAAGAGGCCTTAAAAGAGCATTGGAAAAATAAGAGCAAGAAGCCCAAAGTTTGACTACTGAGCAGCAGTTGGAAAAGGAGATTGAAGACAACATAGAAGTGTGGCTTCAGAGAGTCAACATTCACTTGGAGAAATTTATAATGAAAGCCAAAAAATACAATCAAATGCTTAGGCACATGGTCCATCACTATGAGACCCGGAACAAAATTTGCAATATCAAGGTCAAACAGATGAAGGGTAAAATGAGGAATATCAGGAAGGGTAAGAAAGGAAGTGATAAACTCCAGATGCTTGTTGATGCCTCCTTAGCTCAAAATTGATAGGTGGTTTTCGACCCATCCCACAAATTTTGAGAAATTTTGAAGATTTTGGAAAATTTTGAGTTTTTTGGCAATTTTGGAAAAACACAGGAAATTTTGCTCTATGCGCAACACCTTGCATTTGCACACTCTTTTGGGGTATCTAATGGACAGAAGGAAGACATCAGTGGGTTCATAATGATGAAGACATGACCCCTGTACTTTTTTTAAGCATTTGGAGTAAAATTGGTTAGGAAAAAGGGCCAAAAACACCCAAAAAATCATGTTTCTACCTCTTTTTCAGGGTGGTGCTGCACATAGAGGCATTCTTGGGAGATTGCACTTTTGAGGGGCAAAACATATCTAAATTAGAAACCACAAGAGGATATGGAAGGTAGACATGACAAGCTTTCTAATGAGCTATCATGAGCTCAATTTGGACATCGGGAAGTCAGTCAAAAATGACCTGCAAGAAGACCTATTTTTTCCTCCTTGGCACTGCGCATAGGACAAATTTTCTCTATTTTAGAGTTTTCTCTATTTTTCACGGAATTTTTGAGTTTTATCTCACTAGTTGGGTTTTTCACTGATGTAATTGGTAAATAAGAATGTAATTATGATGAGGATTAGTTTACTATGGGTAAATTCATTAGCTTGAGTCCTCTAGAGGTCAAATGAATCAGTTTCCTCTCTTTTAGAGGCAAGTTGGTGGGTCTTCCTAGTCTTCATATTCTTGTTTAGAATTTGGTGGAAACTGATCCTCGTCTCATGGATTCGACTCCCTGAGGCTAGGGAGAGTTGTTTTGAGGTCTATATCTTCTTCTTCTTTCTCATTTGTAAGGGTTGGACTCAGTTGGATGCTTGGCTTTTGAAGAGACACACTTTGTATCAGTTCTGAGCAGGAATATTAATCAAATTTGCAGCTATTTTTATGGGATCCCTATGGTATGGTGTTTTAGTTCAGTTTCTCCTTTTGTTTTCATGTGTTGAAATGTATTGTTAAGTTTATTCATCATTTCATAACTTCTAAGTGAATGTATGCAAGTTAGATAAGTATAATCCATTCTCATATGCTATGTTTTTGGTAGACATTCACAGTCTGTAATTTCTTCAGTTTAGAAAGAACCCATGTTTCACCATGCTCTTTCTAGCTCGGAATTGCCTTTTTTAGCATGAGGTTCAATCCGAGTGATAACATTTTGGCATCTCCACTGGGGAACGAGGTGACAGATCTTCTCCGAGAAATATTGTTCAAGTTGCAGATCTGATTGCTGATGGTGAACAACAGTCAGACACATATGAAGGCTGAAACATTCACCTGACGACTCCATTGTTCGAAATCCCGAGTTTCGAAACATTAATGGTGGCTCCACTGGCTAAATGAAGTGTAGAAATTATATGCACCACGCATGCATATGTCCAAGATTCTCCTGATCACACACTATTTAACTTCATGCACAATACAAAATCTATTCCACCATTGATCATCACATGCAGAAATAAACAAGATTACAATGCACACATGAAACCATAAAAATTCACACACATTAACACAGTTGTTTTCACGGGAAACCCTGAAGCTAAAAACCCCAACTATCTGTATATAATATTTTTCATAGAGATCATGTAACAATCCTCATACAAAGCTTATCACAAGCTCTCAGTATAATCCAATTGCTACACACTAATCAGGCTAGATCTTGCAAATCCATGCATCAATCTTTGCCAGCCTTTAGCCTGCCTCTACTGTGCAATCACTGCTGCAGAATGGCTCTAGATGAACTCGAATCCACCCTATATTGACCACACAATCCTCATTGGCATCTCCATAAATGTGTGGTGCAAACTCATGAAACACTATAGTCACAACTGACAGTCACACTTGCTCTTTCACCTACCTCTTCACTGGTCTCCACTGAAACTGTCCATGCACTATAGTTAACTGATGTATTATTTAGTTGATTAATGAGTTAATAATTAGTGAATTAATTAATAATTAATTCACACCACTCTCACTAGTGTATCAATCAGTTAGACTAGATACAACTAGCTCAACTATGTTTAACTAAGTTAAACTGAACACAACTCCACAAACTACCTCAATAACTCCA
This sequence comes from Pinus albicaulis, assembly GCA_034641835.2. Taxonomy (NCBI): domain Eukaryota; kingdom Viridiplantae; phylum Streptophyta; class Pinopsida; order Pinales; family Pinaceae; genus Pinus; species Pinus albicaulis. Next base: position 9,085,357 of record CM076569.1, on the reverse strand, counting down.
CCAAACTCTGTCACATGAGTTCTAACTGAAGTATTCATGAAATAGCTCCACTTAACCCTCAAGAATAGCGTAATTCCTTCTATCAGCTCTTGTGCCACATCTGTGCACTTAACTGAAGTGCTCCAAGAGAATAAGATAATGTTTATAGTCCAAATATTATTAAGAGCTAATAATATTCGACGTATCTATTTTTAGACTGGCAATCTAAAAATAGATTCCGCCCAATATGTCTAAAAATAGAAGTCCATCTATTTTTCCAACTTGACCAACCATCCACAAATAGCATCCTGCAACTCATAGAATATGATCGACATGTCTAAAAATAGACATACACCTAAAAATAGCTTGTGTGGGCCCCACCTAGTTTAGGTGATTATTTTCCAACTAGGATCAAGGATGATGTTTCAGGATGCCTCCTTCACTGTTTCTTGTTGCAATCTTCAACACTCCCTCTCAACAAGAAAGGATTGTCTTTGCATGCAACATGTGACTCCATGCATTCGCCCTGCAACCTTTGCAAGCACCCTACAACTCCATGCATCCGCTCTGCAATTCTTGCTGCAACACTTCCAAAATTGAAAGGCTCCAAACAACTCAATCAGTCTAATGCATCTATCATCAAAGTCTTCGACTTCTGCTTAGCTACTGCACATGTCTTCAGGAACCACTGCGATGTTGAACTCTGCACCCATGCACTCTGCACTTGCTATCAACTCTGAATCGCGCTCCAGTATCCGACATTGTCAGTTTGATCTGCCTGCATCAATCCAACTGATCATGCTACTGCTTCTCTATGGGCACCTCGTAGCCAAGTTCAATTCATGATATCCACACCATCTCAATGAATCCTTCCCAGAAATTTCTTCTTGGATTATCCATGCATGTCGCCCCACCTCTTACCTGGTGGTATAGCTACATGCACTCCCTCTGCCCATCTGGCTCGAAATTTCTCTGCATGAGTGGTTGCTCCCACTCCATGATCCTCATCTTGTGGCTGCTTCACATCCCTAGGTTCACTCTTACCTGCATGCAAATCCAACTCCCTCTCAAGCTCCAATTGCATGTCTTTCTTGCACTTCCCAATAGTAGGAAGCTCCATAGAAATCCCATCTACATCAAATCTATAAAGATTCTTCTGCATCTCCAGTTGTGGCTGCTCCACAACCTTCCGAGACTGCTTCTCACGCTGCATGTTGAGAGGCTCCCTCTCAACCACCAAGTCACTAACCTCTAATTTTCTCCTCAAAGCTTTGCATGCATCTTGTACCTCAGTGCATGTAGATTCTTGGCTCGCGCACATTGCAATTGTCCCACCGTCGCAAAATTTTCTAACAAAAGAGCTGATTTTAAATCGATGATATCTCCCTCATCCGAGCTCCGATTTGACTGTTTTTTTTTTTTTTTTTTTTCAATTTGGGTATTTTTTCGCAAGGAATCCAAATATGCTATTTGTTTCTGAAAAAATTTCACCAAAATTTTCAGATATTCTCTGCAAACTCGCGCACCCAAAAATTCCTGCTCTCATTCCATGTAGAAAATCTATAACACAACGCTGATACCATGTAGAAATTATATACACTATGCATGTATATATTTGGACTCTCCTGATCTATCAATGTTTATATTCTTGCTAAATACATAATCCTTCCACTATAATTCTTGCGGAAATTTAATCAACAATTACAAAACATACATGAAACCATAAAAAATCACACACATTAACATAGTTGTTTTCACGGGGAAGCTTGAAGATAAAAACCCCAACTATCTGTATATAATATATGTCATAGAGATCATGTAACAATCCTCATACAAAGCTTATCACAAGCTCTCAGTATAATCCAATTGCTACACACTAATCAGGCTAGATCTTGCAAATCCATGCACCGATCTTTGCCAGCATTTAGCCTGCCTCTACTGCGCAATCACTGCTGAAGAATGGCTCTGGATGAACTCGAATCCACCCTATATTGACCACGCAATCCTCATTGGCATCTCCATCAATGTGTGGTGCAAACTCATGCAACACTATAGTCACAACTGATAGTCACACTTGCTCTTTCACCTACCTCTTCACTGGTCTCCACTGAAACTGTCCATGCACTGTAGTTAAATGATGTATTCTTCAGTTGATTAATGAGTTATTAATTAGTGAATTAATTATTAATTAATTCACACCACTCTCACTAGTGTATCAATTAGTTAGACTAGATACAACTTGCTCAAATCTGTCTAACTGAGTTAAATTGAACACAACTCCATCAACTACTTCTACAACTCCACCAAACTCTGTCACATGAGTTCTAACTAAAGTCCTCGATGCAATAGCTCTAGTTAACCCTTAGGAATAGCGTAATTCCTTCTGTAACCTCTTGTGCCACATCTGTGCACTTAACTGAAGTGCTCCAGGAGAATAAGATATTGTTTAGAGTCCAAATATTATTAAGAGCTAATAATATTCGACATATCTATTTTTAGACTAGTAGTCTAAAAATAGACTCCGCCCAATATGTCTAAAAATAGAAGTCCATCTATTTTTCCAAATTGACAAACCATCCACAAATAGCATCCTGCAACTCATAGAATATGATCGACATGTCTAAAAATAGACATACACCTAAAAATAGCCTGTGTGGGCCCCACCTAGTTTAGGTGATTATTTTCCAACTAGGATCAAGGATGATGTTTCAGGATGCCTCCTTCATTGTTTCTTGTTGCAATCTTCAACATGAAGGACTCAGATGTCGTTTCTATTTGTTCAAGGTATTCATGTATCGACTTTTCTAATCTTCCTGGTTTTCCTAATCAATTACCGAAAGATGCATATTTTTTGTGCAATGGCCCTATATTTAATGGAGAAGATCCGACTTTGACTCTTAAACATGTAGCAAATTAAGTCAAACAAGAATATGTCTTCATCAGATTGTTCTATGATTCATTTCAAGGGAAATGTAGACAATGGATTGAAAATTTGTCTGCCAGATCTATTAAGTAATTTGTAGAGTTGTGGTGTATCTTTCCGGAAACATGGACGGAGAAGGAAGAATTTGAAATAGAGGTGGCCTCTATTCAAGGATTTAGAGAATGGGAATATATGTGCACAGATGATGAGGTAGATGAGAACTTTGCTTCATCTCTTTCTTCTTATCTGAAGTCTTGTCGATGTAGCCATGAAATTAAGCTCAATTTTTTGCAAGAGTTTGCCATCAAAATCGAAAAATATCTAGCTGAATTAGAGACCCAAATACAATCCCAAGATCTGGACTGTCATGTCCCATTCTGTGGGAAACTTTTCCAGCAGAAGGAAAGAACGGTAAGGCTGCCCTTGGATGTTTGCACTGATAATTTGTAGCTGGAGGCATGTATTGAGGAGTTGGGGCAGCAGACAGATTCTGGTTTCTATGATCCCGTTGCAACATATATGGAATATTTTTTCAGTTTAAATGATAAACCAAATTGTCTTTTACAAAGCCAGAGACATTGTGTGCATGAATAGCTGTCAGAATGCCCAATTGTGTTATGGTTCAAGCACTACCAAGAATAATTATTGTTACAGTTGCTTGATTGGCTAATTTGGCATTACAACATCACTTGATCTAGTAATTTGCAGCAAATTAGGGTAGATTTGTACATAAATAGGCTGCCTAAGGCAACGTTTCAGTTTTCAGCATTAGCTTTAGTTTCCTAGTGTATAGGTTGCAGTATGTGTGTATTTTTGGTTGGTATAAGTAGTCCAGGTTTGTAGCTGTTTGTGACCGTATTTCCCAATGGTTAGGCACTTGGTCTACGATGTTCTTGACACCTCCAAGGAGCTTCCATCCCCAATAAGGCCAATGTTTGTGTCAGTATTTGCATACTTCCACCAAGGATAAAACAAATTTTGCACGTGCATCTTAGGTGTCCCACTCTAAAGAATTTTCAGTCATTCCATTAGGTCATGATATAAAATTGTTCCACTGGTGCTTGTCCTTGTCAAGTGTCCCATTTTCCTTCACAAGTATATGCCTGTTGACCCTCTTCCATGTCTTCATCATATTGAAAATAAATTTACTCTCATTTCACTTTTAGTGAAAGTCACTCATTGAGGCAGTTGTTTTTATTTTTCATTAGGTCACTAGGGTTTCATTTGGTCAGAGCATTGCATTGTCTCATTTTCAATAAAGGGAAATAGAAGGTGTGAAGGCGACCCAAAATAAACTCATGATTTGCTTTAGTCAGGTTTGCCATGTAAAGTTACATTTCATTTTTGTTAGTTTTCATCTCAATAATGACATTTATGAGATAAAAACATAGATATTTTTTATGTTCTAATTTTATGTAATTTTAAAGTCACTATATGTAATAAACTCAAAAAAGCTGCCTATTCCTAGCTAAAGACAATTTCATGAAAAGATACAAAGATCATGTCAAAGCATCAAAAGCATCAAAAAGTTTTGTGAAAGGTTAATGAGAAAAAAGAAAAATGTGGGTCCCACTCATTCAAAATTCAAAGTCATGCAAGGTATAAAAGCCCATTTTCCCAAAAGAAAATCTCATTTGTTCATTGCCAAGAGAAAAAACGCGTTTTCGAGCAAGAGGGTCGAGCAAGAGGAGAAAATTTGCAAAAGTTGAGAGGTGCTGCAAATAGGCTAAAGGTGTTGCGCATAGGACAGTTCTGGCAATGTAAATTTGAATGGCGCTGCGCATAGGAGAAGGGCATTGTGCACCTGGGTTAGGCATTGCGCATAGGCCAGAAACCTCCCAAACTTTTACAAATTCTTCAAATTTGTCTCTCCTTCCCTAAATCATGTAAGTAAATCCTTTTTCATCTCTTCTTTATACATTTTATGCTTGTGGATAAAGTTTATATTGTCGATAAAATCACAAAAACCCTAATTTTCCTAAAATCCCCATCCCCGTGACAAAATTTCCCAAAACCCCCTTGTCCCAAAATTATTATCCCTAGACCCTACTACTTCACCCCATACTCTCAAAAACACTAAAACTACCCATCCATAAGTCCCTTTACCCTTTTTCATTAAAACCCCAATTTCTAGGATTTTCACTCTTTTGCCTAGATTTCCCCATACCCTTGACCTGTAATTAAATTTTCATTTTCATCCCTCTTCATATTTTCACTTCCCATCATCTCACAAAGTTTCTTAACGCTTTTCCCCATCTCCCTTAATTTTTGTGGCTTTATCCGTATTCCCTAATTGCCTCATTTCATCATTTCTTTCCCTGCTCCCATTCCCTTCACTTCCTCACTCACTCTCCCTTTTCTTTCCTTTTCCCTAGGGTTTTCAAATTGCCAAAGAAACAAGAATGGAGAGAGAAGACAAATATTACATGGAGGAGGAACATAGTGATGACGAGTTTGAGGAAGATGAGGTTGTACAACAAAGAAGGCCACATAAAGGAGGCAAAATCATCATAATAGAGCCAGCAAACCTTAAAAAGCTAGAGGCTTCACCTTTAGTTGTGTCTTGTTTCAGATATGTTGGGTGTTATAAGTTTTGTGAAAAGGTCGAAAGAGTTCAACATACTGAACCTCCATGATAACAGGGTAACTCTTGTAGGTGTAACTTTTGCCATTTCCACTTCCATCATTGCTGATGCTACAGGGATTCCAAATGTACGAGAGAGATGGTAGAAAGCACATGACCTGGATGATAATTATTTTGAGCCTTATCTTAAGGCCAGGTACAATAATGAAAGACGAAAAATTTTCCCTTTCAGTTTCCTCCTCAGCAAGTATGCACCGGTGATGAAGATTATCATGAGATATTTTACTTGTGAGGGCAGATTTTCTAGATTGTACACATACCATATCAGGATACTCATGCATTTCACTAGGGTGAGGATGTTGAACATTCCATATTTCTTGTTCTGGAACATTGAAAAGATGGCATACTTGGTGTAAAAGAAATAATATCATCAGCAAATGAACAACCTCTATCATCACTCCCTCGTCAAACTCATTGTGATTCATCATCTAAATCTACTGAACATCTCTAGTGATACCTTTTTTTCAAATGACATATTCACAAATCCCCAAATTCCTCCACCAGTGCCACAAGAGAGATGAGAGACATCTACTAGCCCTGCAGCTATAAAAACAAGGAAATATAAAGTCAAATCACCCAAGCCAGTCAAAGAATGTAGTGTAATATATCAAAGAGGGGTAAGAAAATTGTTTGCAGCATAGAGGAAAGTGCTTGCTCCACATGGTGTGGAAGGGGCCTTGCCTTCTTTATCAACACATAGAAAACTGTTTTCTCCACATGGTGTGGAAGGAGCTTTGCCTTCTTCATCAACAAAGCAGGTACACCAGGCACAGAAAGGAAAGGAGAAAATCATAGAGGTTAGTCATGAAGAAACAGATCAAGAGCATGAAGATGCCCATGAGGAAGAAGTTGATTTTGAGCTAGTAGACCTTGAAGAGTTTGATGATACTACTACATCAAACATTGGCATCAAAGAAAAGGAGGCACACATCAGAGAGTTGCAAAAAAATCTTGAGAGGGAAAAATTCATCATCTCTTCCCTACAGCAAGAGAACAAACAATTGACAGACAAACAAACTCTTTTGGAGATGAAGTTGCTGCAGGAGAGGAGGTAAAACACGATCAATCAAGCTGCCATAGAAGATCTTGAGGAGGTTGAAAACATCCGGAAAAGGCCAAAGACAAGAGGCCTTAAAAGAGCATTGGAAAAAGAAGAGCAAGAAACCCAAAGTTTGACTATTGACCAACAGTTGGCAAAGGAGATTGAAGACAATAGAGAAGTGTGGCTTGAGAGAGTCAACATTCACCTAGAAAAATTTCTAATGAAAGCCAAAAAAGACAATCAAATTCTTAGGCACATGGCCCATCATTATGAGACCTGAAACAAAGTTTGCAATATCAAGGTCAAACAGATGAAGGATAAATTGAGGAAGATCTGGAAGGGTAAGAATGTTGTGAAACCAGCTCCAAAAATAGAAGAATAGAGATATCAACGCCTTAGAAATAAGCCACTTCGATGAGGCAACCTCCAATACATTACATAAATGAACAATTCTTGGATGATACAAATGACCAAAACCTCCTTCTATATATAGGAGTCCATAGGGCCACAATATAATCCTAGTGGGGCCACAATGTAATCCTAGCCGACCTAACAATAGCAATGTAAGGGCACAATAATAAAAATATAGGGGTTACAGGGGTACAACCATAACAATAAGGGGGGCTACATTAACATAATAAGGGACAACACTATTAATATAGGGACTTAACATGCCCCTCTCCTTCAAACAAGTGTTGTCCTCAATGCTTGATTATTTCTTGATGCTTCTGTATAAAATTATCATCCTCCCATGTGGAATCTTCAGTGGGTAAGTTCTTCCACTTGATGAGATACTCTGAAATTGATCGATTTCGTAGCTGTCGAGTTCTTGTTTCAGTGACCGCTCCAAACAATATTGTGAAGCCAGCTCCAAAAATATTGTGAACCAAGATCTGAAATTTTGCTACGATGTTCCTCACGATTTCGTCTTTGCACTCTAAAAATTTCAGCTTCTGAACCTTCGTAGAAAAAAAAATTATAGCAAAAATTCCACGATGACCTATTTGAAGCAGCGAAACCCTAGAATCCAAAGCTCTGATACCAAGTGTTGTGAAACCAGCTCCAAAAATAGAAGAAAAGAGATATCAACGCCTTAGAAATAAGCCACTTCGAGGGGGCAACCTCCAATACATTACATAAATGAACAATTCTTGGATGATACAAATGACCAAAACCTCCTTCTATATATAGGAGTCCATGGGGCCACAATATAATCCTAGTGGGGCCATAATGTAATCCTATTAATATAGGGAATTAACATGCCCCTTTCCTTCAAACAAGTGTTGTCCTCAACGCTTGATTATTTCTTGATGCTTTTGTATAAAATTCTCATCCTCCCATGTAGAATCTTCAGTGGGTAAGTTTTTCCACTTGATGAGATACTCCGAAATTGATTTATTTCGTAGCTGTCGAGTTCTTGTTTCGGTGACTGCTCCAAACAATATTGCGAAGCCATCTCCAAAAATATTGCGAACCAAGATCTGAAATTTTGCGACGATGTTCCTCGAGATTTCATCTTCGCACTCTAAAAATTTCAGCTTATGAACCTTCGTAGAAAAAAAGGTTATAGCGAAAATGCCACGATAACCTGTTTGAAGCAGCGAAACCCTAGAATCCAAAGCTCTGATACCAAATGTTGTGAAACCAGCTCCAAAAATAGAAGAAAAGAGATATCAACGCCTTAGAAATAAGACACTTTGAGGGGGAAACCTCCAATACATTACATAAATGAACAATTCTTGGATGATATAAATGACCAAAACCTCCTTCTATATATAGGAGTCCATGGGGCCACAATATAATCCTAGTGGGGCCACAATGTAATCCTAGCCGACCTAACAATAATAATGTAAGGGCACAATAATAAAAATATGGGGGTTACAGGGGTACAACCATAACAATAAGGGGGGCTACACTAACATAATAAGGGACAACACTATTAATATAGGGACTTAACATGCCCCTATCCTTTAAACAAGTGTTGTCCTCAACGCTTGATTATTTCTTGATGCTTCTATATAAAATTCTCATCCTCCCATGTATAATCTTTAGTGAGTAAGTTCTTCCACTTAAAGAGATACTCTAAAATTGATCGATTTTGTAGTTGTCGAGTTCTTGTTTCGGTGACCGCTCCAAACAATATTGTGAAGCCAACTCCAAAAATATTGCGAACCAAGATCTGAATTTTGCGACGATGTTCCTTAGGATTTCGTCTTCGCACTCTAAAAATTTCAGCTTCTGAACCTTCGTAGAAAAAAAAGTTATAGAGAAATGCCACGATGACCTGTTTGGAGCAGCGAAACCCTAGAATCCAAAGCTCTGATACCAAATGTTGTGAAACCAGCTCCAAAAATAGAAGAAAAGAGATATCAACCCCTTAGAAATAAGCCACTTCGAGGGGGAAACCTCCAATACATTACATAAATGAACAATTCTTGGATGATACAAATGACCAAAACCTCCTTCTATATATAGGAGTTCATGGGGCCACAATATAATCCTAGTGGGGCCATAATGTAATCCTGACTAATATGAAATTAACATGCCCCTCTCATGAGAACAAATTGTTGTCACTCAATGCTTTATTATTTCTTGATGTACATATAAAATTCATCTCCCCATGTAGAATCTTAGGTGGGTAAGTTATTCACTTGATGAGATACTCTGAGAGTGATTGATTTCGTAGTTGTGAGTTCTTGTTTAAAGTAGGCTGCTCAGAAAATATTGTGAAACCAGCTCCAAAAATATTGTAGACAAGATCTGAAATTTTGCGATAATGTTCTCGGGATTTCATCTTCGCACTCTAAAATTTACGACCGAATCTTAAGTAGAGAAGAAAGTTATAGAAATGTGCCACAAATGACCTTTGTTGGGTAAATGAAACCCTAGAATCCAAACCTCTGATACCAAATGTTGTGTAACCAGCTCCAAAAATAGAAGAAAAAAGATATCAGCGCCTTAGAAATAAGCCACTTCGAGGGGGAAACCTCCAATACATTACATAAATGAACAATTCTTGGATGATACAATTTACAAAACCTCCTTTCTATATATGGGAGTCCATGGGGCCATAATGTAATCCTAGTGGGCCACAATGTAATCCTAGCCGACCTAACAATAATAATTTAAGGGCACAATGATAAAAATATGGGGGTTACAGAGGTACAACCATAACAATAAGGGAGGCTACACTAACATAATAAGGGACAACACTATTAATATAGGGACTTAACATGCCCCTCTCCTTCAAACAAGTGTTGTCCTCAACGCTTGATTATTTCTTGATGCTTCTGTATAAAATTCTCATCCTCCCATGTAGAATCTTTAGTGGGTAAGTTCTTCCACTTGATGAGATACCCTAAAATTGATCGATTTCATAGCTGTCGAGTTCTTGTTTCAGTGACCGCTCAAACAATATTGTGAAGCCAGCTCCAAAAATATTGCGAATCAAGATCTGAAATTTTGCGATGATGTTCCTCAGGATTTCATCTTCGCACACTAAAAATTTCAGCTTCTGAACCTTCGTAGAAAAAAATTTATGGCGAAAATGCCATGATGACCTATTTGGAGCAGTGAAACCCTAGAATCCAAAGGTCTGATACCAAATGTTGTGAAACCAACTCCAAAAATAGAAGAAAAGAGATATCAATGCCTTAGAAATAAGCCACTTCGAGGGGGAAACCTCCAATACATTACATAAATGAACAATTCTTGGATGATACAAATGACCAAAAACCTCATACATATATAGGAGTACATGGGGCCTAATATAATCCTAGCCGACCTAACAATAATAATGTAAGGGCACAATAATAAAAATATGGGGGTTACAGGGGTACAACCATAACAATAAGGGGGGCTACACTAACATAATAAGGGACAACACTATTAATATAGGGACTTAACATGCCCCTCTCCTTCAAACAAGTGTTGTCCTCAACGCTTGACTATTTATTAATGCTTCTGTATAAAACTCTCATCCTCCCATGTAGAATCTTCAGTGGGTAAATTCTTCCACTTGATGAGATACTCTGAAATTGATCGATTTCGTAGCTGTCGAGTTCTTGTTTCGGTGACCGCTCCAAACAATATTGTGAAGCCAGCTCCAAAGATATTGCGAACCAAGATCTGAAATTTTGCAACGATGTTCCTCAGGATTTTATAGCAAAAAAAAAATTATAACGAAAATGCCACGATGACCTGTTTGGAGCAGCGAAACCCTAGAATCCAAAGCTTTGATACCAAATGTTGTGAAACCAGCTCCAAAAATAGAAGAAAAGAGATATCAACGCCTTAGAAATAAGCCACTTCGAGGGGGCAACCTCCAATACATTACATAAATGAACAATTCTTGGATGATACAAATGACCAAAACCTCCTTCTATATATAGGAGTCCATGGGGCCAAAATATAATCCTAGTGGGGCCTGATACCATTATATTGTGGGAATTAACATGCTGTCTCCTTCCATTCAAGTGTTGTCTGCTCAACTTGGTTATTTCTTGGTATACATGTTATAAATTAAACTCTAATAGAATCATGGGTAGGTAAGTTCTTCCATGACGATACTACTGAAATTGATGATTTGGTAATTTTATTAAGGAAATTTTGTTCGTAATGCTTAATTATTGGCAAACCAACTTAAAATATTGTGAACGAATCTAAAAATTTTGTGGTCAACATAGAGTTGAGGATTTCGTCTTTACGCTCTAAAAATTTAAAACACGAACCTTCATGAAAAAAAATTTATGTATTTTATTGTTGTTCGTGGGGCTTGATGAAATACCTAGAATCCAAAGCTGTGATATAAAATTTTGTGAGCAAAACAAAAATGAAGAAGAAAAAGAATGTCAACAGAAATAAGCCACTTTGGTGACTCAAATTGTTACATAAAAGAACAATTCTTGGATGATACAAATGACCAAAACCTCCTTCTATATATAGGAGTCCATGGGGCCACAATATAATCCTAGTGGGGCCATAATGTAATCCTAGCCGACCTAACAATAATAATGTAAGGGCAAAATAATAAAAATATGGGGGTTACCACGGGTACAACCATAACAATAAGGGGGGCTACACTAACATAATAAGGGACAACACTATTAATATAGGGACTTAACAAAGAAAGGAAGTGATAAACTCAAGATGCTTGTTGATGCCTCCTTAGCTCAAAATTTATAGGTTGTTGTGGACCCATCCCACAAATTTTGAGAAATTTTGAAGATTTTGGAAAATTTTGAGTTTTTTGGCAATTTTGGAAAAACAGAGGAAATTCTGCTCTATGCGCAACACCTTGGCACTGCACACTCTTTTTGGGCATCTAATGGATAAAAGGAAGACATCAGTGGATTCATAATGATGAGGACATGACCCCTGTACTTTTCCTAAGAATTTGGAGCAAAATTGGTTAAGAAAAAGGGCCAAAAACACCCAAAAAATCATGTTTCTGCCTCTTTTTCAGGGTGGCGTTGTGCGTAGAGGTAGTCTGGGGAGATTGCAATTTTGAGGGGAAAAAAATATCCAAATTAGAAACCACAAGAAGATCTGGAAAGTAGACATGACAAGCTTTCCAATGAGCTATCATGAGCTCAATTTGGACATTGGGAAGTCAGTAAAAAATGACCTGCAAGAAGACCTATTTTTTCCTCCTTGGCACTACGCATAGGACAAATTTTCTCTGTTTTAGAGTTTTCTCTGTTTTTCACGGAATTTTTGAGTTTTATCTCACTAGTTGGGTTTTTCAATGATGTAATGGGTAAATATGAATGTAATTATGATGAGGATTAGTTTACTATGGGTAAATTCATTAGCTTGAGTTCTTTAGAGGTCAAATGAATCAGTTTCCTCTCTTTTAGAGGCAAGTTGGTGGGTCTTCCTAGTCTTCAGATTCTTGTTCAGCATTTGGTGGAAACTGATCCTCATCTCATGGATTCGACCGTTGAGGCTATTGAGAGTTTTTTGAGCTCTATATCTTCTTCTTCTTTCTCATTTGTAAGGGATGGACTTAATTGGATGCTTGGCTTTTGAAGAGACACACTTTGTATCAGTTATGAGCAGGAATATTAATCAAATTTGCAGCTATTTTTATGGGATCCTTGTGGTATGGTGTTTTAGTTCAGTTTCTCCTTTTGTTTTCATGTGTTGAAATGTATTGTTAAGTTTATTCATCATTTCATAACTTCTAAGTGAATGTATGCAAGTTTAGATAAGCATAATCCATTCTCATATGCTTTGTTTTGGGTAGACATTCACAGTCTGTAATTTCTTCAGTTTAGAAAGAACCCATGATTTCACCACGCTCTTTCTAGCTCCTCACCTATCTTGATCATCCCACCCATTTAAAGCCTAAAGTGCTAAATCACTATGCCTACCTTGCCCTGACTGTTTTGCTCCTTCTGATCCAGCACAACCCTATAAAATCAAATCAAAACCCTGAGCTACTATACCTAGCCTAATATCTTCTTTACCTAGTCATCTTGACTGTGATCCTTACGGAGAGTGCCCTCTCATTGCCTAGTAGGGCTAGATACTTGGCTAAGCGTGGTTTGTGGTTACCTCAGAATTTCCTTTTTCAGCCTGAGGTTCAATCCGAGTGACAACAGGAGACATGGCATATGCTTGGTTCTCACATATTTTGTTGATGCATGAAAATATATGTTGCTTTGATGAGCATGGATTGAGGCTATTCCTACAAAGGGAAAGAGAAAGTTGACCTTGATGAGGTCAAGAAGATGAAATGATAGATGATCTCTATGGAAAAATATTATGATGTTGATGTGGCATACTTGGTCACAAGTTGATGATATTGAAAATATGCATTTTGTTTCTCATGTTGCTGCTGACAGGTCATTATGGTGCAAATTCTATTCAATATATTATGGTTTCTAATGACTATCATGGTCTTGATACCTCACTACGAAGGTCTTTCTGTCTTGGTTATAAATGTCATCTTCATGTCTTGATGTAAAGGTGATGAAAATACCCCTAATGTAATCATTGTAATACTTCGTCATGTTTGGACTATTGAGGTTCAATTCAATTATGGATGTAATCCAATTTTGGGTATTTGTTGTAATAATGATTCAAATATGTAAACCCACTTTGTTGAGTGATTGATGTACGTCTAAGTCCTTGGTGTTAGGAAAGGTCGTATTCAGTTGAGTGACAGAGTCATGTACTTCATTGAACATTTTTCAGAAGATTCACCATGTTCTTAGGGGGAGCATGGTCAATATACGCTACAGATAAGACCTATAATGCTCGCGAGTCTACAAGGAAAGAGAAGCCTTCATTCAGTATTGGTCAACCGTTTTCCCTTGAAGTCAAAGGGGGAGAGTAACTTGGTGTTTAAAAAGTTTGATGTGTTTTATAGGTATCTATAGGATGTGATGACCAAACACCAAAGTGGTTGCCATCAAGTCCAAAGGGGGAGATTGTTGGCATTACGACTAATGCATTTTCCTTGATGTCATCCTACTTGATGAGTTGTATTTTGATGGAAACCTACTTGATGAAGATGCCAATAGGATGTGTCTACACGTGACAGAGAGTTTGGATAAAGGCATAGTAGTTCAAATACAGAGGAATGATGAAGGGGATGTTTTGATAGGTACACGCAGGTTCTGTGAAGAAAAGCCACGTACACACGCGGGTATGAAGAAGAAGAAACATGTACAATTTCTACACCATGGTATTCTAAATATCAAGGGTATTTACCATGGTATTGAGCCCAACAACGGATATTTGATCCCATCAAATAATACCATTGGCATTAGTGTGGTTTTGACCTGTGGTATTGACTAAGGGCTAAGCTATATAAGGAGATGAAGATCAAAGTGTTTTGTGTGCAAGTGATGAATATTTGATGAATATTTAGATCTGAAGAAAGTGTTCATGTAATGGGCTATAAATGAATTTTTTGATTTGAAGCTAAGTATGCACCCGAGAATTTGATGATGGATCAGATCCAATAGATCTAAAATGAATATATTGATAATGGATTGGTTTGATATGTGATATTATGTCTAACACATGTTTTACTATGTATGCCGAGAAATGGGTTTGTTCTGAAGGTATGATATGGAACGAAGCTATAAGTCAATAATTATAGAAATGTACGCGTGTTTGATAACCTGAAAGGCGCGTGCATACGTGGGTTCGATAACTTGAAAGGCACGTGCATACGCGAATTTCATGCTGGTAAGTCGTGTGTCGATCCTACACTTTAGATAAATCTGTATGTAGGTTTGATTCCTAAAGAGCACGTATACACACGGAAGTGGTTTGTAGAAAGCACGTATATAAGTTAGGGTTTTGTTGAATGCGATGTTTGATCAGTCTAATCAGTCTTATTGTGTTTGTTGTTGTCAGTCAATGAAGTATTACTTGATGACATGGGATTAACAATGATGATTGAGGTTGAATTTATTGATTGAAGAGTGATGATGCTACTAGTTGTATGTGATTGAAGATTTGTGATGGTTCTGTGATTATTTCAGATTAATTTAGTGGTTCATGGTGTAACTCAGTGTTTGTTTTAGAATGACAGTGATTCAATTTTAGGGTTCAATGTTTTGAGATCTGTATGCAGGTATGCTTCAAGGAAGTCGTGTATACACATATATTTGCTAAATTAAAGTAGTGTATATATTCTGACATTTTATTGATCAGGGTTTTCAGTTGTTTCAGTGAGTTGATGTAGTGTTTGGGTTCAGTATTGGTATTATGGTTACAATAATCTAACTACTTTGGTTGTTTGAGAATAAGTTGATTAATTTGGGTCTCAGTTGGTTCAATGATTTGTTGATTCAGTTGGTTCAATGATTGAGTGATTTGTTATAGTAATTAGTTTCAATTTTTATATTTGGTATTGGGCTTAAATGATGGTAATGGGTCCAGTCTGAAAATTTGATGAAAATTGGCTTGTAATTTGTGATGTTTTGTATCAAGTGGATCCAATGTGAAAATTTATGAAACGTGGTCCACGGTGGTGTTGAGGGTTCCTTCCAGTGGTAGCTGGTAAATCAGATCAGGGGTAGGAGCTCCCTTTTGGTGGGTACCAGAAAACGAGATCAGCGTGTTGGAGCTCCCTTCCAGTGGGTGTTGGAGAATGAGAGAAGGTTGTAGCCTTCTGTAGGTGGGGGCCTGCATGCTGGTATGAGTCTGTGTAAGTACAAGATTGTAATAAGCGTTTCTTTATAATAAAAAGAAGCAAAAAATGACAACAACGATGGTTTTCTCCCACATTGGGTTTCCACCTAAAATCCTGGTGTTCATGTGTGTTGCTTATGTGTGATGGTTTATTTTGATATTAATGCACATGGTTATTGTTTAATTAATGGCTAATGATGTACTGATGCATTGGTTCAAGTCAAACAAATGATAAATGAACTGAAAAGTAAGTTAACTGGATATACGTTATTTATCTGCATAACAATCGCGTATATACGCAGATTTCCTTTAGTAAAGTCACATACAGAAATATGAATAAGAAAAGAAAATTTTATGTGATTTTTAAATACTGATTCACACCCCCTCCCGCCCCCCCCCCCCTTCTTAGTATCACAATCCTATTTAGCTCATTGAAGAGGAGAATTCCCAATGGTCAAGATGTTCAAAATATGAAAAAGTTAGCAATCATTTTGGAGAGGAGTTGCTTAAGTTGTGTGATGCTTTCAACTTAATTATCTACAGTGGTCTAGATAGATGGAAAAGGTATGGGAACTTCACTTGCAACACATGCAATGGAGCAAGTGTCGTTGACTATGTTATTTGTTCACAAAGATTAATAGAAAGGATAGACAAAGTTAAGATTGGAGAACATAATGGGGACTTAAAATTAGACCATAACCAAATTTATATAAAGCTATCTTGGTTAGAAGAAAGACGTCATAAGAGGAAAACCCAATGTTCTCGACAATTGATATCAAGGGGAAAAATTCTTCTGACACAAGACAATTGCACTATCTTCAAAACAATGTTGGAGAGATCAATTCAGAAGGTCAAAACTGGTTCCCAAAGGCACAACAATCATGAGTTAACAAGTATAATTTAGGGTGCACTTGAGAAGTGCAAAAGAACAAAAAAAAAAGGAAATCAAAATCAAATTGTTTTCATGTAAATGCTTGGTTTAATGAGGAATGAAAAATGGCAAGGAAAAACTTGAAAAGGCAAGCGAGGAGAACATGAATGTAAATTTATATAAGCACATTCTAAAAAGGAAAAAAGATGAGTTCATGCAAACAAGGCAAGAAGAGTTAATATATCTAGGCAAGAATAACCCAAAGTTTTTTTGTCAAGAACTTCAACCAAGGAAGAAGAAAACCAAAAATAATATTACAACCAATCAATGGTTTGACTGTGCAAGAAAACTCTAAGAGAAAGAATCAGAGGTTGAGCCTCCTCCCGTGATCAACACAACTACAAATCTTTTCAAATTACACGAGGTAGAGGCAGGAATTAAGAAATTGAAAACAAGAAAGGCAAAAGACTTGGTTGAACTTCAAGCATAATATCTAAAGTGGGGAATGAACACTCTAGCACCACACATCATGGAAATATTCAACAATGTCACCCGACAAGGATTACCAAGAGTTTGGATAACTATCCTAGCAATACCTATTTTTAAAAGTGGATACATTAATAATCCTTCCAACTATAGAATCAATATGGTTAATCCTTTATTCGCAAAGCTTTTCAACAGCATGGTAGAAAATAGAATCAGTAAGTGGAAAAAATTAAAAGAAAAGAGGGCAAAATGGCAAGTGGGTTTTAGTCTGAAACATTCTACAATGGATCATGGCATCACGTTGAGACACATTATTGAAAAGGTTTGGGAGGAAAAATAAGAAGTAGTTTGCTGCTTTGTTGACTTCAAAAGGCATTTGACACGGTTACTAGAGATAAGTTGTGGTGTAGAATGGAAAAAAATGAAATTCCTTTGCACTATAGAGTCACTATCCATAGGCTTTATGAATAGGTGAAAGTCAAAACTATAACTTCAACATACATTTCAGAAAGATTTAGAAGTGACATCGGAGTCAAGAAAAGCTGCCCTTTATCCCATACTCTTTTTGGTTTATATATTGATAAACTGG
The DNA here is from genome assembly GCA_034641835.2 of Pinus albicaulis. Lineage (NCBI taxonomy): Eukaryota > Viridiplantae > Streptophyta > Pinopsida > Pinales > Pinaceae > Pinus > Pinus albicaulis. Next base: position 9,067,670 of record CM076569.1, on the reverse strand, counting down.
AAGAGTGGCTAAATTTGCAAGGTGGGGATGGTGCTCTGCTGGGGGAGTTTGTCATAAAGCTTCTTTTATATGTTGATGAACTTGTATTGATTGCTAAATAAACTCATGGATTGCAAATGCACCTATATTCCCTTGAGTATTTTTGTAAAGCAGTGGGGATGCAAGTCAATACCAACAAGGCCAAAATAATAATTTTCTCTAATAAAACGAAGCAAAGCCAATGTACGTTCTTCTTTGAAGGCAACATTCTTGGAGAAGTAAATGAATACTAGCACCTCAAGATTGATTTCAACAACAAGCTTAATTGGGAGGACTGCAGAAAGAAGAGAATTTTAGGAGGGTGGAAAGCATTATATGCTCTTCAAAACAGATGTAGAGAGGCAAAGTTATGGGATTAGAAAACGATTAAAGTTCTTTTTGGAATCCTAGTTTGTCTAGTGATATTATATGTATGTGAATAGTGGAATAACAACATCCATGTCTCAAAATGGAAACAAATTGAGAAAATCCAAAGACGTTGGACCATGAGCAAGTTCAAAATAAAAGTTTGGTTCCTTATGAGATAATCTAGAGTGAAATAGGAGCAACTCCTATCGAAGAAATTGCTATGGTGTGTCTCACAAGGTACTTAAAAATAATTGAGCAAATGGGAGTAGGTAGATGGCCTAAAGTTATCTTCGATGAAGGCATGATTGAAAGAAAGAAATCATGGATGAGACAAAACAACAAATGGATGCAAAAATAGAATATTTACCTCAATTTTTATCCCACAAATAACAAGGAGTTAAAGAATTTTGTTATGGAGAAGTTTCGTAAGTGTACATGGGGAAAAGAGTTGGGTAGAAAGAAGAAGTAGTATGTTCAGGAATTGAACCCCAATTGTGATTCTAACAAAAAGAGTACATTGGAGCTAGAATTTTGTGGAGAGCAAAGATTCTTATTGCTCAATTAAGAACTAACTCGCATGAACTTTGATGTGAAACAAGATGGTGGAAAAGACCTAAAGAAGCTTAACAAGAACATGTGTGTACTTTTTTCATTTTTGGGGCAGTGGAATCGGAAAAACATTTCATTTTGGAATGTGATGCTTTCAGATGCAATTATGAAAATTTGTTAACATCGATCCCTTGGCATTGTCTTTTCAATGAAGGGACTGTTAGAAGGTTGGGTCAACTCATCATCAGTTTGAATAAGAAAAAGATTGAATTGAAAAAGGTGAAAATAAGGGAGGTTGGTGGTCCCATAGACTATTTTTAGTCTCGTGGGTGTTAAAATATCATTCATTCTTAAAATTTCCACTATTGTGGCATATGTCTTGCATAATGAAACATTGGCCACTAAACCTTTTTGAATATATCTAGTTAATATATAGACATTTGGGACAAAATTTAATCTTGCAGACCAAAGAAATGATATCATATAATTTGATATCAGTTTAATAGAAAGAAGCTTATTAACAAAATGAAAATAAAATGGATAATATAATTATTTATGAATGAATACCTTAATTTAATTTAAGTCTGCCTATTTTTTTACATAAATAATCATAATTGCTAAAGAAATTTTTAAAAATAAATTATGTAGGTAATTTGAAATGCTTGGAGTGGACACCTAATCCGTAGTGTAGAATTTGAACAAGTGAAAGAAAGTCCAAGAGACCTCAGAAGATGAATCTGTTAAAGAATTAATCGTTTGGTTAGTTTATAATTAGTTCTAGATTAGTTAGGTAATCGGTCTTTCAGATCGGTTTACGCATAGCCACAGTTTCGAGCTTGTATAAATATACATTTCTTCTCCTTCAATAAAATGATATGTAGTGCCGCATTGCTCTCTGCAATTCTCTGCTTTGTCTCATTTTGTCAATTTGTAATGGTATCGAGCATTAGTTTTCTTGGAGGCGGATCGTCGCGGCGTATAGTAGCATTAGTTGTGTGGGTACCCGCTTTTGCTATTGCTTGCAACAATCAAGGTTTGTTGAAGAATGATCAAATTTCACCGTCAATCACTATCGACGGAAGTTTTTATCTCTCGCCGTTGCGTGGGTCGAGAGGATCCTGTTGAAGTTTTTGTTGTTATCCGCATGAAGAGAAGTTTTTCTTGTTGTTGCATGGGTTAATAGGATTCATCGGAAGTTTTTGCTGAGTTCGAAGTGTGCTGGAGACCTGGTTTCTGTCGTTGCATAGAAGTTTGCTACTCAGAGATTTGTTCGTTAAGCGTTCGAGAAAAGGAGTGGTCGTTGTTCGTTTTGCATTAGAGAAAAGGAGTCTTGGTCACGCATTTCTAAAATTTGGTAATTTGTTAAATATATAATCTACGATGTTTGATTTGCTAGAAAAAGATTCGGATTTCTTTGGTTAAGGTGTTTGGTTTTTTGCATTCTTCAAAGAAGCTTTATTCGTAATAATCAAGCCGGAAAGATGTCAAGTTAAGATGTAATTTTTGCAGTGTAGAGGCTCTTGTTTTCCACTAAAAACAATACAAGTTTTGTTGTTGTAAAAAAGGAGTGTTAGATTTCGATTGTTTTTAAACATGGCTTCAACAAGTCGAGTTTGCAATCCCTATGCCATTATTTAGTAGGAAGAATTACGATTTTTACGGAGTCTTAAAATGCAAGTATGCTTACAAGGTTTAGGCTTGTTGGGAATCGATAGAGTTGGGGTTCACATAGACCATGACACAAATACTATTGTTGTTTGAGGATCTATTTGTTCAAAGAAAACGAGTTTGCATGAACTTAAACGAAAAGAAGGTAGAGCAAAGTCATGCATTTTAAATTCCTTAGATGACTCTATTTTTCCCTAAAATCACTATTGCTATATTTGCTAAATCAATTTTGGGATATACTTAAGGTTGCTTATCGAGGAAATGATAAAGTAAAAATGGTAAGATTACGGACTCTCTAGTAACACAATTTGAAACACTTAAAATGACTAGATTAGAAACAAAGGTTGATCAGTTCATGACTAAAGTTATGGGTATTGTTAATCGGCTTCGAATTAATGGTGAAGAACTTGATGACCAAATAATTGTGGAAAAAATTCTTAGATGTTTGCCTAAAAAATTTGACCCGATATTTATCAAGTTTTTAGTCAAGAAAATTAACAAAATTGTCTATGGAATAATTAACTGGTTCTTTGTTGACTTATGAAGCAAGAATTAATTTAGATAGTCGATAATTTAGAGTATGCTTTCAAATCTAAAGTCTCTCTATGGATATGAGGTAGAGTGCGAGCAGGTTTTCGTGGCGAGGAGAGGAAAAGGTAGAAGACTGAGTCTCGGTCTGATGATAGATCACAAGGTAACTCAAGCACATTCGGAGCTGGGTCTCAAAATGATAATGGTAGGTGGATAGATAAATCTAAAATTCAATGTCACTTCTTGCAAGAAAAATATGGCCATTATGATAAGTCCACGAGATGTTGAAAACTACAAAGTATGTTTTGAGTAAAAACAAAGTAAATGTCACAAACACCGAATGTGAAACATTAGATGCTTTATTTTTGGCATGCCAAGTGACTATGCAAGTACATAATAAAGATGTTTGGTTGGTAGATAGCGAGATGTAGTAATCACATGATTTGGTCATAGTGATTTTTTTTCCCATCTCTGATACATCTTTCGGTTCTCTCTGATTGGTTTGGGAGATGATCGCCGAGGTTAAAGCTTCGGGGAAAGGGTGTTGCTATCTGTCTTAACCAAACAAAATGTTGTAGAAGAATATCTATGATGTTTATTATGTGCCCAATTTCAGAAGCATAATTTGTTAAGTGTTGGTTAGTTATATGCACATGGTTATGATGTTAGCTTTCACAACACTACTTGCATGATTTCCCGATAAACATAAGTCTCTTGTTGCAAAGATTCTTATGACAAAAGAACGAGGTTGTATCAATTACAATTGAAAAGTGAGAAGTTGTATGCACATAATGTTTCAACACCCAAGCTGACAACGACTTGTAGCATTTGCGATATGGTCATTTACACTATCAAAAGTATGAGTTTGTTGCAAATATAGTCTATGGTGAAAGGTTTTCGTGTTAAAATTTATTCGATCATATCTCTTCCTATACAAGTTGTATAATGGGTAAACATAAGCGAGATAGTTTTGCTTTAGCCTTTCATAGAGCCAAGAATAACTAGAATTAGTGCATACGAATTTGTGCGGTCCAACGCAAAGAGCGAAAATCGATGGCATAGCAGTCTCTATTTTCTTACTTTCATTGATGATTTTAGAAGGAAAATTTGGGTGTATTTCATCAAATATAAATGCGAAACATTTTCCAAGTTTAAGGAGTTCAAAGCCGAAGAGTCGAAAATACGAGTGGCAAGTTTATTAAAGGATTCGAGGTATGATAAAGGAGGTGAGTATGAATCTAACGAATTTATTGCTTTTTGCGAACAACATGGTATTAAAAAATAAACGACAACTCAATTATACTCCACAAAAAAATGGAGTCGTAGAAAGAAAGAGTCAAACAATTATGAATATGGCTCGAAGTTTTCTTAAAACAATCGAAATTTGTCTAAAGATTTATGTGGCTAAAGCGCTTGCATGTTTGGTATATATTTTGAATAGATCACAATCTTGCGGTGTTCAAAGTTTTGTACCTAAAGAAGCATGGAGTGGTCAAAAGATAACGAGTTTCACACTTTCGACGTATTTGGTAGATATTGCTTTCGCTCATGTTCCCGGAAAAATTAAGAAAGAAGCTTGATGATAGGGGCAAAAAGTATATTTTTATAGGATATAGTGATCAATCTAAGGCATACAGTGTAGAAATTTGTCTGAATAATGATATTTATCCACCGAGGTTATCCCGATCACATATCAGATTCGAATTCATATGCAACACATAATCTCTTCCACTCAAATCATCACACATGCGTGAAAATAAAACAAGCGATAGCACATCAAATCATCATACACATTAACACGGTATGTATGGGGAAAGCTTTATAGCTGTGAAAAACTCGCGGCTATTAGTGTATATTATAATGGAGAAAACATGTAACAAACTCATTACAATATCTCCTCACAAGTACTGCGAGATCATGTCTCATGAAGTTACACACAAACTAGCTTGGTTTTGAACAAGTCACCGGTTCCAAGCTTGTTGGGTATGTGTTATATTCTTTATCTGATTAGCTCACACGCGGCCGTATGTTGCGTTGGGCGTGAATGGTTGGTGACGGTCACGAGGGGCTGAAGCAAAGCTTCCCACCGTTTGGGTCCGGCGCTACTCGCTCATAGGCTTGATCCGCCAGATTGCTTTTGTGCATGGTTTCAGCACATGGTTTTGGGGTTCGATGGTTTTCGGCCCTTGGTATTTTTGTAGATCCGGCCAAGGGAACTACGGTTATGTTCTAATCCGTGAGTTAATGGATTGGGGTTTATGTATGTCTCGGCATGTATATATATGTGTTGTAACACTAAAAGGAATATAATGAAAAATCAAAAAATTTGGTCGTCCCGATTTTGGGATCCGGGGGAAAATCTCTCGTGTTTATACTGTTTTATGTTTTATGCTCTTGCTATTGTTTGATCTTCGGTTATAAGAATCGTGTGTAGATATTTGCTTGTTCGGGGTTAAAACCTACATTTGGTATCGTGAGCGGCTTTCGGCTTGAGGGGACGCCTTTGTTGTTGAGGGTTTTTTTGCTCGGGCTCGTGGTAGACCTGTGCGGTGGGAGATGCAGTGGATCGATTCTTGCGGTGAAAGAATATGGCGAGCGGCGGAAAGATAGAGATCGAGAAATTTAATGGTACGAGTTTTGAGTTGTGGAAGCTCAAGATGGAGGATCCGTCGGTGGATAAAGATCGGTGGATCGCGGTAGATCCGAGCAGTACTAAACCAACGACAATGTCGGATGAAGGCTCGGAAGAAACTGGATCGGAAGGCTAAGAGCACAATACTGGTTGTGTGTGTCGGGATCTCGGGTATTGTTGAATGTATGCGGAAGTCTACGACGAATAATTTGTGGGAAAAACTTAGGACTTTGTACCAATCTAAGTCTGCGGTGAATAGTTGTTCTCGCGGAAAAAGGCGTATAACTCCGAGGATGAAGGATGGAGACTCGGTGACGAGAGCATGCGAAGCGCCTTCAATACCGTGGTAAGTCGCTGTACATCGTACGGTGATATTAAAAGCCTCGAGATGAAGATAAGTGCATTAGTTTGTTGTGCTCTCTACCGGACTCGTGGGACGATCATAGTTATCGTCAATAGGTAGCACTACAACTACACTTGAGTTTTGATGATATTGTCTCGACTGTGTCGGAGGAAATGAGACGGAGAAATATGAGGGGGTCGGAATGGAGATGCCTTATATGTACGAGGAAGGTCCCGAACGTAAACAAGAATAAGGTTTCGAGTGGGAGACTAAGTCCAGAGGGAGATCTAAATCTCCCTGGAAAGTTTGTCAAAGGTGTGCTTCGGAAATGCGCGAAAAGGAAGGGCACTACAAAAAGGAATGCAGATCTAAAGCTCTGAGAAAGGAAAGGGATCCGATGAAGGTTCTTCTACGGAGGCAAAAACCACCTCGGATGATAGGTGGGGATGTGTATTTGGCTTCTTCTTCAAATACACATGTAGATCATGAGTCATGGCTTGATTGACTCGGGTGCATCCTTTCACTTCACTCCCCATAGGGAGTGGTCTCTCGTGAGAGTATGAGAAATATGATGGTGGTGATGTCTTCCTAGGGGATGATAGGAGGGCCAAAATCATCTGGACGTGGAAAAGGTCAAGATGAAGCTGCAAGGTGGAAGGATTAGAGACACTTCCCTGGTGTTCTTCATATTCTGCATTGATGACGAAATCTGATTTCTGTAAGCAAGATGGATGATGCGAGGTGTAAAAACGAGTAGTTCGAGAAAGATGCCCGCAAGATGGTTCGGGAGCAACTGTATTAATGCGGGAGTTGCATTTGAACTCTGAATTGCATAGCTACAAGGTAGCAACTGTGATTGATGGGTGTAATAGTTCTGTGGTCCCCTGAAAGTGGGACGGAAAGCCTAGGCAGTAATACCGGAGAAAAAAACCATGCTATGGCATCAAAGGCTTGATACATATTGGAAAGAAGGGCCTTGACATCGTGCACGAAATGGTATGGTAGAAGGTATGTCTAATTGCTCTCGGAGTTTCGATTTCGCATTGAACATTGTGTATATGGGAAGCGAATCGGGTGAGTTTTCCTTCGTGCTAAGAGGGCAAACAAGATATTAGAACTTGTGCACAGGTGATGTGTGTGGACTAGTGTCGGTTCCCATCACTAGGAAAATACGTGTATTATGTTTCATTCATAGCATGACTTCTGCAGGGAACACATGGATATATTTCTTGAGGAAGAAATGCGAAGTCTTTGATACAAATTTAAAAGAAATTTAAGGCTCTGGTGGAAAATCGGACAGAGAAAGAAGATAAAGGCGCGAGAAATCGGATAATGGTGGGGAGTTCACAGTAAGAAGGAATTTGAAAGATTTCTGTAAGAAGTGTGGTATACGCGACCGAGAAGACTACTCCATACACACCGCGGAAAAATGGAGTTGCGAAAAGAATGAACGAACACGATGGAAAAGGCAAGAAGCATGCTCGGTGAGTACCGTGTTTAGGACAAGAATTTGCAGGCGCAGGCAGGTGGAAACCGCATGTTACTTAGTTATCGGATCACCTTCATCGGCGTTGGAGGATAAGACCCCACATGAGGTATGGAGTGCAAGAAACCCTCTCTTTCACATCTAAGGGTATTTGGATGTGATGCATATGTACATGTTCCAAAGGAGAAAAGGACCAAGTTGGATAATAAATGCGAAAGGTGCATCTTTATTGGGTATAAGGATGGTTTAAAGGGTTACGAGCTTTGGAACCCGGAAACAAGGAAGGTTGTGTACGAGCCCGGCTGATGTGGTGTTTAGAGAAGTAAAAGATGTTGTTACACATGAAGTCATACCAAAGGAACCTAAGAAGATAGAGTTTGAGCTAAAGGAGGACGAATCGGACTCTGCATACGGAAGAAGACTCGAGAAGATGAAGAGCCACAAACTCCAGCTTTGAGAAGATCGCGTTTGGGAAAGAAGGCAACCGGAAAGGTATAGTCCATCTCACGCTACGTTGTTCGGGGTTTTGCCTTAACTATAACTAATGATGAACCCATAGCTTCGTCGGGGAGTGCGGTAGATCTCGGAGGATGGAAAACTTCCGGAAGGAGGCCATGGTTGATGAAATGGCATCCTTGCACAAAAATGATGCATGGGATCGCGGTGGAGCTTGCGTGTGGAAGGGAAGCCACATCTGGGAGCAAATGGGTGTTTAAGAAGAAGATGAATGTAGAAGGCAAGGTGGAGAAATACAAAGCTCGATTGGTAGCGAAAGGTTATTCCTGTGTGTCGGGAATTGATTTTGGTGATATTTTTTTCTCCCTGTTTCCAAAGTTACTTCTATTAGATTACTTTTTATCTGGTTTATTCGCTGCTACATTTGATTTTGAGATAGAACAGGATGGGATGTGAAGACAACATTTCTTCAATTTCCGGGGATCTAGAAGAAGAGATCTACATGAAGCAACTTTGAAGGCTTTATGGTGAAGGGTAAGAAAGAAAGCCGGTATGCGGAGTTGAAGAAGTCTACGTATGGATTAAAACAGTCACCGAAGGATGTGGTATCGGAGAATTTGATACTCGATATACGGGGACTCTGGCTATTTCACCGTGAAGCAAGGGAGGGATCACGTGTTTATTTTAAATTAATTGGTGATCGTGTTATTTATTTGGTCTTGTATGTGGATGATATGTTGTTGATTGGAAATGACAAAGAAATTATCCAAGATTTGAAGACCCAGCTTGTTCTCCAAATTCGATACATGAAGGATGCGGGTGCCGCAAATTATATTTTGGGCATGAAAATTAAGAGAGATCGGCAAAGAGGAAGCTCACGGTTAAAACCAAAGGAAGTATGTCGAGACTATATTGTCGTGAGAGTTCAATATGCGGGATAGTAAGCGGGGTGAAGGTTCCTATTCCCTGTAGGGTGTAAAGCATGCTCATGTGAACAAAGGTCGTCCCCAAGACACAAGAAGAAGAGGAGTATATGTCCCGTGTTCCATATGCAAGTGCAGGTGGGTAGCTTGATGTATGCAATGGGTGCGTACTAGACTGGACATTGCACATGCAAAGTGGGAGTATTGAGCGAGTGTTTATGTCAAACCCGGGGAAGGAGCATTGGACAAGACGGTGAAGCGGGTTTTTAGATATTTACGTGGCACTAGTGATTATGGCTTGTAAGCTACGCAGGGAAGACCAGGATTGGAAAGAACATTGTTGACATTCGTGGTTTTGTTGATGCAGACTGGTCGGAGATGCGGACCAAAGAAGATCTACAAGTGGGTATGTGTTTAGCCTATTTGGAGACGCGAGCTTAGTTGGATGAGTAGAAAGACGATCAGTAGTGGCTCTTTCAACTACAGAGAGGTAGAATACATAGAAGTCACTCATGCAAGCAAGGAAGTAATTTGGTTGCAAATATTGTGTTCAAGTATGGGGTCTGGTACAACAAGCTATAAGGATGAAGTTTGTGATAGGCCAAAGTGCAATTTTCTTGGCTAAGAACCCGCTATATCATTCAAAGACAAAGCACATTGATGTTCAATATCACTTTGTTAGAGATATGGTTGAGGCTAAAAGGGTGTTGGCTTGGTAAAGGTGGACACTTTGAAGAATGTTACGGATAGCACTGACGAAGTCCGTGAGCACTCAGAAGTTCTCTTGGTGTAGATGTACAATGTAGGTGTTGAAGAATTGGCCCAATGACTAAGATCTCCCTGTGGCCCCGTCGTGGAAAGAAAACAACAAGTGGGAGAATGTTGGGTATGTGTTATATTCTTTCCACGATTGGCCCTACGCATTTGTATGTTGCGTTGGGCGTGAGCAGGGCGGGGGGGGTCACGAGGGCGAAAGCGGTCCCCCACGATTTGGGGTCGGGTTACAGCCCCTAGGCCAAAATTTGTTTTTTGTGCGGACCCACCGGATAGCGTGATCCGCCCATGGTTTTGTGCATGGTTTTGCACATGGTTTGAGGGTTCGATGGTTTTCGGCTTCCCTGGTATTTTTGTAGATGCGGCCCCTGAGGGAACTACGGTTATGTTCTAATCCGGAGAGTTAATGGATTGGGGTTTATGTATGCTCGAGCATGTATATATATGTGTTCGTAACACTAAAAGGAATATAATGAGAAAATCAAGCTGGTCGTCCCCGATTTGGGATCCGAGGGGAAAATCTCTGTGTTTTATATGTTTTATGTTTTATGCTCTTGTCTATTGTTTATTTTCACTCGTTATAAGAATCGTGTGTAGATATTTACGTTCAGGGGTTAAAACCTACACAAACACATCCACTAATTGTCTGCTCTCTATTGCGCAATCACTGTCTGGACTAATGAGAGATCCAAGGTTCGAATCTCCTTGGCTTGACAGAGCAGCAATCATCATTGGAAATTTCCTCCAAGTGTGGTGCAAATCTCATGCACAAGTCCCGATGTACTCAACTAATAGCGTACTCACCCCTTTCTATCTACCTCTTTCACATGGTCTCCTCTGAGCTTGTCCATGCACCTTTGTAGTGAACTGATGTGTTCTTGAGTTGAATAATGAGTTAGCTAATTAGTGAATCTAAATAGTATTTAATTCACTCCACTCATTACTAGTTTTATTAGCTAGTTAAACTAATCTCAACTAGTTCAAGCTAAGTTAAATCAGACACAACTCCACTAGCTGTCCCCATTAACTCCACCAAACTACGCCAACGAAGTCCTAAGCGAAGTCAACCATGCATGAGCTCACCAAACCCCTAGGAATAGCTGTAATTCCTCCGTCGGATGCATGAGCCACTTCCAAGGCTCGGGCGCGAAGTGCTCCAAGAGAGTAAAGGCGGGAGTTTCTAGAGTCCAAATATTATTAAGGGTAAATAATATTTGACTTCCCCTATTTTTAGGAAGGCGATCTAAAAATAGACTTCGACCTAAATGTCTAAAAAATAGAGGTCCATCTATTTTTACCAACATGACCAATACTCCAAGAATAACATCTTACCGCAACCCCCTGGACCATGCTCCATATGTCTACAAAAATAGACATAGTCTAAAAATAGACTTTGTTCCAAATTTACTGCACAAGGGCCCACTTGAAAATGTAAGAAGGCGACTTCATTTCACTTTAAAAGCTCCATCATCTTGCTGCATTTTCAACACTCCCTCTCGGCAAGATATGGATTATCTGCAACCCCTATCCCTTCCTCTGTGGAATTCGAACTTGCTCTGGTGAGCGCCTTCGACAAGATGTCGCATCCTAATCCTCCAGGTGGGAACATATGAAAGCATCATGATTCTCTGCTTGAACACAATCTACGATATGATGGTACTGATGTCGATGTGTTTGGATTTATCATGAAATAATGGATTAGCCGAGAGCTTGATGCAGCTACGGTTATCACAATAAATCACTTTCGTAGGCTCCAAATGCAACCCGAACAATCCAACGAGGATCTTCCTCATCCAAATAGCCTCGCATGTAGCCAAGATTGCTCTGCCATGTACTCGGCCTCGCGGCCGAGTGCCACGGATCTCTGCTTCTGCCGGTACCGCAGGGAAAGCGGCGGTCGACCCAATGCTTTCGAAAACTCCTCCGGATGTGCTCGCCCGTTAGTTGGGCTCCTGCCCAATGCGCATCGATCAAGACTGAAGCTTCGCTCCATCCTTCGTCCGATACCATAGAGCCATATCCCGATGTGCCATTACATATAGCGCAATACATGCTTGCCTCGCCTTCCAAAAAGAGCTTGGTAGGATTCTAACCATAGCTTGCGAAAGCCGGGTTACAGCATAGCATATATCGGGTCGTGTATTGACCCGATATCATACGCAGCCCCACCCAGCTGTCGATAGACGAGTGGCATCCACTACCTCACGTGAAGTAGCATCCTCCTTCCTCCCAACCACCGAGGAAGAGGAGTGTCAACGAGGGGCTTGCAGCCTCTGCATGTTGAACCTCTCCAAAGTAATCTCCCGGAGCACTACTTGCCCACCGGAAAACAAACAGTGCTCCATCAGCATATGACGCTATCTCAATCCCGAAATAATGAAGGATTCCCAAATCCTCTCATCTCAAAATCTTGTGCAAGATCCTCCTTGCATGAAAGTATCAACGGCTCATCTCCCGTCAATATCGTGACTCATCTACATATAGTACGATGATCAGCGACTCCCCTCACCACAATGCGGTACGGAGTTAGGATCCGCCTCACTCTTGGAGAATCCCAACGCCGGTGAAAATAGGCGCGCTCTATGCGAGTGTACCAAGCACGGAGGTGCTTGTTTCAAAGTCGGTACAATGCTCATCTTGAGCTCCAGCACACATGCGATTCTCAGCTAGCCCAGAAGATCTCGAAACCTTCGAGGCTGCTCTATGTACACCTCCTCCTCAATCACTCTGCGTTGAGGAACGCGGGTCTTCACATCCATCGATGGATGTGCCATCCCATCCGCGTTGAGAGAGCAAAGGATCGTCCGTATGGAGGAGTACCTTGCGACGGGTGTAAAGTGCTCCTCATAATCGATCCCCTCGATGCCGCGAGAAGCCACGGGCGAAAAATCTCGCCTTGTACTTCTCCACACTCGTCGTACTAGCCCTTTGCTTCACTTTGTAGATCCATCGCAAACCCAACACACGATTTCCCCTCCAGGTCTTGGGACAATCTCCCATGCGCCCGTTTCGACGATCGAATCATATTCTTCGATCATGGCATCTACCCATGCGGGTTCCTCCTACTGACTTTTTCAAAAGAGGATGGCTCCGTCACGACACATTGACTCACAAGAGCCATGTATCCGGTGTACGGAGTCCAGCGCATCGCCTCTGCCCTGCGCCGTTGTCTTGTAGGTCGGTCCTACAACTTCTGCTGCATCTCGAGCCCGGTCGCTCGGCTTCTATAGTGCGCATGCGCCCCTCTCGATGGGGTGAGCGGCGCATGGGTGGTTTCTTCCACCTCCCGAACTTCCTCTTGTGGCTGATCCCACATCCGAAGCTCCTCCTTAGGAACTAGCAGCTCCTCATCCGCATGCAAGTGTAGCTCCCTCTCAAGCGAACACTTTGCATGGCTTTCTCCTCTTGAAAACTTGATATCCGTCGTCATAACGGTCTTGCGGCTCATGCACGAAAAATACACCACAGATAGTTGTGAGGTGTATGTCGGTGTACCCCACAAATATTCCATCCTCTCTACGCTCGGACATCCCGGCTTCCTTACGGCATCCTTAGTCACATGCATGTAGACAAGTGAACCAAAAATTCTCCAAATGAGAAATGTCGGGTCTCTTACCGAGAATAAGCCTCCCCTCAGGTGTACTCATGCCAAGAACCTTAGTGAGGACAACGGTGTTTGCACATACACCTCTGTATTGCATGCCTTAGCCCTGCAAGTGAAGGGATAGGCCCCGATCATGCAACATCGCCGTGCGGCAAGACCCACGATGCGTTCTGTTCTTCCGCTCGGCCCACCCGTTCTCGCGTAGGGTTATGGGGTGCGATGAGCTCTCTCCGAATCCCTTCGCGCCGCTGCGGGAGCTCCTTGAATTCAGCCAAGATGAATTCACCACCATTGTCGCTCTCTTAGAGCAATCACCTTCAACTTCCTCGACTCCTTCTCGAATCGATGGCTTTAAACTCACAAAACTTAGTGAATGTATCAGCTCTTCTTACGCATGAAGAAGATCCAGCACTTTCGAGAGAAATCATCAACAAAGATCACGTAATACTTGTGCTTTATCTTTGTCGAAGCTAACGAGAAAGGACCGGATCACGTACGTGTGAACTCTCTCAAGGATCATCGTGGCGTCGACTATCCTATCGTGGAAAGGTGGCTTTCACATACTTCCCTAAAGTACACCCCTTGCAACGCTGATATGATTGCGCAAGAGTGCCCCTATAGGGAAGCCCAGTGAAATCCGCTCGGCGGGATCTTCAAAGCTCGTGGTGAAGGTGGCCCAATCTCCTGTGCCACGAGTTCGCCCTCATCATCCCTAGGCTCACCACTTCTCCCGCCTTGCATGCCATTGCTTCAACGCGATACCTAATCTACTCGTTAGCAAGCCGATAAAGGTTCTTGGTTCGAACCCCTATCTTCCGGTCGTCTTTCCAGTGAGTCTTTCACTGCTGCGGGGAAGGCTTTTCCTTCGGCGAAGACCACATCATACCCCTTATCTTCCAACATTGCCACGAGAGATCAAGTTCTTCTTCAATCCCGGTACATGCATGACATCCTTCAACACAAAAGGGTTTACTCGGACTCCCTCCGAAAGGATATGAGTACCGATACCGGTCAGCATCAGTATCTACCATCATCGCCCATCTCGATGTGCACACGGATGCTTTGTCCTCCGGATACGAGAACAAATCTCGATCTCCCGCTCATATGAAATGACGCACCGTCCCATCCAAGAACCACACCGATCCCATCATCACTTGAAAACCAAGCATGCGATCGGTGGAAAAATTCAAGCTCGAATCGCGAGGCCAAAGCCTCTCCATCTCCCGAGATCTTCCCCTGGCTTGCTTGTTTTTATTCCTTCTTCTGGACAATTTGTGGCATAATGTTCATGATCATGGCGGTGAAAACACTTCACTTTCGCCATATCACAGCTACCCTTTACACTAGAATGAGAAGGTTTCTTACCCTTCCCTTCTTTGCTTTCAGCAACCAAAGCACACTTTTCTTCATCAGCTCCCTTTGATGTGAAGATCAGTCCCCGGTAGTCCTCCTTATCTCCTCCTGCATGAGATCCAGCCCAAAGGCGCTCCCCATCTCGACGACTTCTCCCGAGCCATTGACACTATCTTGATATGAATGCCAAGCCTTTGGAAGAGCCAAGGAGAGCCGGGTCCACCATGTCCTCATCTTTGCGACAGGTCACTCCCCTACACTTCCCAGTCTCATCTACTGCATCGAGTGAACTTCGTGAGGTATTTGGCGATGTTGTCGCCTTTCTCCATCTTGATGTTCTGAGCTTATCTTTGAGCGCTAGCTTCCTTTGGTCGCTCTTACTCCGGAATGAATCTGTCGTGCGCTTTCCACATTAGATATGGAGAAGCTTTTCCATGCGAGCTGGATACGATATGATCCTTGACGACCTCCGACAAAATCCTTCGAAATTTCGCCATCTTCTTTTGCCAAGCTTCGACTTCGAGCTGGGATCGGTGGGCTTTTGGACATCCATATCTACGAACTCCTTCAGTCCATTATCTTCTAATACGCCTCCATGCGATCCTTCCATGCAACATAATCTCTGAGTCACTTCAAGAGCATATTCGAAGTCGCAAGCCGTTGAAAGACATTTCAACTCACGAGCACGAAGAAAACAAGCTCTTTGCAAAATTCGACCTATTCCAGCTCAACTGCTCTAGCACTCTTGATCTGTGAGAACAAATTATTTCTAGCACGAGAGATCGACCGCGAGGGCATGTTCTTTGGATGTATCACCTTTCAAAGGAAAGGATGGACCGAGAGGCTACTGCCCGCATGCGGAGACTGCATCTATAGAAATAAGTTTGTAATCAGGTTTCGTGATGATCAATCTACTTGCTCCAATAATTAATCTAGCTCCGATACCATGTAGAAAATTTCTTTGAATAATGATATTTTATCCACGAGGTTATCCCGATCACATATCAATTCGAATTCATATGCAACACATAATCTCTTCCACTCGAGATCATCACACATGCGGAAAATAAAACAAGTCGATAACACATCAAATCATCATACACATTAACACGGTATGTATGGGGGAAAGCTTATAGGCGAAAACCCCACGGCTATTGCTGTATATTATAATGGAGAAAACATGTAACAAACTCAGTACAATACTCCTCACAAGTACTTAGGCATCTTGTCTCATGAAGTTACACACAAGCTAGCTTGGTTTTGAACAAGTCAACTGGTTCAAAACACATCCACTAATCAGCTCGCCTCTATCATGCAGCGATCAGCCGTGGGCCTAATGAGAGATCCAAGGTTCGAATCTCCTTGGCTTGACGGCGTAATCATCATTGGAAATTGCCTCCAAGTGTGGTGCAAATCTCATGCACAACTGATGTCTCAAGCGATAGGCATGCATTCACCCTTTCATCTACCTCCTTCAGCTCGGTGCTCCAACGAGTCGTCCATACACTCGTAGTGAGCTGATGTGTTCTTGAGTTGAATAATGAGTTATGCTAATTAGTGAATTAAATAATATTTAATTCACTCCACCATTACTAGTTGATTAGCTAGTTAAACTAATCTCAACTACTTCAACTAAGTTAATACCGAACACAACTCCACTAAATCGTCCCATTAACTCCCACCAAACTTCACACTCGAAGTCTAGTCGAAGTCAACCATGCATGAGCTCACCAAACCCCTAGGAATAGCGTAATTCCTGCACTGTCGGATGCATGAGCCACTTCCCGAAGGCTCGAGCTGAAGTGCTCCAAGAGAGTAAATCTGAATTTTAGAGTCCAAATATTATTAAGGGTAAATAATATTTGACTTCCCCTATTTTTTAGGAAGGCAGAGTCTAAAAATAGACTTCGACCTAAATGTCTAAAAATAGAGATCCATCTATTTTTACCAACATGACCAATACTCCAAGAATAACATTACCGCAACCCACGGACCATGCTCCATATGTCTAAAAATAAACATAGTCTAAAAATAGACTTTGCGCCAAAATTTACTCGCTCGTGGCCCACTTAGTGAAGGCTGACTTCATTTCACTCATATGCTCCATCATCTTGCTGCATTTTCAACATACGGATTGTTTAATCTTATAACTAAGAAGTTTGTCGTAATTCGAGATGTGAAATTTCCTAGAGACAAGTCTTGGAATGAAATGGAGTACAATACTTGTCCTAATCCTTTTATTTTGTTAGACGAACATCAAGCACCTGCGACAAGCACTCCAAGTTTACAGGTTCAAGACAAAACCAGTAGTAGTTCATCAAGCAGTAGCAGTTCATCATCTTTTGAGTCTGATTCTAATAATCCTAAAATGAAAAACTTAAGTGATATTTATGCACAAGACGATGTTGATGATATTGTAAATTTTGCATTTCTTTCATTTCAACGTACTTGTTTTGAAGAGGCTATAAAGGACAAAGAATGAGTGGATGCGATGAATAATGAAATCGATGCTATTGAAAGAAATATAACCTGGGATTTGGTTGATCTACCTGATGATAAAAACTCTGTAGGTGTCAAATGGATTTTTAAAACAAAGTTAAATGAGAGAGGTGAAGTTGATAACCACGAAAGAAAGATTAGTTGCCAAAGGTTTTTCACAACAACTCCTGGCATAGATTATCGTGAAACATTTGCACTTGTAGCGTGGGAATTGATGCGCGTTCGGGATTCAGATATTAGCTATTGTAGCACAAAACAAGTGGCCGATTTCTACAAATGGATGTAAGTACGTTTTTTTTGAACGGTGTTTTGAGACGAAGAAGTGTATGTTGATCAAATCGAACTCCTGGTTTCGAAATAAAAAATCAAGAACATAAGGTGTATAGGTTGAAGAAAGAATTATATGTGCTTGAAGCAAGCTCCAAGAGCTTAGTAGCATCCAGAATAGACCATTACTTGTTGAATAATGGTATTCGAAGAAGCGACCATGAGCCCACTTTTCGTATATCAAGAATGATCATCAAGGTAATATTTTGATGTCGTGTGTCTTTATGTTGATGACATAATTTATACATTAACATTCAGTTTAGATGAATTTAAAGCTACAATGAAAAATGAATTTGAAATGACGAGCATCTTGGATTAATGAGATACTTTTTAGTGTATCGAAGTGAAACAAACACAAGATGGTATGTTTATAAGTCAACGAAGTATCACTACGACATTTTGAATTTTTAAAGATGGACATGTGTAAACGCCAAAGTGGATACTCCTATCGAAGTTGGTACGAAAGTTGAGTAAAGATGATGTGGGTACTATTGTTAATGCGACTTTGTATAAGCAACTTGCCGCAGTAGTATTATAGTATCTTATCGCTACTAGACACTGATATAACATTTGCAGCTTGAGTTATATTTTCGAGTTTATGGAATCTCCAGAAAGATTGTCATTGGAAAGCTAGAAAAAAGGGTGTTAAGATACATTGCGGAGGTACATCTACTTATGGTTTATTGTATGCGGCCTGGCTGCGAGAGAGCTATAGCTTGTTGGTTATATCGGACGGTGATTATGCAGAGTTGTATGGATGATCGGAAAAACACTTCTGGCCATGCTTTTTCTATTTGGCACCTAGAAACTTGATCTCTTGGTCATCCAAAAAGTAGCCCATAGTATGCGCTATCTTCAATAGAGGCCGAGTACATTTGTACAACAAATTCAACATCATGTCGAGCGAGTAGTGGCTAAAGAGACTTCTCTCTGAGCTTCGTGATATATAGAAAATGAACCTATTTCATTCCTTTGTGATAACACTTCCGCTATTTCCTTGTCGAAGAACAATGTCTTTCATCAAAAGAGTAAACATATTGACACTCGTTTTCACTTCATTCGTGAACTCGTAAAAAATGGTGATATTGTTCTCAAATTTTGTGAATCCAAGGATGCGATTAGTGGATATCTTCACAAAACCATTAGGGAAAAGTTAATTTTGAATTTCAATGTCAAAAGTTAGGAATAAAACAATGTAACCCTCAAGATTAAAGGGGAGTGTTAAATAATTAATCATTTGGTTAGTTTAGAATTAGTTCTAGATTATTTAGTAATCGAGTTTGCAGTTCGGTGTAACATCAAGCATTTCGACTTGTATAAATATACATTTTTCCTTTAATAAATGATATGTAGTGCTACTATGCTCTCTACAATTCTCTACTGTCTCATTTTGTCAATTTTTCAGAATCCAAACGTCACAATAATGTACTATAAATGTACATCTATGGTTAATAGAAATGCAATTCATGTTTTATCTTTCACATCCAGTCTTCACCATAGTTGTGTTTAACATGGTATCGGAAGCGGACAGATTCTTGCCCTGCTTAAGTGTGAGCCACTATGTGTGTGGCCTTTCTCTGCATATTCCTTAAACGTGGTGTATTTCAGACATAATTCTCTCCGCGCACTTGAGGAACCACTCGTATCACTGCCATCCTTGCCAAGTAAAACATCATCGACCACTCATTTTTCTATTCATAAGTTAGTTGTTTCCTAGAATCTTCTACCTTCTCTAGCTTGCACGCATCTCCGTAAAGAACAAAATTGGTATTCTCCCTCGGTCTACATTTTTAAATGTTTTTACGACTTTATCAATCGAATTAGTACGATCCTCATTAAAATTTAGCGTAAATATCTTAGCAATCGTTCGAGGGCTCTTTGTTCTCATGCATATCTTGGATGGGGGACAACACTCTTTATTAATCATGTGAGTTTCTCATTCATTTGCATTTAAAATATTTATTCCTAGCCTTTACTAATGCTGTTTTTTTATATGTATCCCTCGGCCCTATGTTGATCTCTTATGTTTTTAATATTTTTCCCTTGGGTTCCCCAATTCCTTTGGTTCTATAATATTAAACCCTTGGGGTTTTATTAGTTGTTTTGGTTTATAATATTAATAATCCCTTGTGTTTATTAATTCGTTGATTTTAAAATATTGATTCTTATGGTTTATTAATTTCTCTAGGTTTTTGAATTTAAAATATTTATTCTTAGGGTTTGTGATGCCGAGTCTACCACTATCAAACCCACATTCCCTTCTCTCAAAGATGCATATGAAATGCAATTCAAATTTGTGCTTCAATAAAACTCAATACAAAGTCAATTCGATAGGCAAACTCCCAATATTTATCAACTCTGGAAAATTCAAAAATATATCTAAGATTCTTTAATATCTCAAATCCGAGATTTGAGATATTCAACTAAAATTCTCTCTTATGGTTATAAACTTACTCATCACAACCCTAGCATTTATAGTGCGGAAGCTTTTCTCCTTAACCAAGGGTTATAAAACCATACATCCCCAATTTCTACTTTATGGGAATATTCAATAAGCATTCGACTTTATATCTCGGGGTCAACAACCACTATATATATATAGACCACGCGATACATCCAACTTAAAAATGCTATCTCTAGTTAAAAACCCAATGCAGCTATATCCTTCCCATAGTCCATCGGAAACACTTCATTTCCGAGCTTAACCTTTCGACTTTGGATTAAACTTAAACGCACGTATAATTCCGAATTGCACATAATAATACCCGGGCCACATCATATTTTAACTTACCGCTCTGTCGGACAGTTTGTGGGTCTATCACACACCATCTTGATGACCACTTGCTCATTGATCTTACTCTGGCTTTATCAACCCATGCACAATTCAATATATCAGATGCACGATTCGGATCTTTATAACCCTCGCAGTCGGACAATTATCGCATTTTTTAAAGAACATGAAGCTTTAACACTGGAGAAAATAGCGATAAAAGTGGTTTTACTCCTGGACCACCTTTCGCTCACGCGTCCTCCTTAGAGCTTTTATCACGCAAAGTTTCTTAATACCATTTACCACTTACCAAAGGTGCGCGAGACCAACGATTTATCTTCTCATAATCTGCCATATCTTGTTTTGTTCAAGGTTCAGCTTCTCTCAACGCACGAGTACCACTTCTTTCCACGGTGGTATTAATCTCACGATTCCATCGTGCCATCATACCGCTTCTCGTCTTCATGGTTTATCGGAAATACACCATCACTCCACTCTAAATTTTAACTCATCTCTTGCCATCGATTCATAGCCTGCGATGCTTCGGTTTCCCATCTTCACTTCTACGCTTGAGAAATCCGTCGAGCCATGCCGGTTGGCTTGCTAACCTCATCTCACTAATTTCATTTTCGATCGAGTTCTTTCACTTGGCACTTCACATTGACTCCCTGGAAATTAAATCTAAACCCAATTTTAATTCCTCCACGCTTCCGCGTAAATAGGATTACCAACTAATTTAGGACCGAAGCCTACTGCTTAGAAGTTTCGATTCACCGCGCATATCCAATGTTCTAGCATACATACACTACTGAATTCTTCTAAGGTCGAATCACGATTAAATCATCATCAATTATTTAAGACACACGAAATCTCATAATAATCCAATTCTTTCGATTTCATGCGAAAGGCACATGCACACATATTTAAAATGCCAACCATCGTTATACATGAGATTAAACACATTCCTCACACAGTTTATCACTTCACCGAAAGGAATCGATCGAATTCCTTGTGAATTCTATGGTATAGTAATCTAGTCTTGATCTCGGATCTCTCTCAAATTATACATGCACATTTATCTTATGGAACTCCCTAATTCAAACACAATCAATCATTCGATGTACATAATCTCACACCTTTAATCATCAGAATCAGTTCTCTATATATAACCACAATCAATTAATTACAAAGGACTTCCTTCTCTCGCACTTGATATTTTGATCAATGGCCTTCTATCAGATTTGTCGATAGGCTTACAAAGACTACGTTTCCTAAAGCTGAAGCTCTGACACACTGCGCCTTTCCGGCTCTCCTAGCTCTATTCATTATCATGCCTTTAAGGCTTACACTTATACGGGATGGTAATAGAATCGATTCAACTCCTACGATGACTCGACATAAACTCTTGGAATCCTCAAATCCTAAATTTAGGTCCCAACTCCCTAAATTCACTCGAACTAACTCTTCACATTCCTAGTTAATCGAATTCCCCTCATGTTCTCCGAATGACTTGGGAGCATTTACAATTTTTCATGACATCTTTATATTTATTCAAAAATACTATCAATAATTACATAAGAAATTAGAAACATCGGACCCCCACATGTATATGAAAATACAAAGTATTTTTGGAACCTAATGCCCCGCGATCGGACTCCCAAGGTTAAAATGATTCATGATCTCCTTCGATCATGTGCTTTCGATCCTTGTCGTCACGGATCCAGCACTCTATACGCAGTCGATCACTGTTGCAATATTCTTCTTCGCACTCCTCAAGCTTTCGTATCTTATTCTCATTATGTGCGCACTAGGTACGCACTTTTGCATTCTCTTCCGTCCTTCTTTTCGCTTTGCTATGCAGCTTTCCTTGTTTTCTTATTTGCTTTGTCTTCCTCTGCATTACCTTTACTATCAGCTTTCTCATAAATTCAATTTCCATACTGTCTAATATGCCTTACGGGATGCGTGGATATTGCTTCATCTTGATTCATGAACTTCTACTTTGTTTCCGCTTACTTTGAGTTCTTGATTCTTCCGAACTCTATCTGCTTCGTTTTTTCTCTTCGTAACGAGCTCTACGCTAGCTCTAGCTCCAGTCTCCGCCTTTAGTACTCCTATGGAAAGCTCTCACGCTTTATTGCGTCATCAATCATCCATACCCTCTTGTTCTCTTGCAACGATACTAAACTCTCTTCGATTGTCACCCATGCCAATTTCTTCATTCTCTAACTTGAGCAATTTCATGGATCGGAATTTGTCAAATTGCCGATCATTCGCTCTCTCATCTCAGTTCCTCTCCCTGGACTCAAACATCCTTTAGTCCTTCCGATCAACTCTGCCAATCACATAAAACAAACACCAAATTCATGAAATCCTTGGTGTCTCTTCCTCCTCTAGCAACACTTCAAATTGTTGCTCTAACATTTCCTCCGCAACACTTCAATATACTGCTCTCTGCCATTTCATTCTCTTCTCTAAATGTTTTGCATGGCATCGAATGTCGACCATCTATTTTTTAAGCATTTCATCAATATGCTTTGCAAACTCTGGTCTAAGCAGTATTCTTCTTCTTCTTCCTTGAAAATCTTCGAGTAATTTTCTTCCATCTTCTTGGATTGATTTTGGCAATCGATTCAAGTTCTTTTCAAGTCTTGTGTCCTCATCTTCTATCGTAGTAAAATTACGATTCTCCACCTTGTAGTAGTTCCAAAGAGGCTCATGTCCCCGAGCTTCTTCTCTTTGTCCATCGCACTAAATCTAGGCTCCTTCTTGTCATCAATAGTAATAACAAATGTTCTTTCACATGAGACATGATAGTCTCACCTTCCTTCTCCTTCAATAGTTCATCTTCATCCAAGACAACTCCAAAAGATGGCTTGTCTTCTATCACTACCTCGTCAACACGTCTCCAACTTGTCAATTTTAAAATCACAAGACCTAAAGCGTCTCAATTGATGATCCGATCACCAATTATTCTTTTCACACGTTATAAGTCTCTCCCAAGACTCGTAAAGTCTTCATTTGTCTTCATTCCCTTGTATCTTCACATTCTCGTAATCCCCAATTTGAGGCTCTCCTTCCGCATTGAATCATGGTTGTTCAACATAATCCCCAACAATCCAATTTCTTCATTCCATGGATTAAAGTCTTCCCACTAATTCTCCTCCTCTTTTAATTCGAGCGCAATGGTGTCAAATTTTTCCTCGGCATCAACAAAATCTCGCATTCATAAAACAATTGTCAAAAAGATCATAAGGCCTCGGTGCCTTTCTTTCCTCTGCCGACATTTCAAGTGTCTTTGCCTTTGAAATTTCTTCCTTCTCTACATCGGCACATCGGTATGTTGATCCAAAGAATTTCCAAAGAATTCTCTCGCAAGAATTCCCAAGGCTATCAACTAGTCCTCTTTTCACACCATCTCGCTCCCATGATGTTTTCCTGTTCAATCGTGATGAACTCTGCAGCACGCAATCTGCTCTTTCATACTACGAATTCCCCAACAAGTATTCCAACAATGCAATCTCTTCGGAATTCTTTAAGAACTTCATCATCACTTACTATCCGTTGCATTCATACACAAAATTTTAGTTTGTAAACTACAAACTTCAACAATCCTCCATACATAAATGCACCACTTTGCTTCCTTTTAGTCAAGAGACATTCTCTAACATTGCATTTTTCTTCAAAGTATTCATCTTCGAGAGATACTTCTTCATTCTTGTGACAACTTCACAATATTTCTCATCCTCCTCCCGTCAGAAAACCCTGTAATCACATCACAATTTTTCGGCTTACAAAAATACAAGGTTCTTACATCATCCAAAGTACGATCTGGATTTTCCCAATAACTCGATGAAATCATCGATGATTTCCTCTTCAGAGTAAGACAAACTTCTTGCTTGTCTTAAACCTCCCACCATGGTTCATAAGATCTTTTGTAGATCTCCATTCTTCATCTAGTACTACGATTACTGCTTCACAAACAAAAACTTCTCTTCTCAACTCGAGCTTTGCTACGGGTTTTGCACATTCAACTGTACATCCATCCTCCGTTCAAGCTTTCTCGAAGCTTCTCTTGCAAGCATACAAAAATCATCGGATGTAAAGTCATTTGAACTTTTGGTCTCACTCGAAGTTTCGAGTCTCTGGAGTCCTTCTCCAAATACTCAATCATCCCGAGTAGTCTCTCTCTTTCGCTTGCTAAGCATGTATCATTTGCTCTTTCTTCATCCGTAGCCCATGCCACTTTACTTACTTCTTCATGAGCCAACCAACTCTGCGGCTTTCCTCTATCATCTTTTCCATTTTATTAAATCTGTTCTATGATCTCAACTGCCCCTCTTTCCAATATTTTCCCGCATCGGTCAAATTCTTCCCTCACTGCCATTTGTCCCGGCATCTTCTTCCTCTTTTCGCGTTGTGGCCCTCTCTCGGAACCTCTCGCAATCTCCTCGCTATGAGTATCGGTAGTCATCATTTTCTCCATGAGTTCTTCACTCACAAGTGCCTAAGCTTCTCTACACCGGCGAAGCTCTCCTGCGCACTTACCTCACCAATCCTTTCCTGCGAATGCGGGCTTTTGGCAACTACCGGGTCCCCCTATCTGCTGGAACCTTCCGAGCACTCTCTTCGCGCTCTCTAGGCTTCACTACGCAACTTCTCAAGAACACATATGTTCTTCTTTCATCCAACCTCTGTTGAGAATTCTCCGAGTTGCCCGCTTACTACTTTCTTCTTCACTTTAGAATCCTCTCTACTGGACTCTTTCATCACCGTCTGGCAAAGCGCGATGCGCTTTCGTTTACGAGATTTCTTCACTTGCCTACAATATGAGTTCTACAAACAATCACTTCAAACTGCGAGTTAAATAATACTCATCA
Source organism: Pinus albicaulis (assembly GCA_034641835.2). NCBI lineage: Eukaryota > Viridiplantae > Streptophyta > Pinopsida > Pinales > Pinaceae > Pinus > Pinus albicaulis. Next base: position 9,042,488 of record CM076569.1, on the reverse strand, counting down.
ACTCACCTTCAAGATTCAGTATAATCTTGCTTCTTCTTTCACTTGCAATGCATATCCGTATACTTGCAATCTTTATCGATTTCCAAAAATCTATTTTCTTTTCATACATGCAATTAATTCAAAAAACTTGAACTTTTCAAACGAGTTATTCCAGCTTTGATACCACATGATGCTCGGGTCTACTCCCGTCGAGCCCACATTCCCACTCTCGAAAGCTGCATATGAAATGCAATTCAAATTTGTGCTTCAATAAAACTCAATACAAAGTCAATACTGCAAACTCTCAATATTTATCAACTGGCAAATTAAAAAATATATATATGGATTCTTTAATATCTCTCAAATCTCGGATTTGAGATATTAATCTCATTCTCTTATGGCTATAAACTTATCTCATCACATGACCCAGGATTTATAGTGCGGATAGCTTTTTCTCCTTAACCAAGGGTTATAAAATCATACATCCCAATTTCTACTTTATGGGAATATTCAATAAGCATTCGACTTTTATAACTCTAGGTCAACAACCACTATATATATATAGACCCACTGAGAAATTAAACTAAAGTGCTATCTCGGTTAAATCCCAATGCACTATATCCTTCATGCATCCATCGAACATTTCATTTCCGACTTAACCTTTTGACTTTGGATTAAATCTTAAACACACGTATAATTCGAATTTCACATAATAATACCTAGGGCCATGTAAGCATATTTTAACTTCTTGCTCTATCGGACTGATGCGGGTCTATCGCATGCCATCTTGATGACCACGCCATTGATCTCACGACTTTTATCAACCCATGCTCACAATTTTATGCTTATGCTTTCGGAACATCGATTACGGGGTGAATTGAAACTTCCCAAGCGATGTAATTGGTCCTAAATTAGTTGGTAATCCTATTTACACGAAGTAGGAGGAATTAAAATCTGGGCTTTTAGATTTTAATTTCCAGGAGTCGATGTGAAGTGCCAAGTGAAAGAACTCTGATTGAAAATGTAGTTAGTGAGATGAGGTTGGTAGGCCAACCCATGGCTCGACAGAGTTCTCGTTTGAAGTGAAGACAGAACCGAAGTATCAGAGCTATGAATCGATGGCAAGAGATGAGTTAAATTCAGAGTGGAGTGATGGCGTATTTGATAAACCATGAAGACGAGAAGCGGTATGATGGCACAGTGGAATCGAAGAGTAATACCATCGTGGAAAGAAGTAGAACTGCGCGTTGAGAGAAGAGGAACCTTGAACAGAACAGTAGAGGCGGTTAGGAGAAGATAAACCAGTGGTCTCGCTCACCTTTGTAAGTGGTAAATGGTATTAAGAAAAATTTGCGAGATAAAGGTTTGAGGAGGACGCGTGGCAAAGGTGGTAGGAGTAAAACCACTTTTATCACATTTTGTCTGAGTGTTAAAATCCTATTCTTTAAAAAAATCACGATAAGCAGATTCGATACGAGTTATAAAATCCGACATTGTCGTATATTGAATTCTTCTAAGGTCAATCACCAATTAAATCATCAATTATTTAAGACACACAGTCTCATAATAATCCAATTCTTTCGATTTCATTCGAAAGGCCTGTACGCACATTTAATTTTCCAACCCTCGTTATACATGAGATTCAACACATTCCTCAAAGTTTCTCACTTCCTGAAAAGGAATCGATCGAATTCCTTGTGAATTCTATGGTATAGAATCTGGTCTCGATCTCAGATTCTCTCAAATTATACATGCACAGTTATCTTATGGAACCCCTAATTCAAACACAATCAATCATTCAATGTACATAATCTCACACCTTTAAGATCGAATGTTCTCTTTGTATAAACACAATCAATTAATTACAAAGGACTTCCTTCTCTCGGCCTGATATTCTAATCAATGGCCTTCGATCAGATTTGTCGAAGGATTACAAAGAATCTATTTCCTAAAACTAAAGCCTCACACACTCTGCCTCTCCAGATCTCCAGCTCTATTCATTAATGCCTTTAAGGCTTACACTTATACAGGATGGTAATGAATCAATTCAGCTCCTACAATGACTCAACAAAACTCTTGAAATCCTCAAATCCTAAATTTAGCCTAACTCCCTAAATTCACTGAACTGACTCTTCACATTCCTAGTTAATCGACTTCCCTTCATGTTCTCCAATGACTTGGGAACATTTACAATTTTCTCACTATATTTATTCAAAAATACTAATAATTACATAAGAAATTAGAAACATCAGACCCCCCTATGTCTATGAAAATACAAAGTATTTTTTTTTGGAAGTGTTTTTAATATTGATCTATTGGCCTTATTGATCCCTTATGTTTTTAATAATTTTCCCTTGGGTTCACCAATTTCTTTGGTTTATAATATTAAACCCTTGGTTTATTATTTCTTTTGGTTTATATTATTAATAATCCCTCGGGTTTACTAATCTCTTGAGTTTAAAATATTAAATACTATGGTTTATTAAATTCTTAGGTTTTGGGTTTAAACTATTTATTATTAGGGTATATTACTCTCTTCAGTTTAAAATATTACTTCTTAGGGTTTATGAATTTCTTCGTTTATAATACTAATATTTATCCCTTAGGTTTATAACATTTTTCCATTGGGTTTATTAATTTCATGGGTTTATAATATTAAATGCTTGTGTTTATTTGTTCCTTACCTTTATAATTTTAATAATTCCTTTGGTTGATAATATTAGTTATTTTGGTTTACAACATTAATAATCCGTTGAGTTTATTAATCTCTTGAGTTTAAAATATTATTTCTTAGGGTTTATTAATTTATTAGGTTTTTGAGTTTCAAATATTAATTATTAGGGTTTATTAATCTCTTGTGTTTTTAATATTGATGAGTTGGCCTTATTCATCCCTTAGGTTTAAACTATTTATCCTTGGGCTCCCCAATTCCTTTGGTTTATAATATTAAACCCTTGGCTTTATTAGTTCTTTGGTTTTATAATATTAAAAACCCCTTGGGTTTATTAATCTATTGAGTTTAAAATATTATTTCATAGGCTTTTTTAATTTCTTAGGTTTTTATTTTAAAATATTAATTATTAGGTTTATTAATCTCTATTGTTTTTAATATTGTCCTTAGCCTTATTGATCCCTTAGGTTTTTAATATTTATCCCTTGGGTTCACTCATTCCTTAGGTTTATAATATTAAACCCTTGGGTTTATTAGTTCTTTTGGTTTATAATGTTAATCACACATTGGGTTTATTAATCTCTTGAGTTTAAAATATTAATTCTTAGGCTTTATTAATTTTTTAGATTTTTCAATTTAAAATATTAATTCTTAGGGTTTGTTAATCTCTATTGTTTTTAATATTGATCCCTTAGGTTTATAATATTTATCCCTTGGGTTCGTTGATTCCTTTGGTTTATAATATTAAACCCTTGGGTTTATTAGTTCTTTTGGTTTATAATGTTAATAATCCCATTGGTTTATTAATATCTTATGTTTAAAATACTGATTCTTATGGTTTATTAATTTATTAGGTTTTTTAGTTTAAAATATCAATTCTTAGGGTTTATTAATCTCTTGTGTTTTTAATTATTATCTCTTATGTTTATAATATTTATCCCTTGGGTTCACCAATTCCTTTGGTTTATAATATTTAAACCTTCGGTTTATGAGTTCTTTTGGTTTGTATTATTAATAATCTCTTGGGTTTATTAATATCTTGAGTTTAAAATATTAATTGTTAGGGTTTACTAATTTATTAGGTTTTTCGTTTGTACTCTCTTGAGATTAAATTATTTATTCTTAGGGTTTTTTTTTTAATTTCTTGGTTTATAATATTATTATTTATCCCTTGCTTCACCAATTACTTTGGTTTATAATATTAAACCCTTGGGTTTATTTGTTCTTAGGTTTTTTGTTTTTAAATATTATTTCATATGCTTTATTAATCTAGTTAATTTAATATATTAATTCTTAGAGTTTATTACTTTCTTATGTTTTTGGGTTTAAAGTATTATTATTTATGAGGGTTTTTTAATCTCTTGAGATTAAATTATTTATTCTTAGGGTTTTTTTATTTCTTGGTTTATAATATTAATATTTATCCTTTGCTTCACCAATTACTTTGGTTTATAATATTAAACCCTTGGGTTTATTAGTTCTTTTGGTGTAAAATATTAATAATCCCTTGAAATATTGATAAGACATATATATTAGTTGCCTTGAGATATTGATAAGATATATATATTTGTATCGGGGAGGAAGCAGAGATAGCTAGACACATACAATCATATACGCACAAGAGATCACATCATGTACCATACAATCATATGCGCCACCTGAGATCACATCGTGTAAACCCCTCCTAATGGACACATGGAGTTTGAACCGGTGGCCTTTACAGCGAGTGCCCTAACAAAACACTAACTACCAACAGCCACCCTGTAGGTTCTAGGTTCTAAGAGACATAAACTTATTATAATATTAATAAAATATTATTATTATATTATTTTAAATTATATTATAATTTGAGTTAAAACTATTAATGTATTGAAATCATTTAATAATACATTTTTATTATTTACTATTGAATATTATAATTATATATATTCTAATATATAAATATTTTTCAAGTTAATATATATGCTATGTATATAGTTAATATTATTAATATATTATAAGTAAATATTATATATAAAGTATTTTGGCGATTTAATTATAAATATATAATATTTATTTTAGTGAAATATATGTAGTGGGTAGTCGATATAGGTTTATTGGTGTATATCAATTATATTGGAAAATGTGATTGTATTATAAATGTACATCTATAATTAATAGAAATGTAATTCATGTTTTAACTTTCACATTTAGTCTGTCCGTAATTGTATTTAACATGGTATCTTGCCCTGCTTAAGTGTGAGCCACTATGTGTGTGGCCTTTCTCTGCATATTCCTTAAGCGTGGTGTATTTCAGACATAATTCTCTTTGTGCACTTGAGGAACCACCCAGTCGTGCCATCCATGCCAAGTAAAAACATTTGACCACTCATTTTTCTATTCATAAGTTAGTTGTTTCCTAGAATCTCTCCTTCTCTAGCTTGCACAGTTTGTAAAGAACAAAATTGACATTCTCCCTCAGGTCTACATTTTTAAATGTTTTCTGACTTTATCAACGAATTGTACTGTCATTAAAATTTAGTAGAAATATCTTGCAATTTTCGAGGCTCTTTGTTCTCATGCATATCTTGGATGGGGACACCACTCTGAGCCGTGGCACGTACTGCTCTAAAAAAGAAGAAAAGAAAAAAAAAGATGTTTCTGTGTCCTCAAGTCCCAAGTTTAGCTCAGAGACATCTGCCCATCGATTGTCCATAACTCCAGTCAGTTCTGTCAGTTATGGAATAAAACGTTCTTTCTCGTCAATTCCTATTCCTGTGCAATTGACCTTCTCATTTTACTGCTGCTCAAAATCCATTCTTGTCTGCACTGCAAAAGGGTGATGACCAGTGAGAATAGGGAACTATATTCGTTATATTTGTTACAAATTCGAGTTGATGTTTAATTTTAGGTCCGCTCTTTTGAGTGCAAAATTTGTGGAAGCTTTGTGTATGGAGGTGTTGGTGGCTCGACGGATGTACGAATTGCACGAAGTCAATCCATGATTCTGCAATCGCCGAGAGAGGAAATTAGAAGGGTTTGAAAAAAATATGGAAGGGGGCGGCCTTACTCGCCGCTGCGAATAGGGTTTTTCTCTGCAGGGCGGTACTCGGCGAAGGGAAGGCCAAGGGAGGAGGTTACACAGTGGGACTTAGACTCCGCTGGTAGTTTTGAACTAGCCCGGTCCTCCTGCGTCCCTAGTTGAAGCTCAGCCTCAGACTGGAGGGAGGATTTTCAGCGGCTGCGGCGGATAGGGTTTTTCTCTATGGGGTCCGGTGGCCGCCTCGCCGCTGCGGCCCCCCTCTTCTTCATCAGCGACCTCTGGGCGTGGCAGATGGGGTTTTCTGCGCAGCATCTGGCGGCGGCTGTGCCCTGGTTTGCCTTCTCAAGGTCTCGGTGGACTTGGAAGGTTCTATCTCGGTTTTTGGGTGCGGAGGAGGGGTTTTATGTCGCATTTGGGGTTTTCTCTGCACGGGATATGGACGGCCGCCTCGCTGGTGGACTGGCGATGGGGTTTTGCTCGATGCTGTGAACCCTCTTCTGCTGTCTTTTTGCTTGCTGCTGCAGCTCCATTTTCTCCTCTGGGGCTATTTTTTGTGGATCCTGTTGATGGGATGATACACGGGTGGAGACTACTCTCCCTCTGCTCTCTTTTTTGTAATGAGTGGTTTATGCACTCTGATTTTGGTGATGCCAAGCTTCTGTGATCCTGAATGTGATCCGGTTTTTTTTCTGGCATTTATGTCTTGATGATTCTCGTTGTTGCACAACTGAGAACGAAATTGATGTATTGTGGTTGCCAAGCTACTGTGATCCTCCCTTGTATGTGATCCGGTTTGTTTTTTGGCATAGATGTTATGATGTTTCTCGTTGTTGTACAGCTGAGAACGATATTGATGTAAAATGAACTGACATATTAAATATATCAGCTTTTTTTTCTTCTGAAAAAAAAAAAAAAATATGGAAGGGTTCAGTGCATTGGTGTGATTAAATCCCACGTTCATCGCTGGGATTTGGAAAATCAAAAGAAATTAGAAGGGACACTTTGACCTGCGAGGAGGCAATCCAAATCTCCTGCAAGTGTTTGGAGAATATTTCGATTGAATTCATAGAAAATGGTGGTTACAGCCTGCAAGTTTCTTGGCCTTGCAAAAGTAGTTTGCAGAGTCTAATTGTGGAAAATCTCTAGCATTATGGTGGAAAATCAAGTCAAATGAAAAAGTAGTTTGTCCATAAATATTCTTAACAAAGATGCAAGCAAGAGTGAGGAATCTTCCCACTGCTTCTGTAGCTTCCATATGCTAGAATAATCTGCCCACAGAGTTGTGTTCAATTGAAGGGATGGAGAAGTCTTAGAGCATATGAAATTAGAATACAACGATAGCTTTATTGGTAACGAATATCCATTCGAATACCCTCAAATATATACAGTTAGAGTGCTTGAGCCTGGAGGAACACGTGGAGAGGAGCGAATGTTGGAGCAGTGAACATGATTGATTAAATGTATTGTTGGATAATGCATTGATTAAATGTATTGTTGGATAATGCTTACCGTTGTACTGGTGAATATATTGTGAGCTATCCACATCGAATCTTCTTGAATTATCCTGGTACTGTAGTAATTATTCCTATCGACGCCTCACCATCAACATCAAGAGAAGAACTTGGCCTTACGTGATCAACCATAAATTCATATTTGGAAATTTTGTTTCAATCAACACTCTACTCAACAACACAATTGATTACTGCTGGACTTTTTTTTGTCTCCATCAACGCTCAATTCGTGTCCAAATCCAGCCTCTCAAATCACACAATTTTTAGTGGCTCATGTTCATTTCGGAAGATGAAGCTCTGACCTATTATGTGAACGTTGATGTGTTAAGGAAGGTCGCAAGCCTGGCAATTGTAAGGTATAGGTATTATTATTTGTAACTTTATTGATATTCATTGCAGCAGTGGGTATGAATATTGAATAATATAATGAAAATATGAGCATTAATAGTTGAATGGACCGCGACAAGAATATTTTTTTTAGTATGAATAGTGCTCCGCAACCATAATTTGGGTGTTAACTCTTATTCTCATTATTATCACATCTTGATAATTATCAAGACTTTGCTCAAAGGGTTATGATTTCCTTTGATGGTGAAATAGACCTCCCAACACTCATTTATGCACTAGGTTTGTGCTTGAATATTTGTGTTCAAAGAAGAGTGGATTAACTAGTACTCTTGAAACATAAGGTGGAGTTGCAATAGACTTTTTTGAAGTTTTTAAATGGAAAAGATTGACAATTTAGAGTTATTAAGAACTCTAATTGTTTCAACTGTTGAAAGCATAGTTAAAGTAAACAAAGTCACTTTCACAAATATTCAAACTTCTCTACAAAATGCACAATAACAAATTTATTTTTTGCAGCTTGAATCTCAACTACAATAAGAGGAGAAAATAGATCCTTCTGAACTCTTTTTTTGTTCATAACAATCCCCTATTTGACTTTGAAACATGATCTTATCATCAACTAGCAAGTCATTAAATCAGTAAAGTTGAGGTTGATTCAGATTAAGTGCCCATTTCAGAAGCAGATTTGAATACAAGTGTGAAAAATCAGCCCGAACTTCCTAAGCCAATCTTCAAACCTTGGGAAGAGCTTGTAAACAACAAGCAAAAAATTGGTCTTAGATATGAAAAGGATGTATCCTTTTTATTCCAGATTAATCAAATCCCATTTAGTTTTAAAGTTTTATATTTCTTCATGACAATTCACCTTCAACTATTCCAGATTTTGCTCCTCTTCCACAACAACCACAATAGGCTGTTAAATGCCAACATTGTGACAGAGTTGACCATATGAAAGGTCATTGTTTTGATATCCATCCATGTTATCATTGTGGTTAGCATAATCATCATTTAAACATATGCTTCAGAAAAAAACCTCCTATAAGAACGAAAATTCACCTTAGATGGATCGCTTCTTGGCAATGGGCTTAAACAACCAAGAATATATTTTAGTCATATGTCAAAATTTATTCTAGAGTATTGAATAGTATTTCATTTGAGTTTTCTCCATCATATCACCTTGTAGCTAACAAGGGGGGGGGGGGGAGGGGGAGTGATGGCCATCTACAGGTTTCAAAGCCACATCAAAAGAGCCTGAGCCACAACCTGCCATACCATATTAAGAGTTATAGCCAGAGATGCCCTTGAGCATGCCTTTGGTTGGTGGTCAACCTTAAACCATCTATGCAGGGTTGAGACCTCCATTTTTAGGTTGAGCTTCTCCCTATTCAAATAATCAGGGACACTTCCTCTAGCAGAAGACTTCAACTTCTTGCCAGTTTTGGAAGAGTTTCAAGAATTTCATTAAGCATTTCAGAGTTTGTGGTCATTCTTAAACCATTGCAGGTTGTAGACCTCCATTTTATAGGTTGAAGGTCTCCCTCTCCAAAACATTAGGGACACTTCCTCCAATAGAAGATTTCAACTTCTTGCCATATTTGGAAGAGTTTTGTGAACTGCACTAAGCATTCCAATGTTGGTGGTCATCCTTAAACCACCACCTTATGCCAACTTTTCGGAGAGCACATTTAACCTAGTGTTGCCATGCATATTTTTCACATTTTTTATTATAGCTCTCTTCTTGGACTCATATATACCCCTTTGGATTAAGGGGGGAATGTTGGACATCTAATCTGCTATGGGTTATGGTGTGGAAGTTGAAAAAGTCAAAGGAAGTCCAAGAGACCTTGGAAGACGAATCCAAGTGTCACAAGAATGTATTATAAATGTACACCTATGGTTAATAGAAATGCAATTCATGTTTTATCTTTCACATCCCGTCTTCGCCATGGTTGTGTTTAACAATGACCATTGAGAGAGAGAGAGAGAGAAAGATTTAATTTCCCAAAGAGGTAGGATTTAATGGTGGAAAGCAAGGAGTTTTTCACCTTGGGAAAGATTCAATTCCCATGAGTGCCTAAACCTAAAGCCATGGGTCACCTTGACGTAATGGTGGAACATAGTGTTGCATCCAAAGAAACTATATTAAAAATGGTTTCATGACCTGTGTACACATAAGTGGATCAAAGCGCACCCCCAAGTCCTTCAATTTAAGGGGATAATACCTTTGGTGTTTGGGGAGGTGTGTTAGAATTCATGGTTGAGATCATAGGTTGTTATCCTTTCAGGTAGATATGTTTGGTACAAATTGATACATATTTATGTAAATTTATATATTTTATAATTTTGGATAATATAATTTGGAGTGGAAGAACATAAAGAATTTCCTTCAATTGAGAAGGAGTACCTTTGCCTTCCAGACACTATCGATATTTCCATGTTCTCTTGATGGTTTCAGTGAACTCAAGGTTTTTCTACTTTGCTTAAAATTTCCACTATTGTGGCATCATGTCTTGCATAATGAAGTATTGGTCACTAAACCTTTTTGAATTGATCTAGTTAATATATAGACATTTGGGACAAAATTTAATCTAGCAGACCATGAGAAATGCTGTTATATAATTTGATATGAGTTTAATAGACATAAGCTTTTTAACAAAATGAAAATAAAAATGGTTAATATAATTATTTATGAATTAATACATTTAATTTAATTTAAGTGTGTGTGTGTGTTTTTACATAAATAATCATAATTGCTAAAGAAAATTTTAAAAATAAATTATGTAGGTAATTTGAAATTCCCAATATTTGGAGTGGATATTCCACCAATCATCAAAGAAATTGAAGTAAAAATATTTTTAAAATGGTGCATACTCATAAATTAATAGTGTAAAAATATGAGATAGTGGTTAGAAGCTCAAGAAAACCATTGTAAAAAATTATTAAAATAATATTATCTGTGAAAGTTTTTTGAAATTTAGGAAATGAACATTGAGAGTGAGAGAAAGATTTAATTTCCCAAAGAGGTAGGATTTAATGGTGGAAAGCAAGGATTTTTTCACCTTGGGCAAGGTTCAATTCTCATGAGTGCCTAACCCTAAAGCCACCGGTCACCTTGACGTTATGGTGGAACGTATGGTTGCATCCAGAGAAACTATATTAAAAATGGTTTCATGACCTGTGCACACATAAGTGGATCAAAGCACACACCCATGTCCTTCGAATTTAAGGGGATAATACCTTTGTTGTTTGGGGAGGTGGGTTTCTATAGTCTTTCACAAAGGGTTTTCCAAGGGTGTGCCTTCTGAACCTTCCTCTTTCAATGCAGTTTGGACAAATGAATTTTTACTTGTTCCTCATCCTAAGGATATTGCCTCTTGTCTTAATCTCAAGCCTCCTCATGTGCATGACATTCCAAAAAGCTTTCCCCCGGCATTTGAAGCACATTGTAGCTTGTCTTCTGCATCTAAGCCCTTAGCCGGAAGTGCACCTCCATTGCTCAGACAAACACATGTGCTCCAAGTAGGAACATGAGGTGCATTTGAAGGCATAAGGGCTTTTTTATTTTGGTCATGGGTAAGGTTATTGAAATTTCTCGCGTTATGGACTATACAAGTAAAACCCTGGTTGGTCGGTTTAGGAGTAAATCAATGCAATATTCGACATCAGTTTCTTAGAGTTCAAAGTTTTGGAAACCCTTGATAGGATATTTTCCCTCCTATCATATCATGATTAGGGGTTGGATGAATTTCGTCTTTCACAATGAACTAAATTTTTTGTATATTATGCACTTGAACTAGAGTTGACACCATGCAAGGTTGACACTACATAGTTGGACTGCATATTTTGATATAGCTTGGGAAATGATTGATGTGATGAAGGTTTGGGAAATAATTCCATGGTTTCCTCTAACCTTTTGGAACAATGAAGTTTTAAGGGCAATTGGAAATAAATTGGGCTCCTTTATTAACATAGAAAATGAAAGGAAATCTAAGAAAGACTATAGGTGATCTGGTGGATCAGTTTAATACTCAAAATTCAAAGTTCTCATAATGGATTGAAACCAATTCCAATGTGTATATCTCGTCGTTTTGAATCTGGCACAACTTGTTTTGCTCAAATCCGACATCAGATTCTTTCGATATCACGTTCTGTCCGTTTTGGGAAACAAAAAAAAAATTGTGATTTAGTTGTACAGAGGTTCACAGTCAGCAGTCCATACTGCTAAGTGGACCATGACTTGGTAAGGTGATTGTATTCCATTATCCAGTAGTTGTTTGACACTTGGCAGGATGTTATTGGTTCGCTTATGGTTGATTTTGATTGGTTTACATTTTGGTTTGTTTGAACAACCAGAGAGGACCACGTGGGCCAATCACAGGTTGCCACGTGGCCTCCTAATGGCATAGTAAAATTTTGGGTTGTAGGCTGAGAAGCCCACTAACCTCGAGCGCGATACCTTCACCAAGCACCAAAGACCTCCGACCATCTCTGCTATTGTGTTTCTTAACCTCTATGGTTCAACGCCATATATGAAGTTTATGTGTTTAGAAATCGGGGGTGGGGATCGAGGTTAACCCCTGACACCGGTATAAAGACCATGGTTAAAGGCTAACCCTAACCTAAGATATATATTGAACCAAACCCCATGTTATATGTATTAAAACAAAGTTGAAGAAATGTTTTAACATGCATATATAACCATTTTATACAACCAACAAACCTTATGTTATATCCATAAACCAAAGTCCAAGAGCGACGAAGTATTAACGTTGGTTGGTAGATACCGTGGTGGGTTAAGTTTGGATCGGTGTTCACATACAACAATCAACGAATGGAGGTTAACGGATGGCGGGTTCAACGGAGGTTAAGTCCAGATGATTTAAGAGTTAACACTCGTCGCATGACATAGTTAATGTCGAGGTTACCCTTTGACGCTGCAGGTTCAAAGCTGGTTACAAGCTAATCCACATGTGAACAAGTCTCGGCACAAAATGTTAAAGTTTGATGCCAAAGGCTAGAGTGGGGTGAGCTAACCACAAGGTCACTGGCGGTTGAGGTCAGGGTGGTCACATATGCAGGTTGCCAAACCTTTATTACCACGGTTAAAGTCTGTGCAGTGGGTTTGTTCAACAGTTAGGATGGTGGTTTAAGACCTGGAATGGGGCGTTCACATTACGGTCTCCATAGTTGTTGCTACGGTTAATTCAACCAATGCGTAATAGAACCTGCCATGAGTAGGCTTCTGCTAACCCTAAACACCAACCAACCAGAGTTAGGTTAACAACCTCGGCGGGAAAATGTACCTGAAATCCAAAATTGATGGCGGAGGAGGGGACAAGTGGTGCCTTTTTAGCCAGATAGTGAGCAAACTGGCGTGATTAAGGAGGCGATAATTTGCACCCGAGGCAGCGGGAATATTGCTGGCGCGGGGTGAAATTATTTCCCCACATGGCCGCAAAAGGCTGATTTTGTAGACCGATTTGCAAGCAAGTGCGAATTGTAGGAGATATAGTGAAAAAATCCATTGGGCATAACTCATTCATTTTTAGTCTTTTTTGGAGCAGAAAGAGCCCAACTAGGGGTTTTTGACTGTTTTGGAGACATTTTTTAATCTATTTGAGCACTGTAACTTGATGTAAACAAAATTTTTTGAGGATAATGAAAGAGGCCCAACCATTGGAAGCTAGACCAGGAGTTGTAGCCCAGGAGGGGTGAACTCCTTCATCACTTGTTGTTTTGTGTTTAATATTATGGTATTTATGTCTTCTTATTTATGCAAAAAACTAAGTTTTTAAAGCATGTTTATGTTTTAAATAAATTGACATAAGAGGTTAAAAACCCTACTCTTTTCACTTGTAAAATTTGCCATAAATCCTCAAGATTTCATATACAGAATAGTTTGGTATCAGAGCTTTGGTTCTTTGTTTCTTTGAGGATTTAATTTGTTTGAAAGCGTTTCTGATGCTTACAAGGTTGAAGCTCAAGAGAGGAGAAGGAAAGCTTGTGGTTGCAAGTCCTCAAGTTAGGTCAAGGACAAATAGAGCACAATTACCACATTCTCCACCACAAATTTCACCTCAAATTGTACGTGAAGCTTCAACACTCATGTCACATGAAGGAGAGCCTGAAAATATGTCAGAGGATGAAAAGGCTTTCAGAACATCATTCTTTGACATGACACAAATGGTGAAAGTTCTTTATGAAGAGAGAAAGACAAGGTTTCAAGGTGAGAGATCCAATCCTCCAAAGGGAGATAAGTCTTCAAGAGGAGATGGGGACAAGACTCCAAAAGGTAATGGAGGGAATGGTGACAAACCACCTTTGACACCACCATTCTCTTCACCTCCATCCTCACCACCATCTTCACCATCATCATATTCCACAACAACCCCTTCACAATCACCTCCACATTCTCCAAAGGAACATGGTAAAACTCCATTTCTGAAACTTGACATAAAGTTTGATTTGCCTAAATATTATGGAGAGGTAAATGCTGAGAGATTATATAATTGGGTTCATCAGCTTGAAGTGTATTACAGGATACAAAGGATGAAGGATGATGATACCAAGATTCAACTTGCTTCAATAAGATTGGAAGGTGCAACACTTATTTTGTGGGAAGACAAAAATCAAGAGGACATGAAGAAACATGGTAAGGTCTTAACCTCTTGGAATGATTTTGTTGTTGCATTGAGAAGACAATTATATCCATTAACATACATGCAAAAACCTATAATGGATTGACAAAACTTTAGGCAAGGAAAGGTACAAAGTGTGAAAAGCTATACTCAAGAGTTTAGAAGAAGAGCACTAATATTGAGTGTAGATTTGACCTCTAAAGATACTTTGTTGAAATACATTGGATGTTTGCATCGATATTTAAGACATACAATTCTCATGTTTAACCCTACAAGTTTAGATGAAGTTTGTGTACATGCCACACATCTAGAGGCAAGAGGGAAGCTTGTTTTAGATGAAACACGTGAGAATACATTTGAGTTTGGAGAAAAAGGAAAGGGTAAGTTCAAAGGAAAAGGAAAGAAGAGTGCTTTCATCAAGATGGAAAAAGAAAAACTCACATGCAAACATTTTTCCAAAGATGGACATGATGAAGATCATTGCTGGGAACTTCATCCAGAGATGAGACCCTGTTGTACTATACAACACCCCCCATTTATTTTAATAAATGGGGACCCTTTAAAAAAATAAATAAAAATATATGAGCATGATTTCATCTTATCCTAAGTCTAAAAAACTTTAGGAATAAAGGTTTTTCCCTTTTTGCTTTGATTTCAAAAGCGCTCATCACAAATCGCATAACTTACAAGCCAAATAAGCTAAAACATATATAAGTATGGCGAATTGCGATATGCACTTCAACATTTTCAGAGTTATATAAAATCCCTATTACGAATTCTTTAAAAATCCCTTTAAAGAGAAATCACATCGCGCCTTTTAAAAAGAACAAGCTTATAACAATTCGGTAAAGAGTGGGATGAGTCGAACTCGACGAAAAAATAAAGTAACAATTATAAGTATCTAAAGTTCCGATAAAGTGCAACAACGTGAGTCTTTAGCGCATTTCGCGACGAGAAATCAAATGGAAAGTTTTATTGCCGCATAAAATTTGCGATGTGCAATTTGCGCATATCACATTTCGCAAGAATCATCGGCGAAGATTAAAAAGAAAAAAGAAAAAAAGAAAAAAGAAGAAGCTATTGGTAATTGTTTAGAGTTGCGATATGCGATATTAATACTTATTACTCAAGTGCGCGAAATGATTCATATCTAATCAACCTATTATAAGATCTAATGTCTTATATTGATAGATTAGAAATATTACGTAAATGTGTGTAAGAGATTTGATAGAATGAGTTGTGGGTTATTAACAAGATTTAATAGTTGTAAGGTTTGAAAGATTGATATCTATTTCAAGCGTGTTTTGAATAATTGAGCGCCATATTTTTATTATAATGGTTTAACTCTATCCTTCTCTCTATTCATCCCAGATCTGAGTTTACTCTTTTCACTTGAATTCAGGAAACCGCCTAACGGAGTGAGAATAACTGGAAGGACAAAGAAAGGCAAGGAAATTGCCCAAACATCCGTTACAAAAGACTCAGACATGCCTCCATTGTTCTTAGATACAGTCTGCAACAACGATTGCGATAGTTCTTCATGGGAAGCAATGTACCACCTTTTTAGGGAGAACATCCAAGGGAAATAGTCAAAATAGAAATATTAGATGTGACAGTCTCCTCAGACCCATCCTACTTCGACGTTGCATGTTCATTCCTTCACAAAATAGCAACAAGACCAAACATTTTACCCTACACAGATATGGTGAAATGGGTTATTGATAACCTTAATATATCAGATAGATCATTCAAGAATTCTAAGATGGAGAATATTGGTTCATTCACTGCAGAAGATTTAGGGATAATGTATCACTTGCCCATGCCATAAAAAAATTATGATGAAGCTTTTGTCCAAAGCTTTACAAAGAAGGATACAGACCTCATTAAAGTCATTAAGGGATGGAAACAAGATGAAGGAAAGCTGAAGCGAGATAAATTTGGTACATACCCAATAACACAATTACCTTCCCCTTATTGTTATGTTGTTGGAATTCTATGTAGGTTGTTTGCAAAGAAAGATACCACTAGGTTTTCCATAGAATGGGTCCCCTTGATTAACGCAATCGTTAATTCCTCTATTATGAATTAGTAGTGTTATGCGTAGGTTTAACTGCTGAGCGAAATATCACGATTCTTATAGCGAGAAAATAAACAATAGCAGAGCATAAAACATAAAGCGAGATAAACGAGAGATTTTCCCCCGGATCCCACGAATGTCGGACGACGGCTGATTTTCATTATATTCCTTTTAGTGTTACAACACATATATACATCTTAGGAGCATACATAAACTGATCCATTAACCACAGTTAGAACATAGCGTAGTTCCCTTGACCAGGATCTACAAAAATACCAGGGCGAAGCCATCGAACCCCAAAACCACGTGCAAAACCATGCACAAAACCATGGGGGCGGATCGGCCCCCTGAGTGCAGAGCATGCCCCGGACTAGCAGTGAGGTACCTTAGCCTACGTGACCCCGGCCTCACAAGCGCCAACATACGGTAGCGTGGAGCTAATAGTGGAAGAATATAACACATACCCAACATTGTCATTAATTTGTCGAACCATCATGGATTCTGAGA
Source organism: Pinus albicaulis (assembly GCA_034641835.2). NCBI lineage: Eukaryota > Viridiplantae > Streptophyta > Pinopsida > Pinales > Pinaceae > Pinus > Pinus albicaulis. Next base: position 9,025,735 of record CM076569.1, on the reverse strand, counting down.
AGCAAAAGAAGTGTTTCTGCTAGAGTTATACATCTCTTCTATATGAGTGCTTACATTATGGATGCAATTTGATTTTGTTCAAGCTTTCCTATCATGGGATGGAAATGGACAACCCAGGACCCCACTCCAATCCATATTTACCATATATCCCTTTGGGAATCCAATTTTCATTTACATTTCTATAAAATTTGCAATGGAGTAATGTTACCAATTCATCAAATTATCTTTAATGAAAAATCCCCTAGGATTTATAAGGAGGCTAGCACAAAAATTTTACCCGTTGTTAGATGGTTTTTTGAAGAAAATTTCACTTATATCAGAGTTTTTGGGAGTTATTATTCTCCCCATGTTTTGCCCTATTATGTTCCTGATAAGCTCTTAGCTAGGGAAATTGCCTGCCAACTTCTAGTAAGTGGCATTTCCAAACAACGCAAAGATGCCAAAGCAGCCATCTAGCCTACTTTCCCTTTACAGTGCGACACTTTTTCCCTTTTCGACATTGGTCATGCATTCGAAGAGATTTCAAATGTCACTTCATTAAATTTGGCTCTAATGCCAAAGAGGCAATTTGACCCTAATAATGTGGTTAAGAATTTCACCACTTAGCTTAAATTGAAACCTTTCTTGAATGAGAAATATATGTTTAACGATTTCTTTGAAGGTGTGGAGAATTTCACAGATGAATTGAAAATTGCATCCAGTCAACTTAATAAAATAGGTTTTGAGGCTTTCCAAGTATATAAAAGTAAAAGGCTAGAAACAGTCCCTTTGGAATTATTATTTATTGAATATGTTAATAGGTCTACTCCCAGTATTAGTCTCGATAATGAGACCAAGGATATGTCTGAAGATGAATCTCAAGAAAAATCAGATCATGAGTTAGAAAAACCACAACATAATTCTCAGAATTCAGATCACTCTTACAATGAATCCGAGAGCAGGAAAGAGAGCCCATAGAAAATAATTGATAAAGTGATTAAAGTGATTTAGATGCAAACATGAGGAGAAATTAATGGAGCTGAATCATCTTCTCAAGAATTTTAGCATATCCAGAATACACCCGATCAGACAAAGAATCCTCAATCAAAAGATTTGAAGAAAGAATGGGAGAAGTTTTCCAAGGCACTAGAAACACCACCACTAAAGCCTAATGTTGATGAATCAACAAAATACAAAGCTCCAGAGCATTCTTAGAATTTAGTGGAAACTGCAATTCCACTATAGCAGGTACCTGAAGTTCATGATCAAGAGATCATTCCGACATACCCTACAGAATAGATTGTTTTAAATATTGAAGAGATACCCTCACTTGATGTCTTCTACTGTCCCAATCATAAGGTTGTAGTTAAGAGAAGAAAGATAAGAGGAATGTATGAAACCGTTTCAAACCTAATGGATGAATCTGTAGACATTCTATGGAAAGACCCTTTGGCTGATCCTACAGAACATTTGACTAAATTATCATAGTTCGCAAGAGCATATGCTACTTCTACCATTGAAAAAGCCACAGAGGTACAAATTGTACTTAAGTGAAAAGAAGAAAAAGTGCAAGAACTAGAGAGACTGTTAGAACACAAAAATTTTAACTCCAGTAAGAAAATTGAAATGAAGATGTCTCAGTTTCAAAAGGATTTTGAAAGAATGAATTTACAACACCAAGTGCAGTTTACAGAGAAAGAAACACAACTTGAAGCAGCAATGGACAAATTAAAAAGCCAACCTCAAATAGAGTTGTTCATAAAATAAGCATTGGAAATGAACGCAAAGCTAAAGTAGTAGCAAGAAACCTTTTTTCAACAAGTTTCAATCACAAGTTCTTACTGTGATACAAGAAAAATTCTGATCCAACAAGTGGCTAATAGGAGGTTTGAATGGGAAAAATTTGAAAATATGATCAATGAGTTCATTCAGTGGTAAGGGTCTAACTCAAGAAAGAAAGTTGACCTATGTTAGATAGATAAATTTCACAAAGAGATTTTAAGGATTGGGAAATACAGCTGAGACAAGCAGAAAAGGCAACGATAAAGGCATCAAGGTTGACAAATGAAATTATTGAATCTGTTAATGATCAACTTTTAAAAGCTGAACTTATTAAAGAATCCACAGTTGAAATTCTCCCATAGCTCAAACCATTAGAAGCACAGTGGAAAGAAAGTACAAAGATGTAGGAGAAAATAATTAAAAAGATAAATAAGTTTGATCAAGAAAATTACTAGAATTTTCTGATCGAAGCTTATCATTAGTGCCTAACTCTACAGTCATTAACTGATTCTACGAAGAAATCGTAGCCAACATTTTTGAATGCAGTGTTTAAAGGCCAGATCAGATCAGGGAATACACAACCAACTCAGCTAAAGCCAATGATGGATATTTATTAGCTCCGAGATCAAATGCGCAAAGAGGATTAGTCCACATAATCATATTGTTATTTTATTTCCTAGATTGTAGTTGAAGTTTACTCCTTATGAGGATGGTTGTTTGAAACATCCTCCATTTTTTATGTAATATTTTAAACATATTGTAGTTTAGTATTTAAACCCTTCTCATGCATTTAGAGAAGGGTCCAGAATTTTTTGAAAAACATTTGCAAAGAATGCACTTCTGTAAGTTTGTGAATACCTTGATAAATTAATGGAACAAAATTTGTTATCTTTTGACATTTGAAGCTGTTTAACTGAAGTTGCACTATTGTACTCTTTAAATTGCTTTAAAGTGAAGAAACGACATAAACTACGTGAGTTTGAATGAGTAGGACCTCTTATATATGGTACTTCTACATGTTATATTAAGTTCTACTTCTGTTAAATTGAAAATTATCTTTTATACGCATTATATATTTGAAATGATTATCATAAGTGAATATTAAATGCACTTCTGTACTGATATTTTTTTATGATTTCTTATCTTACATATAATCAAACATATAAATGTGATATACATTTCACAATTCTTTTGATTAAACTATTTTGTTAAATTAATGATCTTTACATAATTTTCATCTCTTTCAACTTTTAAATAATCTTCATTACTAATAGTTGGAAGATATCTTTTTAGATCACATAAAGGAATGAACACCTTGGGTATATAATAGAATAGATAGCTTAGATAAATGCATATGATAGATTAAATCATTTCCCATTTGCATGTTATATAAACAAAACACACCCAACATCATCCTTATTGGGAACTGGTCCCTTTATCCCCAGTCGGAGCCACCATACCAAATGGAAAAAGTACTTTCTCTAAGGTCCAGACTGGGTGGTTTTCCCCCATGTTGTTGCAATGGAATTCCGAGGCTCCAACAGACCCAAGAAGCTTAAAAACAAGGAGAACGAGAATACAGTTTCAACTATACAATGTCATTTAGATATTGATTTCAAAGATGAAACAAATATCATATCGATGGGTTTGAAAGATAAGGACATAAAAAGTACTAGTTCTTCAAGTTGTCTTCATGATACTCAAGATGAAAAAAAAAGAATTGAGCTTTTCCATATTAGAGTTGTTTCAAATCATACCAAGATAGACACATTGTTTGATAGTGGTTCACAAGCAAATATTATCTCAAAATACATTGTCAAGAAGTTAAATTTAGAGACCATTGCACATCCTAGACCATATCCTCTAGGTTAGGTACGTGAGAACACAAAATTGCAGGTTACAAGGAGGTGCATCCTTAGATTTGCAATAATTGCAAACTTTCTTTTTGAGTTTGAACTTGATGTAATTCCGCTTGATATTTGTGGTATAGTTTTTGGAAGCCCATATATTTATGATAGGAGAGAAATATTTCATTTCCATGAGAATAAGTATCACTTGTTCAAGAATGGTATTAAGTACACTGTTAGAGTGCATAGTAAGAAGATGAGCTTGTCTCTTATGAATGCTGGACAAATGAAGAGAATTGTTAATGTTAATCAATATTTTGCATTGTTAATGTTCAAGCATAAAGATGTTGTGAATGAGGCCTTTCAAGGAGATGAATGAAATGTAAAATCCGATTTCATAGATGTTCTTAATGAATTTGATAAGATGTTTTAGGAGTCTAACATGTTGCCTCCTAAAAGAGGTAAACAAGATGAAGTAAATTTACAACAACATGCATCATTATTGAGCAATGGTGTGAACAAGATGCAAGTGTTAGAGAGTGCAAAGGTCAAAGAGAAAGTGAAAAAGTAATTTGAAAAAGAGGACATTGGTTCCAAAAGTTATTCTTTTGGGTTTCATAATGTGTTGGATTTGAAAAGGGATGGTGCATGGCGATGGCGATCACATTTGGTTAAGAGTCGAGCCAAGCGCAAGGCTAGACATGTTAAGCATCGTCATGTCGACAGTGTTCAAGGTGAGAAAAAATTGAGATTGTTTAAGTTTAATTTGATTGAAAACTGACGAGGGAATGTGTTTATTACTTCAAGTGAAGTTTGTTGTTCTGCATATTTTGGGAAATTGCAGCAAGATGTTATCTGTGATAGCAAGATAACGTCTAAAAAATTAGGGAAAATGATCTATTTTCATGAAAAGCTCAAAATGTAAAATCAAGTAAATTTCAATGGATTGAGACTGGAAGGGTGAGTGATTTGTACCCTCATCTATTTCTTGATTGATAAAGAGGTTTTGGAGGTCCAAAATTTTCCAGTGGGGAGGAATGATCTAGTGGATTAGTTTAATTCTCAAAATTCAAATTTATTAGAATGGCTCGAGACCTACGCCAATGCGTAGATCTCATCGTTTTGAATCCGACGCAACTCGTTTCGCTCAAATACAACATCAGATGCTCTAGATATCACGTTCTGTCTGTTTTGGGAAGCAACAAAAAATTCGAGAACACAAAATTCTGTGATTCATAGCAATTTTTTCAAGAAAACTCTTTCTGAAAATCACATCAGAAATTTGAGAATGACGCATTTCGAACTACTAGTGTAGTTCATCACCAGGAAATTCAAAAAACAACAAAATTGTGATTTGGTTGTATAGGGGTGCACATTCAGCAGTCTGTATTGCTGATTGGACCATGAATTGGTAAGGTGGTTGTACTCGATTAGCCAGTAGTTGTTTGACACTTGGTAGGGTGTTATTGGTTTTTTTATGGTTGATTTTGATTCGTTTACATTTTAGTTTGTTGGACCAATCATAAAGGACCACGTGGGCTAATCAGAGGTTGCCACATGGCCTCCTAATGGCCTAGTAAAATTTTGGGTTGTAGGCCGAGAAACCCATTAGACTAGCGTGCCAGACCTCCACCAAGGACCAAATACCTCCGACCATCTCTATTATTGTGTTACTTAACCTTTATGGGTCAAAAGTCATATATGAAGTTTATGTGTTTGGAAATCGGGGATGGGGACCGGGGTTAACCCCTGACCTTGGTCCACATGCCAGGGTTAAGGGCTAACCCCGACTCGAGATATATATTAAACCAAACACCATGTTATATGTATTAAACCAAAGTTGCAGCAATGTTTTAACTGGCAGATAGAACCATGTTATACAACCAACATACCTTATGTTATATCCATAAGCCAAAGTCCAAGAGCAGCGAAGTATTAATGTTGGTTAGTAGATACTGTGGTGGGTTAAGTCTAGAGTGGTGTTCACATACAACAATCAGTGAATTGCGGTTAACAGATAGCGGGTTCAACAGAGGTTAAGTCTTGATGGTTTAAGAGGTAACACTCATCACATGGCACAGTTAATGCCGAGGTTACTCTTTGATTCCGCGGGTTCGGATTCAGTTATAAGCAAATCCACATGTGAACGGTTCTTGGCAAAAAATGTTAAGTTTTGATGTCAAAGTTTGGAGCGGGGCGAGTTAACCACCAGGTCACTGGCGTTTGAGTTCAGGGTGGTCACATATGCGGGTTTCCAAACTTTTATTGCCACGATTAAAGTCTGTGCAATGGGTTTGTTCAACAGTTACGATGGCAGTTTAAGACCTAGAACAGGGCGTTCACATGGCGGTCTCCACAGTTGTTGGTACGATTAATTCAACCAATGGGTAGTGAAACCTGCAATGGGAAAGGTTTCGGTAGCCCTAAACACAAACCAACCGCCCATTTCAAAACGGAGTCAAGTTAACAACCCCAGCGAGAAAATGTACCAGAAATCCGAAATCAACGGCGGAGGAGGGGACAAGTGGCATATTTTTAGCCAGATAGTGGGAAAACCAACACAATTAAGGAGCGTAAGTTGTGTAACTAGCTCCAAAAAAGAGAAGAAAAGAGATATAAACGCCTTAGAAATGAGCCACTTCGAGGGGGCAACCTCCAATACATTACATAAATGAACAATTCTTGGATGATACAATTTACAAAACCTCCTTTCTATATAGGAGTCCATGGGGCCATAATGTAATCCTAGTGGGCCACAATGTAATCCTAGCCGACCTAACAATAATAATTTAAGGGCACAATAATAACAAAAGGGGGGTTACAAGGGTACAACAATAACCATAAGGGGTTTACACTAACAATAATAAGGGGCTATACTAGTGATATAGGGACCTAACATGCCCCTCTCCTTCAAAAAAAGTGTTGTCCTCAACACTTGAGTAGCTCCAAATTGATCGATTCCGTATTTGTCGAGTTCTTTTTTCCATGACTGCTTCAGGTTCCAATATGATTTTCCCTTCCCCATCAAGTTCTGGCAATACTGTTTGAACTGGAAGATTTTCACCTATAACCTTCTTTAAGCATGAAACATGGAAATCTGGATGTACTCGCGAAGAAGCAGGAAGCTCCAATTTGTATGCCATAGTACCAATCTTTTGCAACACCTTGTAAGGACCATAGTACTTTGGCGATAATTTATTATCCTTCTTGCTTGCTTGAGGGACATTTGTTTGTATGGTTGTAGTCGTAAAAATACCCAATCTCCTACATCAAAACTTCTCTCGCTACGATGTTGATCTGCCTGTTGTTTCATTCGATTTTGTGCCAAATTCAGGTTATCCTTTAAGAGTTGGAGAACTTCTTGCCGATGCTCGATGTGATCTTCCACTGCTTGAACCTTCGAATTTTCCCTTAAAGATGATGTGATGGATGGTGGATGATATCCATAAAGTGCCATAAATGGGGTCATTTTTGCTGCAGTATAGAAGGAAGTGTTATACCACCATTCAGCAAGAGGTAACCACTTGACCCATTGTGTTTGTTTATCAGATACAAAACAACGAAGATATCCTTCCAAACATTTATTTACTATCTCAGTTTGACCATCGTATTGAGGATGATAAGATGAGCTATGAGCTAATTGAGTACCCAAACAAGAAAATAACTCCATCCAAAAATTTCCAGTAAAAATGGGATCTCTGTTGCTCACAATAACCCTTGGGTTTCCATGTAGCTTTTGAATTGTGTCCATAAATGTAGTAGCAACTATACTTGCTTTAAATGGATGAGATAAAGCACAAAAGTGTGCATACTTGGTAAGTCTATCAACTACCACCATGATGACACTCTTTCCTTCAGACTTAGGTAAACCTGTGATAAAATCCATTGAAATCTCCTCCCAACGTTGACTTGGAATGGATAAAGGTTGTAGAAGTCCTGGGGTCTTAATTGTTTC